>CAMTDV010000001.1:55940139-56482639 GCA_947069175.1 Scalesia atractyloides | reverse complement strand
GGGAGTCAGGGGGCGGGGTTTAGGTTTTTTAGGGGTGGGTGCTTTAGGCTTTTGGTGGGAGGGTGGATTTAGGTTTTTTTTTTTTTTGGGGGGAGGGGGTGGGGGTTTAGGTTTTTAGGGGTGTCGGTGGAGGGTGAGTTAGGTGGTTTAGGCTTTTTCATATTAATGTACATGTGTAGTACAACTTTTTTTTAAAAAAAAAGGTTTTTTTATATATTATATATAGCGAATTTTATTAAAAAAATTCAAAAAAAATGATATGTTTTTTAGTTAGTTTTTTTTCTCATTTAAACTAGTTTTCTCATGATCCATCCCCTATATATATATATATATATATATCTTTGTGGGTTTGTTTTCTATGTTGGGAGAGCTTCGCAACGAGTCAAACCGCGTCTAAAACGGAGTTAAAATGAATGAGATATTGATGCTCAAATTTTGGTGTTTTAAATATACAATCTGGAATATTAAAGTGGAATTGGAAAGTGGCATCTTGTCCACATAGAAGGTAAGACAAAACTTTAGGAGGTTATAAGTGGGGACTCTCCATCCTTATTGTTCTATGGAAGCACACATCACTGAACTCAAAAAGGGAGCTATCTAGCATTCGCACACGCTCATACGTGGCGTAGGCGATGGGCGCAATGTGGCGCTTTGATGGCGCACTTTGCATTTCGTCATTCGCTTAAGAGCCGCCTTTGTATTTTTTACTGCTAACGCGTGGTTCAGTACAGAGTTGCAGGGACCAGGTGGCGCATGGCCTATGAGGTTGTGCGCGCATGTGAGAAAAAACGACGCATGTACTTGAGCAAAAACGGGGTACGCACGTCGGAATACCAGTTCTGGCACTCGTGTGTCTCGCAAAAGGCTTCCAGTCTTCAGCAGATTAACTTCATGTCTAAGTTTAAACAGACCAGTCAAACAGTTACAATTCTAAAATTAAAACAGAATTAAAAGCATTGAAGACGTTCAATGCTAATTAGTTTTTCGTTTTTAATTCTCATATGAGTTTTGACTCAAATTGCAGCATAAATACCATGTGAGACCTGGTTGCAGGATATACCAATAGAATCAACAGCACATGCAAACTCTTCTCTGCAAATTGTTGATCGTTCTACTTCTTTCTTCAAAGTACTATCTGGGTCCTCATGCCAGCTCCGGCAGTACTACTGCTCTGGCTGTTGTACCCTGGAGACAAAACGAGTTCTCAGTAGAGACTTAGAATTTGTTATAAGGGGCATGTGTCAAACACAACCCTCAGCCTAAAAACTTTATGTTTATCTGTTGTTCTTGTATTTTCTTTTCCTCTCAGTTGTAATAGTTTTGTAATTTACTGCTTTTTTTATTGTGATCATAATAAATTTGTTTTTATTTATTTTATACACGAACGATTCCTACAATTATTACATGAAAATTATGTATATGATTGTGTTCTTAATAAGGATACTAGGTGACCGGCACGATTTGAATCAAAGACATAGTCATTATATAACATATTTTTTTCAAAACAGTTATACGTTTATATTGTGATTAACTATAGAATTAATTATAACTTTTCTTAACTAAGTCCTAATTAACTAAAATAAGATGGAATTAAAAAAATAGATGACATTCAGTGCATAAGGTGTCCAAATTGTTTGATCCAAAACACCATTTTAGCCAAAAGTTTTAATTTTATATTTGTAGTTAAATAGTTTGATTTTCGCATCAATCAGGCCTAATGTGTGGATTTAGATTGACATGTGAATAACGCTACTAGACCAAAAAAGTTAAATTTAAACTTTAGACTATAATGGTTATTTAGATCCAGGAACTAAAACCGTATTTAACTCAAAATATATTACATTCAAGAGAAACTAGTAATGTTTCACTCGTGCTCTGTCTTGGGAAGAACGGATACTAAAAAATGTATTATACGTCAAAGTTCATTAGTTTATCGTTTGTCGGTTTTGAATAAAAATCTTTGTGAAAACGTAACAAAAAATCATGTCGAGGGCATTCACTTGTTGGTTTTGAATAAAAATCTATATGGGAATGTAAAAAAAATTGCGTCTAATAAGTGTTGGTCAGTTCTGTTTAAACATAATGAAAACATAAAGAAATACCTGTGACGGCAGACAGGCCAGCAGAGAATCCAGTCAGAGACGCAGCCATGGGGTTTGACATATTTGTCCGTATGATCTGGTTCCTCCTTAGGGTGTAAGATTATGATGGTAAGAACCGAACTAGGGATGAATTCGGTTTAGGTTATGGAGAGAGAGGTGGGTGGCTTTAGTGATGTTGTTGTAAGTGTCTTACCCTAAACCTCTCTAATCATCTCCTTATATACACCCAGAAAGGAAACCCTAATTAGTTAGTAAGGGTAATATGGTCCATCAACAATTACCAACTAATATATAATAGGATTAATATATTTTGATCTAATATAATATAAATGATTATAATGGCTACATGATTAAATATTATAAATAATATATATTTAATCTTACATTCTCCCACTTAGCCGAGTAATCATTTATCATGAGTATTAGATAAGCATGATCAGGAGTTAACACTTATTTTAGCTTTAAACCAAGAATCGTAGCAGAGAAATACAGCCGTTGAATCATCATTAGACTCAGGACCCCCATTAGTCATACTACAACCTTAATTCAAAACCTAACAGTTATAATCAAAATATGCAAATAAGCCCTTTAGCGTTTGACTTGTAATTATATTTGTCTATATGTCATTACACCGGCAGGACATATGTTAGAGACATACAAAATCAAACTGATGAGGAAAATTAATAGTTAATCATTCATAGTACGATATGCAGTTGTACATAGTCATCAATAAACCCGTCATTATTATAAGCGTTGACATAATAGTTATGGGTGATAGACTTTCAGTTATAGGATCCTTAAGCATATCATGAATGCGTCCGATACAAAGATTTAGTTTCCTCAATTCGTTCATAAACGAATAATTAATTTTGTATCGAAATTTAATGCAACACCTCTCGAACTGTTACTGTCCAAGAAGACATGGTAGCTGACTTTATCACAATAAGTCTTCAATATATAATTTATATGGAGTTAATAAACTTATGAGTCTACTGATAAATTTTAACAACATTTAGTGACTATTGCTTTGTGATCAACAACATATTATGTCATTATATCTTAGGTTGTTGTTATCAGTTCATTATGACTCCTCAATGAGATAGGTATTGTCTGCTGACATAAGGATATGCCCCGAAATTACAATTTGTCATCTTTGAATATTACAAAGTTAGAGTAATCAACCGGTTTGAGTTCTCACTTCTTTTTTAAATTATAGTCTCTCGTTTCCTTTATAGATATATTAATACTCCATAAGATGCTTCACATTAATCTAGACATATCTGCGTATTGTAATGTGAGTAATATCTAAATGAGTATAGACTTAAACCACATAAGGCTTCTAATTAATGAAGCGTAAGGAAATAATCTCATTTACCCTATTATCCTCTAATGGAGAGCAGTGTTGTTTGTTACATATGTAAGGACCCATTTAAAATTAAACTTATGAAACGAAAATAATGTTTCATTGGGTCTATCTCGGTATATTATGGTATCTAATACATAAGAGATATCTCTGAGATCTATTATATTAAAGTTTGTTTTTAACAATGCTTTGACTTATGTAACATGTACTTGTCAAAAGAATGTCATCTATATATAGACAAATTTATTTTAGTTGCTCCCACTCATCTTGAGGTAGGTACATTAATCCACTTGGTTCTTGATGAAAACAATTGTGTTAAGATTTCATCGCATTATGATGTTTGCATTAACCCATACATGGATTTTATCGGCTTATAGATAACTGTTCTTTAACCTTAAGTTTAGAACTTTCAGGTTGTTTTATGAACATGTAAATATGTCAGCCAGTTGTTAGGAAAGTTGTTTTAATGTTCAGCTAATGTAGCTCTAAATTGTTATAAGCTACCAAAACAGTGACGATCCTCAAAGAAACTTTTGTAATATAGGTAAGAAGATTCTTTGATAATTTATCTCTTCCTGAGTATAACCTTTGACAATCAATCATGCATCTTGGTGTCTTAACGTTTATATTAGGATTTGGTTTGGTTATGAACACTCTTAGGTAAGTCAATCAAATCCCAAACGTTATTCGAACACATTAAATCAGTTTTACTAGAAAACAGTTTTATTCCATTGAGAAGATCGATTGACGTAAATGGTTTAATTAGAAGAGATAGGATCAGTAAACTTTTCCAAAATCCACTTCAACATTAGTTAGGGAGGTTATGTAATCATCATAGTTAGTAGGTTTTAAACCTAGATGACCTCCTTAGTTGATTATCGGGTTATTAGAAGTTTCAATTTTGTGGATTAGCTCTTGGTTAGGTTGCTATCATTTTCAAGATTCTAAGTGTGTAAGAGTTTGTGCATTATGATGTACAAGAGGTGTAAACGAGGTTAAATTCGGAGTAAAACTTAATGACTTTCTTCCCCTCGCCTCTTGTATTCCTTGCAAGTCATGATAAAGACTTTACTCCTCCCACTGACCTTAGAAATCTTTAGGAACTCAGCATGCTTTAGGTCAATATTTAACGACCAACAAATTCTAAGTGAGAAATAAATTAATGACGTTAGTCGTTGTAGTTTCTCTTGTTGAGGATTATATTAGTTTAGGTAAGAAATCTAAGTGTGCCCACAATTAAGCAACAATGAAACTTTTGTAAGAGTAGCATTATATTCTAAGGAGATAAGTTTTGATGAAACGGTGCCGAAATGGAGCCGTGTCTTGTACAAGAGGTGTAATTTGAAGTAATGTGAAGTTTTCACTCTCCCACCTCTTGCAACTTTTGCAAGTTATAATTAAGACACTTAATGCTCCCACTGATCTTTGATATCTCTAAAAATTGCTACAAGAATAATTTCAATGAGGTATGTGACGTGGGAACCTATCATATATGTGTTAGACTTTACTTGATTTCCTTAATGTCCACATGTCATAAGAAGCTTAAGGACATATTTAATAGAAATCATATTAAGTATATATATGAGTAGATTTCTTTAAGACCATGGGCCATATGAGACAAATTTAGATACATGAGGATAGTCTTTAATTGATAAATAAATTATGTCTGAATATTCCATTTTGAATAAGTTCCACAAATGTCAATGAAATATAACTTATAGTGGACCCATACCTATTTCTTTAGCCAAATAATATTTTAGGGCTTTTAATATCATGATTTAAAATCACTTAGAATGAGATTAGATGAAAAAATCATCATCACTAACCATGTCATGATTTCTCATGAATTACGGTTACAATGGATGAAATTTATAGATCTCATTTCCTTTTATTAAATTCTCATTTGCATGATAACAAAAGTTGTGAAGTGTAAGGTATCATCTAGCTTCATCTTATTAATGTTTCTATTCAGATATTGAGAACAAATAATATGAGAGTTTAAGGTAAGTGTGACTTTATGTCGACTATGGAAACCTCACAACTGTCATAATGTAGCTTTAGTATTGATACTAAATTCTGATTAATTTTCAGAATATGTAATGTATCATAAATCGTAATTTGAAGACAACTTTTCATGGTTCTTATAGCCTTAACATTTAATTTTGTCACTAACTCTCATGTTAGTTATTTGTTAAATTCTAGTAAGGAAACATTTAGAACTAGAGTCAACTTATCAAGTGTTAATTGGAATAAAATTATCGGACTTAAATATCATTAAGAGATCATTAAAAACCGACTACCTATTTTATCCAACTGTCCTTTTGAATTATGGATAATCTCTTTGCTTATGCCTAATGGCATAATTAGGCAGTGAGTTTCTCCCTTGAAGAACCTTAGAGTTGGAATTACTACTTGTATATAGTCTATGAACCTTAGAAGTATCCTCTTTTAGTTTTTTGTGGTAGTGAGGTGAATTACATCTTATTTTCCAGTTTTAGGCATTTCTTTTCTTGTACGTATGTTGCTGATCAACACACTCATTTTCCTTTGGTACTTTTGAGTGTTATAGTTGATTTATAAGGCATCAAATTGTACTAGTGTTAACAGTTAGTAGTAATGCACTGGAAAAAATGTACTTATTTCCATGTGTAAGCCCTTTATTTTATGGGTCATGGTATTGTATATTATGATTTATTCACGGATACCATTTAACCTTTATAGTTTAGAATTTGAAATGAAGACATGCACCTTAGGAGTTCCTCGGATTATTCCATAAAATTAGATTAGTCTTAGGAAAAACATAATCTGGAATAACTTTAGTGATAGCAGTTATATTAAATGAGTTCTTGATTATCATAAGAGACATCATGTTCGACTTATCCTATTCATCATACTCTACTTTGTTTCTGTAGCACTTTTATCAGAAGAGAGCAATAGGATTATCGTGTCTTAAGGGATAATCAAAGATTTAATTCAAGAGCTAATCTTATAGAAACTTTAAGTAAAGCAAAACATATTAGGTTTAGGAATTAGAGTGGATGAGATACTGATTTATAGAAGAAAGTTACAGTGAGTAATGTTACGGGGTGTTAAAGATAAGACAGACAAAATATGATCATAAGATTAATGAATGATCATTAATGTGAGGATCATTATTTGAAGAAGTTGTGATATGTCTATTACTAACATCAAAATAATAGACTAATTAAAAAATTCGACTTAAATGAAGACAAATCAGCTTTGGCCAGAAGTGTAATCATCTAAGTATGTGTGCAAAGTAATTGTGGCAAATCAGCTTTGGCCAGAAATGAGACAATCACTTTAATTATGCACTTGTTAAGTATGCTAGATATGAATGAATTAGATCAGCTTTGGCCAGAAATAAGACATTCACGTATATAATGCACAATTAACATAGCTTTTGTAATACTTGAACAATAAATAGATGCATCAAATCACCTTTGGGCATAAATGATACATTAGAAGCTCATTCAAGTTAAGCTATTTGGTTTTGTAAAAAGTTATCTTATTATGATTAATCAAGTATTTACAAAACATTTATTTAATTGCAAACCCCTTGCTAGCGGGGTTCGGGCGGAGCCCCGAGCTGAAATTTAGTTCACAATAATAGCCTAATTTAGTAATGAGATTTCAAATAAAATCTTGGATTTCGGATGAAGCTCAAATTAGTCCGAGATAGGCATCTCGGATGAGTTTTTAATTATTCTGAGATAGGCATCTCGAATGAGTTTCGGATTAGTCGGAGATGGGCATCTCGGATGAGTTTCGGATTAGTTCGAGATGGGCATCTCAGATGAGACTCAAGTTAGTCCGAGATGGGCATCTCGGATGAGTTTCGGATTAGTCCGAGATGGGCATCTCAGATGAGACTCAAGTTAGTCCGAGATGGGCATCTCGGATGAGACTCTAATTAGTCCAAGTTAGTCATCTCGGATGAGTCTCTGATTAGTCCGAGTTAATCATCTCGGATGAGACTCTGATTAGTCCGAAACTTATCCTGCAAGATTTCAAAATCTCTAATAATGGCATTTAGTTGTGATAAGTTTGAAATTCGAAAATTAAGGGATTATGGGATAATTTGTTTCCTATTTTAGTGCTGATTAGATTTATCTCATTAATTCGAAAATTGTATCTATTTATAATAATAACATATTTCGAATAACTTTAAGCAGATAAAATAGATCAAAATAGGAAAAACACCCAATAATCCAAATTACATTCCAAAATATAAGAATTTCTTCAAATTTCATAAGAACATAATGATGAACCCTAAAATTTAAAACCAAATTCCGGAATCCAAAACTGAAACTTTAATATATTATGCAGATTTCGGAACAGTGGTATTTCGGATGTGTTTAAACATCCATTTAAATCATTAAATCCGAATTTTTTTTTAACTCACAAATTATGTGATTTCGGAAAAGTAATCAAGTTCAAAAATTATGTTTTCCAGATTTTAATCCCAGAATAATGGATACATAACAAAACTGATTTATCAACATATGCTCTAATACCACATGTTGATCAGTTCTGTTTAAACATAATGGAAAACATAAAGAAATACCTGTGACGGCAGAGAATCCACAGAGACGCAGCCATGGAGTTTGACATATTTGTCAGTATGATCTGGTTCCTCCTTAGGGTGTAAGATTATGATGGTAAGAACCGAACTAGGGATGAATTCGGTTTAGGTTATGGAGAGAGAGGTGGGCGGCTTTAATGATGTTGTTGTAAGTGTCTTACCCTAAACCTCTCTAATCATCTCCTTATATACACCCAGAAGGAAACCCTAATTAGTTAGTAAGGGTAATATGGTCCATCAACAATTACCAACTAATATATAATAGGATTAATATATTTTGATCTAATATAATATAAATGATTATAATGAGTACATGATTAAATATTATAAATAATATATATTTAATCTTAGAAAAAGTATATTCGAGAACCATTGCGGAGCAAAGAAGCTAATCTAAAAATAACCTAAAAAATATAACAAAATAGAAAATGGAAAAACTCAAAAAAATGGAAAAGGAAGCAGAAAAGAAATCAAATGGGCAATTAAATGAGGTCCCAAGATTAAAAAAAATATGTAAAATGACGTAACTAAAATATGTAAAATGACGTAATTGTATTGTAAGAATGAGGTGAGCAGACAATTCAGATTAATTCAATTCCTTATCCTGTTGAAACTAACGACATAAGAATGAAATATACACATATTTCATTCAAAATTCTTTCTATTTTTTTATTATATGAAACCAACATATTATACAGTTGAATGCAACATTCTTTAAATGCAATAAATGTGCAAATCATTAACAGAATTAAGCAACACCAAACACTAACCCATGTTGAATCATTTCGACATACTTTGCATATGATAGAATTTAGAGGCTTGTGTTGGAATATAAAGTAAAACCGATAGCCCCTTTATGATCTTTGTCTTGATAAGAATTTAAATATGCTTTATGAGCATTAAATTAATTTGTTTCAGAAATACACGTAAAAGTATTAAATTATTAAATATAATGTTGATGATAATATAATATGCTTAGCAAAATATAAAAATGAAATAAGTAACTGAAATATAAAAGTAGCAAATTAATATTAAATAACCAAATATTCGTATACTCTACGGAGAGCTTTGTTGTTGGTGATATTTACTGCGTGTGGTGGTTGTATGTAAAATTAGATTTATTTGTTGATAAAAACATGAACAATTCTTCTATTGGTGTTATGCATTTATAGTCATGTCATATAAAAATAACGCATGTTTAGTCATGTGTTGTTCGACTAAACTGTCACGTCTATATTTTTGTTCGCGTTTGTTTCGGACCTTATTTCCATCATTGAATACGTATGTATATTTCACACTTATATGTATCACCTTTTCACTCATTAACACGGTAAATTTTCCCTCTAACAAGGAATCATGTAATACACATCACAAAGTGTTTACACTTTTCCATATATATAATCAATATATATCATTACGCGAAAAAAAATATATAAGTTTTAGGTGACGATGCTTTTTGTGTGAGATCCATCTTTCGTAATATTTCATCAATATTCAATGTTGGAATGGACCCAAATTGGACTGGTTGGGCTGTATGGGGAATCTTCAAACTAGAGGAACCCATGGCATCATCATTAGAATTTTAGAATGGGACGATGCAACTGGATCAATCCCAGGCCCATCCCGGGGACTGTTTTCATCTTCAAAGGCCCAATGTCATGTAATGAGCACACATTAACATCCAAACCTAAGCTAGACTTCAAAGTAAAGAGCCTATTGCATCATCATTAGAAACTAGGTTTACCTTTAGTGTTTAGCTTTTATGATTAATAGTTTAGATTTTTGGATTTAACCTTAGGGCTTGCTTTTAGATTTAGCATTAAGGTTTAGAGTTTAGAGTTTTTAGTTATGTTTGACGAGCCGGTTCCAATAGTGCTAGAATGAGCTCAACTATTATTATGTAGTAATTTAAAAAAATAATAATAATAATGCATATAAAAGTTAGAAAAAGATGACATGTGACTTCCATGTGCATGTTCTTTAGTAGGTGAGTGACAAATGCATGACTTTATAACAATATTGCCCTTGGTGTAAATTAGCACAAAGGTTAAGATTAAGTCCTCCCAAAATCTTACAACCAAATAATAAAATCAAGTGCTGAAATGACAAAAAAAAAAAATAACCACAATTGTTGACTTTTTAAACCAACTTCCTTCACTTTCTTTAAATGATCATAACTCTTTCACATGTTAATAGTTTTTCTTTTTTAAGTAAATAAATCATAAAATGAGTGTTTTATTATCTTTAATTCGAGTAGGATATTATTATAGTTTCTATCATTTTAAAAAACAAAATTTTAATATGTTAGTTGATTACGTATTTGCATCTCATTACGTGATTAGGTAATTGCATATAATTACGTGACTGCGTAATATGTCTTATTTTTAGAACAACTATAATGTTACATTATTATTTATTCCCTTTTACGTAATTACATACCATCACGCAACATTATGTGGTTACACACCATTATGTAATTACATACACCGATACGTGATTATGTATTGACCATTATGCAGCTAGCCTAAAATGAAGGGGTTACATTTTGGTGGCTTCCTACCTTCGCACATTTTCCCCTTTTTACAAGATCCAACCCCTATATGTGTGTGTGTGATGACATAGGTGTATAAAATTATTTGTATTTTACAAAATAAGTGGAAGAATATTGAGAAAAATCGTGCATTAGTGATTACACTACATAATATAATGTTAAAAATTAACATCGATTATGACACCAAATATGTTACTGATTTCCCGTAATTATTTATCGTTTCTGTATTTTATCATTTTCTTCGATTTTTCATTTGATATGAATCCATATTTTCTTATTGAACCTTTGATTATTATCTGTAACACTTTTTAATTCTTTTTACTTGTTTGATTTTGTTCTCATTCGTTTTCACTTAGTTATGTTCTCGTTTGTTCGGTTTGCATCAAAGTTTTCCTCTTCAAGATCAATTTTGATTTTGATTCAGTTGTTCTTGATCTAATTTGTTTTTTCTTTCGAATAGGTTTAAGCAGTCAAGTAAGAAAACCGTCGTGAGATCATTTGTGTAGAATCAAACGATTTTACCCTTTGATCAAATCTATTAACCAGGTGAGGCCTTGGCCAGTGAGCCAATCAATAGCTTTACGCCTTTACAGTAAGTTTACACGCCCACAATTTCATGGGCGTCTCTGTTAGATTAGCCGCAATACAGCCTAGTGGCCACTTCCAGACCATCTTTAAGCCCATAAGATTATCTTTTTGTAACCCAATATCAATTTTGGCCCTAACAATTTAAATCTTTGGTTAGTGAACTGATTATTGTTGATTATACAATATTCAGTAGGGGTGAGCAAGTTATGGTTCTAGAAACCAGATTTGGAACCAAAATGTCTGGTAGCTTAAGAATTGGAAGGGTCAGTTGCCAGGCATGTGAATTCATCAAAAACTGAGTCCAGGTTAGTTCTGGTTCCAATCCGCGGATATTAAAAAAGAACCACGAGTACCAGAAACGACCTTATTATGTCACGCGATACTACGACCATCAACTCATCAATGTTCATTGCCTATATTCAATCTCTCGATTCAATATTCACATAGCTTCTTCAATTTTCATCAGTCCTGGTATGTTCATTAAGTCTTCATGTCTATGCATTAGGAACATGGTTATTTTTCTATGCTTTAGGGTTTATATTCATCTAATCTTCATAATCATCAGTTTTATATAGATGTTTTTGAGAAGATTGAAAAGATGAAGATCTAATGAAGAATGAAAACAAACAGATATGCTGCTACTGTTCATGATTTGGATTATTGATGTTTCTATTGTTCAAGATATTGATTAATTTATTTTTTTAGATTGATATTTCTATTGATTTAGGTTTTAGATTTCTGGTAGAAAGATTTGATGTTTTTGTTTTTAGATTGACGTTACCATTGTTATGGAATCAAGCAAAAAAAATCATTCACCCTAAGATTTTATAGAACATGTTTTAGTTTAACGCAAACCAGTTCACATGCGGTTTTGGCCCATCAGAATCGAATTAATTGATGCATCTTTTGGACATGAGACCAAACGCTGTAAAAGGGTCAGTTTGTGGTTCTCACTTTACCCTATATACAAACAAACTAATTAAATCTACATATTTCGATATGTATTTATGAAAGTGGATTGTTGACTTTTCCTCTCCCTACAAACCCAACGACCTTTTCTATTTCACCGGCCAATTGTGTTCACCGGCTACGTCCGCCATTTTTCTTTCTTTCTTTTGCAGTTACTATTCCGGCAAGGCAACCTCTCAGACGATGTTTTATGATGGTCAAAAACCATAAAAAAATATCGGTTTCAGTAATACTGATATCGATGTTTTTCACACGGTTTTGGTCCGACGCGTTACATTACCCGTACGGTACCGATACTCGGTAATTTATAATACAAAAGAAAAGTTTAGTTACAACAATTTAACTACACAAAAGTTTTCACAAAGTAACCCAAAAGATAAGGTTGTATTTACATTAATTGAAATAAAAAAACGAATACCAACACTAGTTCTAATAATACTGGTATCGGTGTTGCTCTTTTGGTATCGGCTTGGTTCGACTTGACACTAGTACGTACCGGCACTTACAGGGCTGTTGCAATGTTTTTGAAGATCATAAGCAAACTATAAAGTGTAGGCATTTTTGCAAATATATCATTTTCAACAAATATAGTAACAAAACCCTCCTCCTTTCTTTTTTACTGAGACTTGAGACCGGTAATTATAAACTAAAAAGTTAA
Organism: Scalesia atractyloides; assembly: GCA_947069175.1. Taxonomy (NCBI): domain Eukaryota; kingdom Viridiplantae; phylum Streptophyta; class Magnoliopsida; order Asterales; family Asteraceae; genus Scalesia; species Scalesia atractyloides. The sequence goes on along the minus strand of CAMTDV010000001.1, from coordinate 56,469,805 downwards.
TGATTGGCAAATTTAAATCCCAATATCAATCACATATTTCTTCACTCTTCTTCTTTGAATTCATTATGCCTTCCAAGTTTCAGCTTCTAAGCATGGTTTCAAATCTCAATCGCAAGGCCAAGCACAATAATCACAATGATCAGTGTCAATGATCAAAGACAACGTAACAATTAGGATTTAGAGATTTCGAAAAATACAGTGCTTGTAATATATACGATTTCGAATTTCATGATGATGAATTTATTGAATATCATATAACATACATACATAGAGATTGGCAGAGAAAGTAATTGTTAATGTTAACCTACCTTGAGTAGCTACCCCTAATTTCGCACATAAACTCTCCTCCAATCCCAACAGACTTGACGCCATGAGTGCGGATGCTGTTGTGTTGAGAACTTGTGATGGGAAGTGGGAAAGATGATTGGGCGGTTGCTGTTGTGTTGTATTTTGGGGGTTTGAGGCAATAATTATTTTCAATAGATGATTAGGGCACACAGTGTGGAGCTCGAGGAAGGCACGGTGAAGCCCGGCCCCGTCCGGGACACCGTCCCCCCAAATCCGTCATAAAAGAAGCCCTAGTGAGTGGGGAGCCCTCACCGAATTGGGGGGGGGGGGGGGGGGGGGGGGGGGAAGTAGGGAGCTTTTTTTCTTTTCTTTTTATTTTCTTTTTGTGTGTATTTTGGAGGTATTTGTGTGTATTTTGTTAGGGTATCTCCTTTTTTTTTCTTTTTGCATGTGACAAGTGGAAAGTGGGGGAAAGTGGAAGGAGGAGTTTTTTTCTTTGTTTGAATTTGCAAAAAAAGTCCTTCATGTTTGTTTTAGTTTTAAATAATACCTTAAAGTTTGGTTTAATTTTAAAAAGGACCTAAAACTATAAAATGTATTTATTTTAGTTATGTAACTTTTAATTTAGTTAAAATCTTGTATTTTAAAAGTTAAAATTAAATTAGAATAGTTTAGTTTTGAAGAAATCTGGTACGATACCACGCATTCTAGGGAAATCTGGGGAAAACTGAAAAAAAACTGATGTGACGTTGATGTCACACAGGGAAATCTAAGGAAAAAGGGACGACACCCTATGCCCTTAGGACTGGATTTGGTTCTTGTGTTGTAAAAGCTGGAAAATAAATGTTTAATATGCCTCGAAAATGGCTTTTTTTTCTTCTAAACAATATTTATTTTAGGCTCTTTCATTGAATAGTTGGTTTAGTTCTGTCATTAACTTACTTATTTGGACATAATACATAAACTATATATAAAAACTTTCTAAAAAAATTGAGAGCCCTTATCTTTTTGTGGCCCTAGGATAGAAAGTCCATTAGGCAAGCTCTATGTACTTGCTTCAACTTTTACTGTAAAAAAAATACTCTATTTCGAATGTAACTCCATTCCAGCAAAATATATCTCGAAATGAAATGCCGAATCTAAATTAGGCACAATCATGTATTACGTTTTTTGTTTTTAAGTTAACCAAAGAAAGTTGGGATTTAAGATCTAACTTCGCATATTTGATCCAATTCCATATGTATCCATTATCTGACTTTGCATATTTGATCCGATTCCGTATGTTATGGCTGTAAGCTCAGGTTTGCATGCAATAGATTGAATTTCTTAATCTGATATATTCCTTATTATGTTACAGTTTGCGTGTGGCTTACTGTTTAAACGCTTACGGAGTGTTGGCATAGTTGCCCCTGGCTTTGCTATACACCCTAACTCGACTATGATACCCAAAAATATTCGTACATATGTTCGCTACACATGTTCATTGTTTGTTTCAGTAGAGCCTGTTATGGAAACATATACACTAAATTCTTAATTCATCTTAAAACGTTAATAGTATCTAACCCGTCTTATTTTCATGATAAACCCACTAAATTTCAAAACTGAACAATGAGAGTGAGTTACCTAAGTGGTCATATAACTGCCTTATACATCACGCAGTTACTACTTAGAATTGGCTCTTTATTGAGCGACCCCTCTCTCTCTATATATATACACACCCACAATATAACTATAAAATATAATATTTCAAATCTCACACCAAGCTTTTACTTTTAAAAAAATCACTAAAAAAGAAGCCAACAACTCAAGCAAAACAAGTTAGTCTTCTATTACTAAATAAAGAGTTCAAATCACCTCTATGAATATAAAATCCACAATCTATGCAATTACCATGTAAAATGGTATTGCATAATATAACCAGTCAGAGTCAACCTTTCGTTCCATTTTAAGGGTGCAAAAGTGAGGAATTTTGTTTTAAAACTTTGGTGGAATTTTTGGATTTTTTAGAGAAGCAAACCTTCTGTTTTGGCATAATACAAAGCCGCTGCAAGTAAGATGATAAACAGTATGATCCATACATTCAAGCCTGCAACAACAACAAAAAAAAGTAAAAATGTAAAGAAAGCCGATCATCAGTTGATATGAGAATATGCACTTGAAAATGAAAATAAACTAAATTCCAAATACAAAACCAGAAGATTTAGCACTAAGAAAGGGTGAAAAAATAACAACTGAAATTTAATATTTGACTAATGGGTCAAACGATATCGAAGAAGATGAGAAGAAATGTACCGTTTTTCTTGGTTTCTTTTATTTGTGTCACCCTTGCACTTGAATCCAAAGACGCAGATGCCAAAGCTCTGAATTAAAAACAACGAGCTTCATCAACATATAGCACGCAAAAACAAAAGCAAGCTCTAAATGACAATTAAAATAAAATGAACCTTGAATCATGTGAGAATGCTAGTGCTGTTACAAGGCCCAAATGTGCTTTTTTTACTACCGTATGCACCTTCATACTACTAGCATTCAATATAAAAATATCTCCTTGGATTGTACCACTGTCAAAAATAAATAAAAAGTTAAGTAATCTACACGCAATTCATAAAACAGATGTTAAAAAAATAGTTAAGACTTACATGGCAATAAACTTCCCATCATCTGATACACCGAAGGCGGAAATTGGGTCCCGCACGATGTGCTTTGAGCTAATCCGCTTCCATGTTGTGGTGTTCCACTTAATGATACTTCCTCCTCGATCTATTAAAGTAAAAAAAAACATGTCCAAAATCATTCATAAACTAATAGCTGACTTCACATAAATATAAACAAAAGTTGAGATTCACCTCGCATTGCAGTGACGTATAGAACATGTTCATTCACATGGTTTTGTGAAAATCTACAAAATCCGAAAACCTCATCCTGAAAAGGACATGTAAATCAGAATCTTGGTTTTAAAATGCGTTTAGCGATCCGATGTATTTTGATCCAAAAAGCTGATGCGTGATGCGCAATGTGCGAAGCGCACGCATCACGTATGTGAGGTGTTCTTTATTTAAAAATATTAAAAAAATATGTATACCTAATATTTTAACTTGTGAACCTTTAAACACTAAAATAGAATATATTTTCATCATGTATAGTCCATCTAATTTGTTCAAATACAGGTCAATTGCATAAGGTGCCACAATAGACGACATCATGTGATGCGCGCATCTTGGAATCGCAACATGTGATGCAATCTCATCACTGCATCATGTGATGCACGCATTATGCGCTCCCGATGCACGCATTTTAAAACCAAGATCAGAATATTATTACAAGTAGGGCTGCAAACGAACCGAACGAACACAGACAAGACCTTGTTCGTGTTCGTTTGTCAAGGAAATATATGTGTTCACCAACTGTCCATGAACACTTACCGAACAAGATTTTTTATGTTCGTGTTCATTCGTTAAGAAACTGAACGTGTTCGTTCGTTAATTTTAGGCAATGAATGTAACGAACGTTCATGAACACAAATGAACACAAACTAATGTTCATGAACACAAATGGAAACAAACGAACACAAACAAGTGGTCATGAACATAATATAGAAAACACTGGTACTTATGAAATATTTTATTTGAAAGAAGTTTGAAGAACTTAAATAAAATATAAAAACGAAAAACACTATTGAACTATCGAACACAAACGAACATAAACGAACACGTTACTGAACGTTCACGAACATTAATGAAAGAACGTAGCCTTTGTTCATGTTCGTTCATTAATTAAACAAACGAACATAAACGAACTTCCCGCCAAACGGTTCACAAACTGTTCGCAAAAACGTTTGGTTCGTTTGCAGCCCTAATAACAAGTACATAAAACTCTTTTTAACTTTTTTACATTTTCTTTCGGTAAAGAAGCTTTAAGTGTTGACGATGCGATATCCCAAACTCTACCGGGCCCGCCACTTCCCACAGATACAAGAAACTTCCCGTCAGGGCTGCAACACAGATTAACAAAACACCTTTAGATTTATCCAGCTTTGACTTTTTATATAATTATGAATTATGAATTCACTATTTCAGCCACTATGATGAACCTGAAATCTAGATTTTTTACGGAGGTGTGAGCATCGGGTACATCAACAAGTGATTCCATGGTAGGCCATTTAAACGCCCTCAACTTGCCATCCTGTACTGCATAATAACTCGTTAGTTAAAACTTAAAAACCGTATAATTATCAACGGAAACTAGGATTGAAATTAAGGGTATTGAAAGATGCGTCCTACCTCACTGCCTAGGGCGAGTAAAGAACCATCATGGCTAAAAGTAACTGCTAACTGCTGTCCGATATGTTCTAATTCGTAGAGGACTTTTTCGGACTGTTTTAGACTTAAAGTCAACGCGCTATCGTTCTTGGTTGCTTCCCATTCAAACCATCTGCACACCAACAGTTTGAAAGGTTACCATATATCAGAAAGTTAAGCTACTAGTTAGATCATTTAACAAATATTATGAACCTCTAACTAGATTCTAAACTTAGCGGGCTACCTGCAACTCTTTGGCAAGGAACATATTACACCTTCACCACCTGGATGAACAGCCATTCTGTAGGGAAGATCGTCATCAGTTCCAAACTTGCTTACCTGGGATAGGGATTCATCAATTAGTGAAGCGTGGAATTTCTTGCTACAGGAAAACACAATCAACTTCAAGCACTATAATGCAGAGTCATCATAAGGAAGATTCAAATTATTATAGCCAAAGGCAATCAAGGTATGCGTCCAGGCATAGCCCAGCACAGCAAAAAAGTGCCTTGCGTCCATCAAGGCTCAACAATGCACATTTCGGCCACATTCCCCAAAAATACGGTTTGAACAGATCTAAAACATCCAAAAAATGGATTGGAACCAGCCTAACTTGATGCAAATCATAGTACAGGTAACCGCTAATGGATAAAACTGAAATTCGAATAGAAAAACGGATAGATCTAACGTTCGTTTGTGATACAAATACACCACACAAACAAACGATAGAGCAACCTAATCTAATACTAGATACAAATTCACCACTAGTATCAATTTAGGGTCCAAAGAACATCACTCAAGTGGCCAAACTCGAGCTAGCAATGGAAGGTAACCGGTAACTCACAAAGAGAAAACACAGTCGACATTTTTTAAACATAAAATCACCACCTTCATTCATAATCGAAAATCAGTACGTAAAGGACCTATAACTACGCCACGTTCTAAAACGACATGAAAATTGAAAACTACTTACTACCTACAAAGCCTGAAGTACAAGTGGAACAGCATTGAAATAAATTGCATTAAAACATGCACTAAACATAAAAAAGAAAAGTAAAAATAACTATGGGTGGTGGTGAATGCGGGTTGCTTCAACTTGCATGGATTCAATTTAGATCCATTTGATCAACAGCTAGTTTGATTTAATTGTTGTTCTTTGTTTGGGTCAATCTTGCTATTATAACTAGGCCTAAATCCGCCTAAAACCCCTAAAAAAGGTCTGTTAATATTGTGTGTCAGGCTTAAGTAAGCCCTGGCTTTTTAAGCGTCTGGTACCTAGGCCCAAGGCTCACCCTCTGTGCCTTGAGTATAAATTTTGAAGATTTTGGGTGGAATCTTGCTGGAAAATGACTGGAATCTCACTGATGAACCTTAATGGCAATGAAGCTACGCTGGCACCTATACGAGCGCCTTTAACAAGTATGAACTATGTTAAGAAGAGTCAAGTTATTATCCTGTAAGTGAACCCATAGTAGTCAAAGCCTCAAAGGCGAGAGCCTAGTTGCCCATGGCATCAAAAGCACCATCAAGGCTCCTTGGCACACATCCTGACAAAATTCCACAAAATGCAGGTGCTGAGAATCCTGACCCAGAACCAGCCTAAAACAACTAAACTAGCCCTAAACATGTCTAAGACCCCTAAAAATGGTCTGTTTTTATTGCCTAGCCCCTAGGGTTAAGCAACATATTTAGCAAATAGTTGATTACTGGCTTTGTTTGCTCTATAATGTCATCTATAATCTCTGTTATCCTAAATCTTCATATGCATAATATATATATATATATATATCTAAATGCAGGAAAAAAAAAACAGAAACAGAAACTCACAGGTTGATCAGCAAGCGAATTAGAAGCACGATCAAAGAGGGAGATAACGAGAGCATTGGGGATTCCACTTCGACCTTCGCCACCACCACCAGAAAATACAACATAATCAGATCCACCACCAACATCTTCATCATCTTCCTGCTTAGGTTTTGCACCAGATGATCCGAGCGCGTTATGAGGGACAAACGACGCACCGTAGAACGGGACGCCGTACTTCTTACAATTCGCCATCAATTTACCTAACTCAAACGAACCCTAATTTTGATTATGAATCGATTACTGGAGGATAATTGTGCGATTAGAAAGAAGGAATCATTTACGAATTAGAGAATTAGAGAATTCGAAGAAATCGGAATCGAATCCAAGCCTGTTGTCAGTCCACAATGAAGAAATTATACGGTGAATTTCTTCATTTTAAGTTTTTACCAAAGGTTTTGTAAACCTGTCATTTCACTCCCTTAGGTTTTTTAATTGTAAAAAACAATTGTATAAGTTTAGGGGTGATTGTTTTTCTAAAAAAACTAGGTAGACTCTTCTTTCTGTATCATGCAGACATTATCATCTGTAGACTATTTGATTTTTTGAAAATGTTTCATATAAAACTTTTGCGCGAGTTCTTTGTGCAGACTTGACACAACCACTTTTAAAATCTTCTAAGGTCTGTAGAGGGTTAATCACCACCATACACCACCACCCACCACCCATCGTCCACCTCCACAACCCACCATCACCACCCACCTTCCACGTACACCACCACCAATTTATATTAGCAGTCTACTTACGTTGAAAAATAAACAGTCTTCTTCTTGCAAAATGCAGATGTTTTGTCTACTACGGATGTCTGTAGATAGTCCACAGACTGCATACATTTAATTCTTAAAAGCAAATTGCACCTTACTAAGACTCACACCTACACCCGTCCCTGAAATGAAATGGTAATGGGGAATTCATTAATTTTTTAGTAAACTACTAAAATGTTCTCTAGGTTTAAGTCATTTTTGTTACTTCAATACAAAAAATCATTTTTTATCTGCTCCCTGAGGTTTCATTTTTGTTGTCATTTCCATCTAAATGGCAAACTCAGCTAAAATATATCGTTAATACTCATGGAGGATTTTGGCAATTCTCAAACCTCAGGGATGTTTTTGGCACTTTCCCATTTATTCTTTTGTTTTTTTTTTTGTTATTTACAAATTTTATATTTCTTTAAAAAATAATTATAAATAAAATATATATACATATACACACATTTATATATTTACACACTTATACAATGGCGGTGGAGGTGGAGAGAGAATGATTGTAAGACCCTATCTTAATTTATTGAATTTCTATTAAAATTTCGCATTTTGATGTGTGAATGCGAATACACGTCACTCATATTTACGAGTTTATTAAAACTTTTTAAGCATCTTTAAACAATTTAACATGTTATCGTTGGTTAGTTTTATTATAATCAAAACCAAGTGCGGAAGCTTGAACTTTGATCGTGTTCGGTTCTTCATATAGCTTGATCCACCTCCGATGCTCCCAAACATCACCTATATTTCATAATTTATGAAATACATTAGTTATAAATAAATTATAACATAACCGAATAAACATGAAGTCTTAAAACAATAAAAACAAAAACTTTATTTCAGACCCCACCGTAAGCTACGATGGTCATCGTAGCTTACGGTCCAGCATTACGGTCCTAGCTCACTTTCTTACGGCTAAGACTTCCAATTTCAATCAGCAGCTGCCTACCGTAAGCTACGGTAGGCCGCCGTAGCTTACGGTGGGCTGCTGCAGCTTTTTTCTTGTTTGTAGTTTTAGTTACGACATTTTTCGTAACTCACTCAATTCTTCTCCGTTTTACATGAAACTTGTTTCTAAATATCTGTAGAATATTTTCTTACATATTTTACCCGAAATCCTTGACCTGGATTCTTATTTCTTATGAATTACACATTCACTCTTGATTTATGCGTATATTCATTTTGACCCATTAAGTGATTTAAGTGTATAAACTTAAATCTCACTTCCTTTTACTTTGTTTCTTGTTTTCCCACCAAAATATCTATTTACATTCCACCACAATTATACATTGTGGTGGATTGGTTATAAAAATGTTATATTCTAAATTCTACCCTTCAGTTTGGCGTTTTTACGAAAAATATCTAATATGAGGCATTAAGCCAAAACGATTACACATTCACTCTTGATTTATGCGTATATTCATTTTGACCCATTAAGTGATTTAAGTGTATAAACTTAAATCTCACTTCCTCTTACTTTGTTTCTCGTTTTCCCACCAAAATATCTATTTACATTCCACCACAACTATACATTGTGGTGGACTGGTTATAAAAATGCTATATTTTAAATTCTACCCTTCGGTTTGGCGTTTTTACGAACAAGATCTAACATGAGGCATTAAGCCAAAATGGCTTATACTTTTCACCTTTACATTACCAAAGAGGTCTTACGTATTATAAAATTCATTTTTAAAGAAATATTAGAGTCGTTTACCTATTTTATCATTGAGGGCATTTTGGTCAACTTAGACCCTTCTTTACGACAAAGGACTTACAATATTATGTTTTGACCAAAACGAACATTTAACCATAATCTATGTAAAATCATTATGTTTGTTCTTAAGAACATAATGATTACATATTAGATTATTGGATTTACCTTACCTTAGGTAATCCCTTTTTCATTTATGACTCATTTAACTCTCATCCGACCTTTTAGTCCTGGTTGAGAGTTTGACCCGTTACACGTACCTGGCTCGGGTCATAGCATTGACCCGTTTAATTACTTTGCACTACTAGTTATTACTAGCGACGCGAACCAAACGCCATTTCCCTGTGATTACAAAAACTCGACAAGCGTTCATTAGATATTATTGTCAAATGGTGATATCATCACCATTTGATCCATTTGGTCTAAATGACCATTTTATCATTACGAGATGGTATTTATTTACCATCTCATCATGTATCAGTTTCAGTTTACACCACATGATCATATTACTTAAATTTGTTTCTCAATTCATTCGACCCGTTATAGCATACGCCATAGGGTGTCTATATCAAAATTTAATATTTATTTATCAACTCGTGACTGAATTACCATTTTACTCTTTTATTTCTTATGGCTTACACCATAAGGTAACTTTTCCGGATTCCTTGTTTATTTGTCATTACATGACTAAATTACTGATTTACCCTTTTTACCATCAAATATGGTTTATTACCATTTTCACTTGTTCTGACCCATATCGATTCAAGTCGGAACCTTGCATTTCATATCTCATTCCGACCAAATCACATATTCTTAGTCAATTACATAAGTAGATTTTTTTATATTAAGGATGTAAGCTTTACTTACCTTGAAATCTAATTATGTTCTTTCCGCGTACTTGATTCGTTTGACCCGCTTCTTCCCAAGCCTCCACCTAGCTTGTCAAGTGTCAAACTATCATTCATCATTCGCAAGATAGTTAGGTTAGTCATCATTTAAAACGACTATTCCACCTTACGGATTTTATATCAAATTTATCATTTGATCTTATTATAGGTCAGTTTGACTCTTAAAAGTCAACTGCCCATTTACACATACAAACTCACGGATAAGTTTAACAACTCATTTAAGTATTTCGTTAATTATCCGGTAAGCGCTATTTTTTGGACACCATTATAGCTACGTCTTCCAAACCAAGTTCATGTCGTTTCTTTCACTTAAACAAATTCAAGCGATTGTTAACATCAAGTTAACTTAGCTTTTGATCAACAATGCTAATTTATCCGTTAGCTAGGTTTTCATCTTTATGTAGAAATCCATTTCATCATATTATTAGACATTCATCCGAATACCTAATATTACCAATTTAACATCTATTAACATTAACTAAACATCTATTTCATCATATCATACAAAACTCATTTCAAGTCATGTATGATTTCTGTCACTGACCCGGGTTCGAGTCCCGGCAGCCTGTTTTTCATTTTATTTATTTTATTTTTACTTTTTATCAATTATAGCTTTTATATTCTAGTTTTTTTATTACTTATGCATCGAAAACTAAAAACAACATAAATACGCAACGAAACATTTATAACTTGATATTCGATTACAAACGAAGCGGGTTGGGAAAAACCCGTTTTTGACAAATGTTACAATTTCTTACTTGAATCTCTAATTTGTTCGAGTATCTTACACATGCATACAAGTATGATGATCATAAACATTCCTACATTATTAATTTCATCATATAGTCAAGAACCCATTTCATTATTTACTTGTTAATCACTAACAAGAAATCTTACATCAAATTGTGCATGATTTCTTTAAGTTTAACGAAATAAATCATACACATACATTTAATTTCATCTCTGGATCATAATCCAACTATCTAATTGCAAGTAATCAACATGTCTCAAGTTATGATTTTTACCAAATCTAAGTTTTGAGATATACCTTATGATCCCCTCGATTAGGTGATCGTTTATATGCGTTCATGCATCGATTCCGAGCTCAATTCATCCTTCAATTTGATGATTTAAGAAGAACAAGGGTTTGCCCCTTGTTCTCCAGCCGTAGAACACACACATACACACTCACTATGTGTTTAATGTTTTTTATTTTTTATATTTATAATATAAGTTTCCTTTTTGGCAATTTTGGTCCCTCAAGTTTAGTTTTGATTATGAATGAGACTACAACTCATTGTTTGGTTACTTGTATACATGTTTTTAACTAGGTTTATTTGTTCCTAGTTATTTTGTTCATAGTTTAACTTTCACCGCTAACGGTTCTTTACCCGTTCTTTAATATTAACGTGGTTTGATTACCAAACCCTATTTTGGGTGTTACAATGATAAAAGAGAAAGAGTGTGTACGGTGGGTGTATACAATTGTGGAGTTTAAACGAAAACTCAGTGGGAACCGGGCTCTCAAAATCCAAATCATTGAGGGTCGGACTCTTATAAAATCAAATATTTTACACTACAAAAGAATTCAGAAATTTTTTTGACACTTATCATTATTATTTGAATACAATGTTAGAAATTAAATTTACACATTTAAATTTACGTGATTCATAAATAAAAAAAATTTACACATGTGTAAGTTTGGCAATAACACATGTGTAAATTCGTTATATTTACACATGTGTAAAAAATATAATAAGAGTGATTTTGAGAGAAGAAATGAATTATTTGATGTTGTAATTTTTTTTGATGTTTTATTTTAATTACAATGAGTTTTTTATTAAAAAATGGTTTTGGTTGATTTTTTCATTCATCTCACGATTCTCACAATATTTAGCGTTCTCAAGATAACCCCACATATATATATAAAGATAAAAGAATAAATGGGTAAACTGCTAAAGTCGTCCCTGAGGTTTAGTAATTACCAAAATCGTCCATGACTTAAAAATATATTTTAACCGAGTTAGTGATTTGGATGAAAATGACAACAAAAATGAAACCTTAAGGTCCCATATACAAAATGTTTCATTTTTTGACTTAAGTGGCAAAAATGACTAAAACTCTGGATCGCTTTGGCATTTTACTCTTAGATTTTTTTGAACAACCAAGTAAAATCAAAACTCTAAAGATTTGAAAATCTAAAACTCGAAAACTTATTCAACAATCATCTAACTAATTTATTAATTGGAAATGTCTATGGGTCGGATTAGTTACCGAACATCCCATTTTCACCTTAGGCTGGGTGGTGTGGTATAAAGCCCCTAGGGCGCTTTAAAGCTATCTTATCGCTGCGTAAGATCCATGTCACTTAGGGGGCTTTAAAGACACTCCCCTTAACTTGTATGCTATGGTTTAAAGCCCATATCTTGATTACCTAATTATTTTTTTTTAATTTATATACGTTGTTTATTTAAAACAAAATAAAAAATATAACAAGCATAATTTCAATACAATTAATAAAAATTACAACATACTTAAAATGTAAAAGTACAAACTTACCTAAAAAACTGCATGCTAAATTTAAAAAACTTACATGCTTAGTTAAAAAATAAAAACCTACTAAAAACTTACATATATTTTGCTCGGATTTTTGCCTTACGAGCTTCTAAAATAGCTTGCTCCTCCTCCGGTAGTGGGAAAAATCTTTCTCGAGGAACTTCGTATCTTTCTCGATTTGTTTCTCCAACTTCATTTCATGTTCCTTTTCCTTGATCGAGAGAAGTCGAGTGAGCCTATCGTCTAACTCGTCCAACCTTGATGGGCCATCCGATGGCGTTGTCAAGGATGAGACTCATGCTCGTGTTGCTGCCTTTCTTCTATGCCTACCCATTGGTCGTGGCAACTCTTGAGGTTCCTCGAAATTCAAATCATTAATGTCGTTTAAGTTAAGTAGAACGACTATCGGACAAGGATGATTCGCTAGCCGTTGTTGATTTGGATCGTTTTGACCTATGGGCTGTTGGTTCAAACGGTGGTACAAGATGCCACTTTAGAGATTTGCGAAGAAGCTCCCAAGAAGGCATCATTGTAAACGCCGAGCCATAATGGATTCTATATTCGGTGTGGGCGGCGATCATGATGTCCACGCCGTTTTCTTCTTGTGTGATTATTGGCGAGGTTGTTGTATATGTTGTTGAAGTTGTTGATTTTCCCACGGATTGTAGTCCACTTGCCCGAAATGGATTGGTCGAACGATATTCACCATGACCAATTGTGGCAAAAAAAACTTCTCACGTATATGCCTCCGAAAAACGACTATATCTTGGTTGGTTGCTAAAATTTGAAAAAATGAAGATTAGTAGTAACAAAATACGAATAAAAATAAAAATAATGGATAAAAAATCACAAATAGTCGGATCCTCCGGTATATTGAGCCATGCTCGTGCCAATGCTAGTTCTTCATTAAGCGTCCACCTCTCGACCGTTTTGGGAGTACGTTCGACATTCTCAACCTTCTTACGCCTCCACCTCTTGAGGAAGTGGTTTGGGTTTCGAGTATGTTTTGGGTTTCGGGTAAGTTTGGGTTTCGGGTATGTTTTGAGTTTCGGATATGTTTTGGGTTTGTTGAAAAAATGTTGGTTGTTGATTTGGTGCGAAATAGTATCCAAAAAATCCGGGAAATGGTACTGGTGGTGACGGGTGGGGGGTTCTTGGTCTGGAAGGGGGTATAGGATAATACCTGACTTCACCTGTTTGCGGGTCTTTTGGTACCGATTTTCTTGCTCGTTGTTTGCGAAATTAGCTCAAAGCGGATTGTTGGAGCCCCACGCATTTTGGTTATTGTTGGGAAACATGGTGTGGGAAATTGGTGGTTTGAGATTGTATAAAAATACAATGGTGTGGTTTTGTATAAAAATAGAAGAGAAAAGATTGTATAGAATGGTGTGGTTTAGGTAAAAAAATGTTAGATATATATAGTGTTAAAAGTAAAAATATATATTTTTTTGAAATATTACCTTTGGTATAATTACGAGGGGCCCACAAAAATCTAGCCGTTAGCGCCCGCTAACAGCGCAACAAAACAAGCTGTCACACCTCAAATCCACATACGGGGTTTTACCGCAAGGCGTGCGACTGACCATCGTCTAACCAGTAATCAAGTTGAACCAAATATTTAAAATTATAAAACATCACTAATAACACAAATAGTGATCAAGTTTTAAATTTTCAAAACACACTTTAAGTAGCAGCGGATACAAAGTTAAAAATCCTAACAAGATTTAAAAACCACAAGTTTAAGAAATAATTAAATCATGAAAGTTTATCAAACCACACCATGCCAATGATTGCAACTGTTCGTCCAAGATATACCTAATGACCTTCAAAACATGCAATTATGTGTCAACAATAAAGTTGGCGTATTCACAAATTTTAGTTAAGCAAAAGTGTAAGCGTAAATTCACAAATGATTTCTTTTATGTATGACTTAGGTAGCTAACCCTTATCAAGCAACTAAACTGTGTACCAAATGTTGACGTTTCATTTTGTGCCCTCATTAAACGTCTATCAACATTAATGTAAAAGTGAAGGTCAATAGTTCATGCCTGTCTCCCAGCACGGTGTGAAGTTTGTCAAACCTAATAGCGCTATCAACTAATACCCCGCCTGCTAACCCGGCATACTAATCAGTAAGAATGTAGGGACTTCCAGATAAAGTGTTCGTTTAGTTCAAGTGTACTCTACTCCACCTCCAGTGGATAGTATGTTTTGTGGTTCCAAACTAGGAGCACGCGTGTAGCCCTAACCACGGCTACCGTAAAAATGTTGTCCAACCAAGGATGCATGCTTTTTGAAAAGGTTGTGAACTCACCTTAGTTTGCTCGGCAGAAAATAAGCGTGAATGGTAACAGGAGTGGTTAACCTCTTCCTGATATGTTTACCGTTTTAGTTAGTTTAGATTCATGTAAGCTAACACATAGCCATGCAATCACGTTTGACATTCAACTACTCGTTCGTGTAAGTTAGTGCATGTGATCATCTCATTATATGCCATACATTCATTGACACCCATTAAGGTTTTTAATAACATTTAACACCTTGTAGTAACACGTATGCATATTTAAAACATTTACAATCACTTTCAGCACATTGCAGTTTCACATCAGATTTTAGGCAGTTTTTCGGAATTTCTTTAAAATACTAAATGGACTCGGAAAATTATGATATTTTAGCATGACATGTCATTTATTCCAAGAATACTTTTAGATTTTTCTCATGACCTAAATACTTACAAAAAATTTACTAAAAATCATCTTTTACACATAGGTCTGATTCATAACATTCTAATGACAGTTTACAGCAAAATTCATTTAAAAATCCTCGTTAAATCTTTTAATGAAATTCCAGTGAGAGATTTTCACTATCACATGGAACTATCTACAGTAAAATTTCAGGTAATAACTCAATTCTTACATTGAGTTATGACATTCGTAATAAGCTACAAATTCTGATAGAAAACGCAGCCTGGACCTTTATTACGAAAAAATTCATTTAAAATACCAAATCACATCGAAAAAATACAATTCCAGTGGGGTTTGAAAGGTATTTCCTGGAACTACGTTATAGACTTAAGAAACACTAATTTTTTTTGTTAATTTATGACCCGGTTACAGTCGACACAAGTCGGCCATAACATCCTAGACAGATTCAGTTTCATTACCCAACCCCTAAAAACGATTACTTAACAAACCAAACGACCTATATTCATCAACTACAGTAGATTATCATCAAAAATTAGGTCATATATCAACTAGTTCATCAATAACCACAAGATTTAATCAAAACCATGCAAGAATCAAAACCCTAGCGACTAACTGAACACATAAAGGATTCAATCATCTTGCAAACATGATTCCTAGCAACATAGACTACATGTGATCATCAAAGAACATCAAGAATCATTAACACATCCAGATAAACAGCCAAGATATGAAGGATTATCAAGAATATAACTAAACTATAAAGAATACCTAGTCAAAGGAATGATGTGGGTTGCTTGAGACTTGAACCGAACGGACAAGGGAACTTCTTGAACCTTGATTTTCTTCGTCAACTAAAGAGAAGGGGAGAGAGGTCGCACTAGGGTTTATGATTTTGTGAGAGTTATGATTGTTCATGCATAATACGTATTTAAAAAAACAAGGCATAGGACGGTTTGGTACTTGGGCTTCAGTTACAGCTTAGGCCACAAGCTAAGGAGGTGGCGGTTTGGGCTTGGAGAGAAACTGGGTCACAACTAGGGATAAGGATGGTTTAGATTTGGGCCGTAGGGGCGTTTGGGCCACAAACAGGCCGGTAGGGCGTTTGGGCCACAAACAGGCCGGTAATCAATATAAAGAGGTCATGGGGTGGGCCGCAAGAGAAGTAGGTTAAGGGATCGGGTTGGGTGTAATTCGGTATCACGATTTCTGGAGGTTCAAAATTTCTTACGAATATATATAATGCCCTCAGCCAAAGTAAACCAAACCTAAACGAGTTCGAGTTCTACAGCTTACAATTCATTCGTATCTCCCCGAACAAATTCGCAACCCTTAAGTTGAAGCACTAACGGAGGATTGAATTCGTGCGGGGCATGGAGAAACAACTTGAAATCAAATCTGATGGTATTCACTATTTCATGGAACGAATATGGGTCCCAATTTTTGGAAATTTGCGAGAGCTTGCGATGGACGAAGCACACAAGTCTCGATACTCAAAACACCTTGGTTCTGACAAGATGTATCACGACCTGAAGGGGCTGTAATATGAAAGCGAACATAGCCAAGTATGTAAACAAGTGCTTAACCTGTGCTAGAGTCAAGATTGAGTACCAAAAGACGTCTGGTTTGCTTCAACAACCAGAACTACCAACATGGAAATGGGAATAAATCTCCATGGATTTCATAATTGGACTACCTAGAACTCAAAGAGGGAATAATACCATCTAGGTGATTGTGGACCGCCTAACTAAATCTGCTCACTTTCTCGCAATTAGCAAGTATGATAAACTTGCCAACATCTACATGAAGGAAGTAGTTTCTTGGCACGGCATGCCAATCTTAATCATCTCCGAGCGTGACCCTCGTTTAACATCTTATCTGTGGCAATCAATGCATAAAACATTCGGCACACACTTAGTTATGAGCACGACCTATCACCTTCAAACCGATGGTCAGACTGAACGCGCCATCCAAACTCTTGAAGACATGCTGCGAGTATACGTTATTGATTTCGGTAGCAGTTGGGAAAGACACTTACCTCTGGTGGAATTCTCTTGCAACCATAGTTACCACTAAAGTATTCAAGCTACACCGTTCGAAACGTTGTATGTACGGAAATGTCGGTCACCTCTCTGTTGGGCTGAAGTCGGAGACAACTAAATCACTGGTCCTGAACTCGTGCTTGAAACTTTCGAGAAAATCGTTCAAATCAGAAACCGTATGGCGGTAACTCGTGACTATCAGAAAAGCTACACCGATAAACGTAGGAAACTGATGGAATTCCAAGTTGGTGACAGGGTTTTGCTGAAAGTCTCACCTGGGAAATGTGTGGTCCGTTTTGGGAAACTAGGCAAGTTTAATCCGCTTTACGTTGGACCATTTGAAATTGTACAAAGAATCGACACTGTGGCTTATAGATTGAATCACCCTGAAGATCTCAGTGGCGTGCACAACGTTTTTCATGTCGCAAATCTAAATAAGTGTCTATTAGATGAAACACTTGTGTTTCTGTTCAAAGAGTTGAAATTGGTGATCAACGACGTTTTATTGAGGAACCAATTGAGATCATGGATAGAGAAGTCAAAACTCTTAAACACAACAGAATATCTATTGTGAGAGTTCGTTGGAACTTGAAACGTGGACCGGAGTTCACATGGGAGTTCACATGGGAGCAAGAAAATCAAATGATGAGCAAGTATCCTTAATTGTTCAAAACCGTGACGCCTAATGCCGAATCAACTAGCGAATTTCGGGATGAAATTCCCACTCAACTTGGGGATAATGTGACGTCCGATAATTTCAAATTATAAACTACTCTCGTAAACTCTTTTGTCATGATCATTCATTTACACATTACACTTAACTGGAATTAATATTAATTAAGTGCATTGAACGTTACACAAGTAAAAAAACACAAACATTCACGTGGCAATAATTCGAGGAATTACTGTACTGGATGTGGCAGTAATTCGGGGAATGAATAGACCACATACGAGTCTGGCTATTACCATACATTAGTACATTTTCGGGACGAAAATTCTATCAACTTGGGGATGATGTGACAACTTAGATTTTTCAGGTCAACTTCGTTAGCACAACTCTGTTATATTTAACATGACTTAAAACATTCATTATAGCATTCACTTCATATTGGTTGGCTAAGTGTGTCAGTTAGTACACGAACACTCACGTAACAATAATTCGGTGAATCAACCGAATTACCAAACTACACATAAGTCTGACCCCGAACGTTGGTGAAACATGGATATAGTATTGCAAATATAGAAATAATAATAAAATTGAGTGAAATTACATGTTATTTGATTACATGGACTACTTGTTAGTTGTTTCTCGTAATTGCGAACAACGTGTGTTTTTGTGTGATCTAGCGTTATAAAAATATTTATTTTTATAAACAAACTAGTGGGTTTTATTTTTATAGACTTGGGCTATTAAAATTAGTAAAAATGGTTTAGTGGGCTTGTAGTAGCTAGAAAGGGCCACCAAAAGTTACAAAAGCTCACCAAAAGGCCCACCCATGGGTTTTAATTAGTGAAAAAAATACATAACCTAACCCTAAATCCCCAAATACATATGCCAGCCCCACCTCTACCATAATTTCAAATTTTGCCTTCAAAACACCATTCCACTTAGATTTGTTGCTTGGATCTTTGAAGAGGTGGCTTGCTTGATCGATTTCAATACCCTTTAACACTTACAAGTAAGTTTTCTTGATCAATTTTGATGTTTCCCATGATTTAAACATTAGGGTTTTGATTATAACTTGATATTGATGATACTTGGTTGTTTAATCTGATGTATTTGGGGTTATGCATGATGTACGGGTCAGACTTGGGGTAAACAAGATCATAAGCATGTTTTTGGGATGAGCTGAAAGTAAACAAATTTTGTCCAAATCTTTAAATCCAACTTGTGTTGGCTGTAATGAGGTCAAAACTTAATGAAATCCATTATTTCTTGAGTCCATGATGAACTCACAGGAAATATCTTTCAAATCCCACTAGAATCGCATTTTTTCGACGTTGTTTGGTATTTCAAATGATTTATTTGGTGTCAAAGGTCTAGGCTGCATTTTTTGTCAGAATTTCCAACGCATTACGAATGTTATAAGTTGGATTGAGTTATGATATGAAATTTTTACTGTAAGTACTTCCAGGAAGTTTCAAAAATCTCCAACTGGAATTTCGTAAAAACAATAAACGAGGGTTTTTAAACGATTTTTGGCGTAAACTGTCATCAGAATTTAATAAATCAGACCTAGGTGTAAAGAGTGATTTTTAGTGATTAAACTGTAACGATTCAGGTCATGAGAAAAATATACTAGTATACGGGGATTGAATGTGTTAAAATACCATAATTTTTAGAGTTTGTTTATGTCACACCCTGGATTTCCAACCAAATCCATACACCGGTGGGCCCGGGTGGGGAATATCGTCACGTAAAGTTGATATCATCATAGTCAATTAAACACAGCACAAGGAAAATCTTGGATTTAAATTACTATTACAAACCAAATGTTCGAAATACAAAAAAATATACAGGCTCGTAATAGAAGATCCACAGCGGATCATAAATTGTACAAAGAAAGAATGTAAAACAGACTTTGGGCAGATCTAGGATTTGCAAGATCCTCTTATCACTACCGAGCACTTCCAGCCTATTTTTGTATTGTACCTGCAAACTTAGTCTTTTGAAAATACGTCAGTTTTCGCTGGTAAATACACCAAACTGACTCATTTTGAAAATATTTGAAAATGATTTTAAGTGCACAAAGGCACAAAATCTTTTATAACTTGGGAAAGTTGACCTTGCAACCTTGTTAACAGATTTACATGTTTGTCCATACATACAGGGCCCAGTATAAAAACCGAGACATGATTAACATACACACCACTTATGAACTCATGAAGGAGTTATCCCCAACAAGTGTGGGTAGTTGCATTTGAGCGTCTGTTAGGTGTATGCCTACAAACCGCGCTAAGGTATTATATAATGTAATGAGCCGAAGATATCCAGGACATGATAGTTAACCCCTGATGTTTAAGTTATCAAACAAAACTGATTAAAACGGAATATGCGGATTAACTATCCACTAATCGACATTGATTAATCCCATTTCTGACAAAGCGGTAATAATTTACCGTATCCGAAGCCCGTATAGGGGAAATAAGTCGAGAGTATTTACCTGAGTTATTCTTTGTTTAACGCAAGATTTATTAACTCAGCCATACACAAAAGTATTAAGTGCAGATAGCATTTACCGGCAAATCTCTAGTCTGGATTATGGCATAAGCTAACCAATTAAATACTAACGTTCTTATTTAAGTCATTAACTTAGACCGACTAGCGTACTTGATCAAAACGTATAAAGCTAGATATAACATATCAGTAGGTAAAAGATTTACTTTGAAAAGATGTGATTAAAACCATTTTATAAGCCATAAGGGCCTTATCGTCATTTACCGACATACTACAAGGACATGTTCATAAACTCAGTTTGTAATCTGATTGACATCCCCAAATAATCCTACTTATAATATTATATCAGTAGGAAATTCATTTTCAAGTTCATTACCATTTAAACCTTATTTTATGAAAAAGGGCATTTTCGTCAAAATGACATAATTACAGAACTTGTGCATAAACTCAGATTCTGATTATGATCATGTAATATAACCTCAGAGGGTTATGCTACATTATATACGATCATAATGCAACTTTAGATCAGTATCTAACTAATCTAAATCGGGTCAGAATCGAAAGTCAAAGCAGAAGTCAAACTTCGCGACTTTCGGTTGCGAACCGACCCCAGAACTGAAATTGACGAGCCGAACATGTTCTTACATGTTCTAAAAATTATTACCAACTTATTTAAGTGTCAAAACAGGTTTCATAACATATATAAGATAAATTTATGATTTTTTCGAAAAATGGTCTGTTTGACTTTTTAATTTCATAACTTTGACCCCTCAATTGGTCTAGCAAACGTGATCTCAGGAGGTGCCCTTTATAGGGACTAACACCTGCCTTATTATGATCACTTAGCCATGTTTATTACAAACAATGGTTGGACCATAATGGTCTTAACCGAAAGTCAAGGTGTTTTTCGTAAAACGCTTGACTTTTGGTTATAAAAGCCTATAAACGAAAATGCAAGAGCAAGGAACACTTACAAGAGGTTCCTAGAATGCAATAGAACTTAATTGGATGCTCATTTCAGTTAGGAACTTCCAGAGGATGGAGAAGAGTTAAAAATGAGAAAGGTGCAAGTTCAAAGGTTGAACCTTTGCACCAATTTATAGTTGGAGAGCTGAGAGGAGGTGATGCCAGGTGTTAAGGGGTGTAAGAGGAAGCTTACAAGTGTCCTAAAACGTGGCACAGCTGTTTAGGGAGCCATGGTTTCGAGAAAATGGTTTTTTGGCAATTTGTGTGGAGGCCAAGCAAACTTTCTACAGACACAGGCCTATCGCGCCCCGCGAGCGCCCATGTCAGATTTCAAAATTTGCCACATTTAGCCCCTCAACTTATTAAACCCTTTTAAACCTTCTAAAACACCTTTTTAGTACTTTTAGCCCTCCATAGCCAATACTTGGCGTACCCGGGATTAGCCCAGACATTGTCGAGCTCTCGTTTCGTTAAAAGGTCACTTAGAGGTATAAATTAACATGTAGACACTTTTAATCCCTCCATTATCCAACTTTCACATTTTTTCAGAATTGAACCCTCTCGTCCAATAAATGAGACGCATGAGAGTTAGGACTTTGTACAGGATCACTTAGAGGCTCATTTTATGCATGTTGACATCACTCAGAGGCTAGGCATGTTGGCATATCAGTCACTCAGAGGCCAATGTTTAAGCATGTTGACATATTAGTCACTCAGAGGCTAGGCGTGTTAACATATCAGTCACTCAGAGGCCAAGTTTTGAGCATGTTGACACCCTTAGTCCTTATTGGTCTTTAATAGACTAAAAATAAAAATACAACACGTGTCACTATACTATTGGACACGATTTTACGAGGTGTTACATCCTCACCCCCTTGAAAGAAATCTCGACCTCGAGATTTTATTCTAAAAGATGGGGGGGTACTTTTGTCGCATAGTGGACTCAACCTCCCATGTATACTCGGGACCTCTAAAGGCGTCCCACTTAACCTTTACTATAGGTATTAATTTCCTTCAGAGCTTCTTAACCTGTCGATCCTCGATCGAAATTGGTTTCTCAATGAACCTCAGGTTTTCATTTATTTGCACATCCTTGTGTGACATTGCTAGCGACTCATCGGCTAGACATTTCTTAAGGTTAGATATGTGGAATACATCATGGATTCCATTAAGCTCCTCTGGCAGCTTAAGCTTGTAAGCTACAGCGCCGACAAATTCGACTATCTCGAATGGTCCTATATATCTTGGGCTCAACTTGCCCTTCTTTCCGAATCTCATTGCACCTTTCCAAGGTGATACTTTCAGCATGACTTTGTCCCCTACTTGGAACTTGAGAGGTTTACGCCTCTTGTCAGCATAGCTCTTCTGCCTATCACTGGCAGCCTTGAGACGATCACAGATTTGCACAATCTTTTCCGTGGTCTCCAGGATGATCTCAAGTCCTGATAGTTGGGCTTCCCCAACTTCTACCCAGCACACGGGCGTTCGACACTTTATCCCATACAAGGCCTCGTAAGGAGCAGCCTCGATGCTCGTATGATCACTATTATTGTAGGAGAATTCTATTAGCGGTAAGAGGTCATCCCAACTTCCACCTAAATCAATCACACATGCCCTAAGCATGTCTTCCAAAGTCTGGATAGTACGCTCACTTTGGCCATCAGTCTGCGGGTGGTAAACCGTACTAAAGTTTAATCTTGTGCCTAAAGATTGTTGGAAACTTTTCCAGAAATGAGAGGTATATTTAGTATCTCTATCAGATACAATAGATACCGACACACTGTGTAGGGACACAATCTTGTCCACATACAACTTAGCCAATTTGTCTGAATTATACGTTTCCTTAATTGGCAAGAAATGCGCTGACTTCGTCAACCTATCTACAATGACCCAAATCGTGTCATTACCACGTTTGGTCTTAGGTAACTTGGTAATCAAGTTCATAGTTACCATTTCCCATTTCCATGTGGGAATTTCCAATTGTTGTACAGTCCTTACGGTTTTTGATGTTCGGCCTTAACTTGCGAAATCAGACACTTAGCTACATAAGTGGATATGGATTTTTTCAAACCCATCCACCAGTAATTCCTTTTTAGATCCTGATACATTGTGTCACCTCCAGGGTGAACTGAGTATCTCGTGTTATGCGCTTCTTATCTCTAAGTCCTCCAAAGACTAGAACCCAGATTCTTTCATTAAATCTAAGGATTCCATCTTTTCCAGGTGCTAACTGATCAACAGTTCCGCCTAATCCCTCATTAGGAATGTTAGCCTCTAATAGGGCTTGCTTCTGCACATCTAATAGCTTCTCAATTAAGCTATATCTGAGCTCAATGCTCTTCGCATTAATCCTAATGGGCTTAATTCTTTCCTTGCGACTTAAGGCGTCAGCAACGACATTTGCCTTGCCGGGATGATAGCGAATCTCGCATTCATAGTGATTAAGTGTTTCCATCCATCGGCGTTGTCGCATGTTCAACTCCTTCTGATTGAACAGGTGCTGGAGACTTTTATGGTCTGTGTATATGATACACTTTGTGCCATATAAGTAATGTCTCCACAGCTTTAGTGCAAATACAACGGCACCAAATTCCAAATCGTGGGTGGTGTAATTCCTTTTGTGTACCTTTAACTATCGTGATGCATAAGCAATTACCTTGCCTTTTTGCATTAGCACATAGCCCATGCCAGTGTGCGATGCATCACAGTAGACTACAAATTCTTCAATACCCTCAGGTAGAGATAACACAGGAGCATTGCTCAACTTGTGTTTTAGAATCTCAAAGGATTCTTGTTGTTTCGGACCCCAATAAAATTTGACATTCTTACAGGTTAAGGTAGTCAAAGGAGTGGCTATTCTTGAAAAGTTCTCACTGAACCTCCTGTAGTATCCAGCCAATCCTAGGAAACTGCGAATCTCCGATGGGGTTTTGGGCACTTCCCAATTCATTATGGCTTGTATTTTGGTGGGATCCACTTGGATACCACGCTCAGTTACAACATGTCCTAGGAATTGGACTTCTCTAAGCCAAAACTCACACTTAGAGAACTTAGCATAAAGCTTCTCTTGCCTTAGCAGTTCTAAAATGCACCGAAGATGTTTCTCGTGATCATCTTGATTACGAGAGTAGATAAGTATGTCATCTATGAAGACAATAACAAACTTATCTAAATCTGGTTTGTAGACTCTAATGAGATCCATGAATGCTGCAGGTGCATTTGTGAGCCCAAAAGGCATTACCAAAAATTCATAGTGACCATATCGGGGCCTAAAGGTAGTCTTAGGAACATCTTCGTTCCTTACCATCAGCTGATAATATCCTAATCTCAAATCAATCTTAGAAAAATAACTAGCCCCTTGAAGTTGGTCGAATAAGTCGTCGATCCCGGGTAGAGGATATCGGTTCTTAATTGTTAACTTGTTCAACTCATGGTAATCAATGCACATCTGCATTGAACCGTCTTTCTTCTTTAGGAATAGAATAGGAGCTCCCCAAGGTGATGAACTGGGCTGAATAAAGCCTTTCTCTAAGAGTTCATCTAACTGTAATCTCAATTCCTTCATCTCCGTCGGTGCTAACCGATATGGAGCTCTGGCTATAGGTGCTGATCCGAGTAGGATGTCAATCCTAAACTCTACTTGCCTATCCGGAGGTAGACCTGGTAGTTCTTTGGGAAAAACATCGGAATAATCCGAACTAACTAGGAGGTCTTGAATATTCAGCTTTGGTTTGTTGATAGTGACTTGTGCCATGTAAATGACACAACCTTTCCTCAAACACTTGGATGCCTTAAATAACGACACCTTGTCTGGAAATCCGTAGTGTGAGTCTCCAGAGATGGTGACCGTTTCACCAGATGGGGTTTTAATTTCGATGAATTTCTTATCGCAGGCAATGCGGGCTTGGTTATGGGATAACCAATCCATGCTTAAAACTACATCAAACCCTGCCAATTTCATTGGCAAAAGAGTGATGGAGATAGAATGATTCTTAATGGATATAGAGCATCCATCAAGAACGGAAGATGCTATCTCTAATGTTCCATCAGCGAGTTCTACCTCATATGTTATATCTAGACTTCTTATGGGCAAGTTTAATAGTTTACTAAACTTAAGATCAACAAAATATTTATCTGCACCCGAATTGAAAAGAACTCTAGCATAAATATCGTTAATGAGGAATGTACCTGTTATGACGTTATTGTCATTAACGGCCTCCCTGCCATTCATTTGGAAAGGACGAGCATTCCCTTTCTTAGCCTCTCCAGGCTTTGCATCATTACTTTTGGGGGTTCTTGGGGCAATTGAACGTAATGTGCCCTTTTTCATTACAGTTGTAGCAAATTGCATCCTCAAGATCCTTGCACTCTAGGGTCTTATGCCCTTTCCTCTTGTAGATACATGGTTTAGTCTGTGGATTTATATTACATTGTCCCCAATGTCTATATTTACAGTTCTTGCACAGAGGTTTGTCATTAGACGTGTGTTAGTTCTTCTTGAACCCAAAATTTCCTTTCTTCTTGAACCTTTGGGAGTTATTATCCTCTCGTTTCCTCTTTCAGTCAGTTTCAATCCTAACTGATCTTTGCCTCACCAAATCAAAGGTGAGGGAGAGAGATATGTCTACAGCGGACCTATAGGTACTAGGTTGAGCGGCCTTTACCATGCCCTTTATCTCAAGCGCCAACCCATTAATGAAACGCGCAATGCGTTTAGATTCAGGGGTGATTAAATATGAAACTAACCTAGACAGGGAATTGAAGTCAGAAACATACTTCCGACAGTCTAGGTTCTTCATCGAAAGAGACAAAACGTCTGTCTCTAATTTCTCCACCTCATGCTGTGGACAATAAGTCTCCTTGACTAGTTCTACAAACTTAGACCATCCTAAGTTGTACAGGTGTATCTTACCTGTGGATTGAACCATTGCCTTCCACCATATCACGGCATTGCCCTTGAAGGACTGTGATACATATTTGACCACATCCTTATCAGCACAGCCGCTGATATCCACAATTGTTTCCATTTCGTCAAGCCACTTCAAGGATTCTACTGCTCTTTTCCCCATTAAAGTCTCAGGGTTTGCAGGAGACGAAATATTTATAGAAGAACGCGACCTATCAGCGAATTCTATTTTCTTTGGTTCACTCTTCGCATTTGAAGAGTGAACTGAACTCTCCTTATGAGCTGAGGATGGTGCGATTGATAATGGTCTGGAGCGAGTAGCACTCGGCTCCCTAAGCTTTTCTATGGCCTTTTCCATGGCCTTTCCACAGCTGCATCTATGCGAGCTTGGAAATCATCATTGTTAACGGCTATATTGTCAGTCTTGTTAGAGCTAATCTCTCGGTGGCTACTCTGTGCCTCGTCCGAGTTTACCATATTGCAGCTTTAGCTCTAAACATCAAACAAATTTCTCTTAACCATGGTATAACAACCATATTGGCTTTAAACATTAGATATAATAATCCATTGCCTATTTAAGCTAGTGTGAATAACATCACAACTCTTAGGCTTATCATATCTATATTTGGCCTAGGTCTTAATAGGACCATCAAAGGCAAATTACAATCTGGACATAGTCCATATATTATTACACAGTGGATCGTAATATCACAACTGTCATTGTCATAATTGACAATTATATGTAGATCATAAGCTTGCCACTAATGGACATAATAATTGGGCACATTGGCCGGTCACATTGGACATTTGAAAAAAATTGGGCACATTGGCCGGTCACATTGGACATTTAAAAAATGGGCACATTGGCCGGTCACATTGGACATAAATTGGGCACATTGGCCTACATCATAACAGATGTAAATTCATATCATATCAGCCTACATCATAACAGATGTAATTCATGGCATATCAGCCTACATCATAACAGATGTAATTCATGGCATATCAGCCTATATCATAACATATGTAATTTATGGCATATCAGCCTACATCATAACAAATGTAATTCATGGCACCTTGTCCTGTCACATTGGACATTTAATTGGGCACATTGGGCTGTCACCTTGGACATAAAATTGGGCACATTGGCCTATCATTTATCATCGCATTGATGACATTAGCCGGGATCACATTGATCACATAGGCTATATAATAGGTCTTAGGAAGTAGTCCTTTTTACCTAGACGGCTAATGTGGTTCATCAAGTCACACTACCAAGAGTATGAACATTCCTTAATGTTAACATGAGAGTACCTTAATGTTTGATTAATGGTCCTGGTCACCTTCGACCTTAACGACCTTGGAGGCTTGAACCTAGTTCCCCACCTCTGGATAGAAGGATAACTCCCCTTAACTATCCTGATAGAAGGCTCCTTGTCCTTAACTATCATTTCTTGGCCAATGTGTGGTCTACGCCACTTGGCATAATCAAATCCATTAAGGTGTTTTGGAATTATATCGCAGAGCATAAATTTCGAATAAAAATTGAGACGCTCGCTTGAAAAGGATGAATACATATATATAATTCCAAAAATACTTCATTAAATTCCAAATAGAAATCACAATACTAGAAATGATGAAATAAACTGTCCATGCAAGGACTACAGAAAGAAAAGTGTCCACAGAGGGACTAAAGAAATAACAATGTCCTCGCAGGGACTAACATATATTAGAAGAGACTTAACTCGTCCTTCTTTCCCTTAACCAGCTTGGAGAGTTTCTTGAAGAATTTGTTTGTCTTCTTCTCCACTTGTTGTCGCATTTCTTTCATTCGTTCTAAGGCCTCGTTAATGGCCTCAAGTGGCGGTGGAGGTTGTGATTGTGGCATAACCGAATACTGGTACCCATAACTTGGATATCCAGTAGGTGGATAAGCAGGTGGGAAAGGAGACGGGTAAAGTGCATTATGCATAACCGCTTGCATGTAAGGGTCATGCGACCATGCTTGGTAATCAACAGGTGTCGATGGGTTAAAAGGATCATATCCAGATATATCCGGATATGTTGGAATAGGGTTATTATAACCCGATGATGGTGGTTGAACCGTTGGTGGTGGTGTTGGTTCCACCATAGGTGATGCATCAGAGGGTCCACCCATTTGTGGGTCCTCGTGAATAGTTGGGTAAGGTTTGGGCAAAGGTGGCAGCGATCCCGACCGTTGGCCCGCACGCACTGACATACGTGCTCCTCTTTTCCTCCTTAGCGGTTCTGGTGGCGATTGGGGTTGTTCCACCGGTTCCATGTGCACATCTTCTTGCACGGGAGGTGGTTGGGAGTGATGGGAAGGAGTATTGGCAAAGGTAAATTGGTTCCAATATTGGTCCCACTCATTAGGACCTTGGTAAGGCGATCCGGCATAGGAGTTCGAACCGCTTGAGATTTCAATAGGATGCGCATTTGAACCTGACGACGACATCTCCAGATCAGAGTCCTCGTCCATGGGATTTAGTTGATCTAATTGGTTTTGGTCAGCTGGGGGTGTGTTAAAGTATTGGTTGGGATTAAACTCATCATGGTAAGAATGATGAGAGTGGTGCGAGTGGTGTGAATGGTACGAGTGGTATGAACTTTGAGTGTGGGTAGGCGAATGTTGTGGTAGTGGCCATGAATCCCCCCAATCTTCATAAGGGTTCGGGTGATGGGGATGTGAAGGGATATGTCCTGAATGTCCTCCTCTCATTGGTCCTTTGCCTCTTCCTCGTACATGTGGCGGCATTTTCCTGTTAAAAATCAATTCAAAAACAATACTAATAACTAATAATGACATGAGTAATCCTAGGTCAATGCCTAGACTCGTAAGTCTAAGGAATGTGCTTGTGTAAGTTTGAGATTAAACACAAAAGGCTAGTGTCTAATTCCCTCAAACGTTGGCTCTGATACCAACCTGTCACACCCCGGATTTCCAACCAAATCCATACACCGGTGGGCCCGGGTGGGGAATATCGTGACGTAAAGTTAATATCATCATAGTCAATTAAACACAGCACAGCGGAAGTCTTGGATTTAAATTACTATTACAAACCAAATGTTCGAAATACAAAATAATATACAGACTCGTAATAGAAGATCCACAGGCGGATCATAAATTATACAAAGAAAGAATGTAAAACAGATTATGGGCAGATCTAGGATTTGCAAGATCCTCTTATCACTACCGAGCACTTCTAGCCAATTTTCATATTGTACCTGCAAACTTAGTCTTTTGAAAATACGTCAACTTTCGCTGGTAAATACACCCAACTGACTCATTTTGAAAGTATTTGAAAATGATTTTAAGTGCACAAAGGCACAAAATCTTTTATAACTTGGGAAAGTTGACCTTGCAACCTTGTTAACAGATTTACATGTTTGTCCATACATACATGGCCCAGTATAAAAACCGAGACATGATTAACATACACACCACTTATGAACTCATGAAGGAGTTATCCCCAACAAGTGTGGGTAGTTGCATTGCGTCTGTTAGGTGTATGCCTACACCCCGCGCTAAGGTCGTGGCCATTATCTAATGTAATGAGCCGAGGATATCCAGGACACGATAGTTAACCCCTGATGTTTAAGTTATCAAACAAAATTGATTAAAATAGAATATGCGGATTTACTATCCACTAATCGACATTGATTGATCCCATTTCTGACAAAGCGGTAATAATTTACCGTATCCGAAGCCCGTATAGGGGAAATAAGTCGAGAGTATTTACCAGAGTTATTCTTCGTTTAACGCAAGATTTATTAACTCAGTCGTACACAAAAGTACTAAGCGCAGATAGCATTTACCAACAAATCTCTAGTCTGGATTATGGCATAAGCTAACCAATGAAATACTAACGGTCTTATTTAAGTCATTGACTTAGACCGACTAGCGTACTTGATCAAAACGTATAACGCTAGATTAAACGATAATTGGATAGAATGTAGTTTAAGCCCAACAAGTACCTTGACTTGTATAATATGGATAAACTATAAACATTCTGGATTTTGAGACGTAAATGACAAGGTTAGACCCGTTTCGGTTAACTTTCGTAAACTAGTTACATATGCTTAACCGTACGCATATCAGCGATATCGGGTAACCGGATAAGTCATGGACAAGTTCTATATGCCATTATATTTTAAATAAGTTGTAATATCAATAGGATATCAACTTATATGTCCATTATGGTTATAAAGTGAAACTATGCCTCATAAAGGCTCGGTAATTTCATACCGTATAAAAGGTATTTGAATGAAATTTAATGTTATAACTATAATTATTCTGGAAAAATAATTAATTTATGATATAATATCAGTAGGATATTAATTATATGTGTAATTTATCTTTTATGACCAAACTATGCACCGAAGGGGCATTTTGATAATTTTACACATAATTTATAAATTATTTGGGATTCTGAGTTCATATC
This sequence comes from Scalesia atractyloides, assembly GCA_947069175.1. Taxonomy (NCBI): domain Eukaryota; kingdom Viridiplantae; phylum Streptophyta; class Magnoliopsida; order Asterales; family Asteraceae; genus Scalesia; species Scalesia atractyloides. The sequence continues at coordinate 56,439,160 of CAMTDV010000001.1, read as the reverse complement.
ACATACCTACCGTAAAAATGTTGAAAATAAGTTTTGAAATCAGTAGGTAACAAGTCTTGGTAAATATGGTTTAAAACCATACTATGCGCCGAAACGACGCTTATGTCGTAAAATGACGATTTGTGTGATGTTTAATGAAACTGATGTTAAGGTCAAATTAACATGTCTTAGATATGTCATTTAATATAACATATCAGTAGGTAAAGGATTTACTTTGAAAAGATGTGATTAAAACCATTTTGTAAGCCATAAGGGCCTTATTGTCATTTACCGACATATTACAAGGACTTGTTCATAAACTCAGTTTATAATCTGATTTGACATCCCCAAATAATCCTACTTATAATAATACATTAGTAGGAAACTCATTTTCAAGTTCATTATCATTAAAACTTCTTTTATGCAAAAAGGGCATTTTAGTCAAAATGGCATAATTACGAAACTTGTGCATAAACTCAGATTCTGATTATGATATTGTAATATAACCTCAGAGGGTTATGCTACATTATATTACGATCATAATGCGACTTTAGATCAATATCTAATTATCTAAATCGGGTCAGCATCGAAAGTCAAAGCAGAAGTCAAACTTTGCGACTTTCGGTTGCGAACTGACTCCAGAACTGAAGTTGACAGGCCGAACACGTTTTTACATGTTCTAATAATTATTACCAACTTGTTTGAGTGTCAAAACAGGTTTCATAACATGTATAAGATCAATTTATGATTTTTCCGAAAAATGGCATGTTTGACCTTTTAATATAATAACTTTGACCCGTCAATTGGTCTAGCAAACGTGATCTTCAGGAGGTGCCCTTTATAGGGACTAACACTACCTTATTACGATCATTTAGCCATGTTCATTACGAACAATGGTTGGACCATAATGGTCTTAACCGAAGTCAAGGCGTTTTTCGTAAAACGCTTGACTTTTGGCTATAAAAGCCTATAAACAAAAATGCACAAAGAAGGAACACTTACCAGTGATTTCTAGAATGTAAGAGAACTAAGTTGGATGCTCCTTTCAGTTAGGAACTTCCAGAGGAGAGATATAGAGTTGTGAATGAGAAAGGTGCAAGTTCAAATGGTGAACCTTGGCACCTATTTACAGTTTGAGAGCTTGAAGGAGGTGATGCCAGGTGTTAAGGGGTGTAAAAGGAAGCTTACAAATGTCCTAAAACGTGGCATAGCAGTTTGGGAAGCCATGGTTTCGAATCAAATGGTTTTTGGCAATTTGTGTGGAGGCCAACCAAATTTTCTGCAGACACCCCCGCCCATGGCCAGTTTCAAAGTTTGACACTTTTAGCCCCTTAACTTATAAAACCCTCTAAAACCTTCTAAAACATATTTTTAGCATATTTAGTCCTCCTTAACCATATTTGGCATACCCGGGAGTATGCCCGGACATTGTCGAGCTTTCGGTTCGTTAAAAGGTCACTCAGGTGTATAAATTAAAATGTTGACACTTTTAACCCCTCCATTATCCAACTTTCACATATTTATAGAATTGAATCATCTCGTTCAATAAATGGGACATATGAGAGCAGGACTTCACAAAGGATCACTCAAAGGCTAATTATAAGCATGTTGACTCCGATGTCACTCAGAGGCTGGACATGTTGACACAACGGTCACTCAGAGGCCAAGTTTTAGCATGTTGACACTAATGGTCACTCAGAGGCTATGTTTTAAGAATGTTGACACTAATGGCCACTCAGAGGCTTATGTTTTAAGCATGTTGACACTATTGGTCACTCAGAGGCTTGGTTTATGCATGTTAACATCAGAAGATCACTCAGAGACTTAGTTTGAGCATGTTGACGCTTTTAGTCCCTGTTAGTCTTTAATATACTTAAAATAAAAATATGACACGTGTCGCTATATTATTAGACACGATTTTTACAGAGTGTTACAGTTTAGTATTTTAAATAAATTACAGAAAACTGACTAAAATCTGATGTGAAAATGCAATGTGCTGAAAGTGATTGTGATTGTTTTGAATATGCACACATGTTATCAAAAGGTGTTAAATGTTATTAGTAACATTATTGGGCGTCAATGAATGTGCTTTATGAAATAATATGATCACATGCACTAACTTACATGAACGACTAATTGTATGTTAACGTGATTCTGTGGCTATGTGTTAGACTACGTATAGGATTACATGAGTTAAACTAATTGAAATGGTAGATATATCAGGAAGAGATTGACCATTCCTGATCACCTTCATGTTTACTGCCGAGCAAACTAAGATGAGTTCACAACTCTTTTCTAAAAGCATGCGTCCCTGGTTTGGGACAACACTTTTTTACCGTAGCCATGGTTTGGGCTATGCACACGTTTCTTAAGAGAACCACTAAAACATACGATCCACTGGAGGTGGATAGTACACTTGGACTAAACAACAACTCTATCATGAAAGTCCCTACACATTATACCGATTAGCTTGCCGGGTTGGCAGACGGGGTATTAGTTGATAGCGCTATTATGTTTGACAAATCTCACACCGTGCTGGAAGCCTAGCGTGAACTATTGACCTTTCCTATTGCATCAATGCGGATAGACATTGATGGAGGGAACAAAAACTTACTACGTCAGTTTTCGGTATCTACACAGTTTAGTCATGTGATGAGGGTTAGCTACCCGAGTCATACTTATAACGCTTTTACATGTGAACTTACGCTTAACTAAAACTGTGAACTCACAAACTTTATTGTTGACACGTAATTGCATGCTTTGAAGGTCAATAGGTACAACTGGAATGGACGGTTGTAATTGCTGGAGTGACGTGGTTTGATAAACTTTATGTTTTAAATCATTTATTAAATGTGTGGTTTTTAAATAATTGTTGGGATTTTTAACTTTATTTCCGTTGCAACTGAAATTGTGTTTTGACAATTAAAACTTGATCGTTAATCATGTTGCTAGTGATGTCTTTTTTATGATTTTAAATATTTGGTTCAACATGATTAGTGGCTAGATCCTGATCAGTCACACGCCTCACAATAAAACTCTGCATGTGAAATTTGAGGGTGTGACACTTTCTTTTGTTTTTAAGAATCTGACATTGTTCTATTTGTTGTAAAAAAAATTACAATAAATTTAAGCTTGTTTTGTCATGGATTCCCCTTTTAATGGTCTTTTTATTAAAATGGAATTTGATTCTTTGTTTGTATGTGCAACAGCATAGCTAAACATCATGACGAAGAAAGTGAATGCTCTAATCTTTTGTCTAGAAGTCCTACACTTTAAGAGTTCACCGAAGATCAAGATACATTTTGTTGTCATTCATGCTCTTCATTTGATCATGCCTTTTCTTTACTCTAATTTTGCATTTCATTCGTGTGGTCTGTTTTAGATGAACATAACCAAAATTGGCACTTCATAACATTGAAATTGCCATCTTCATTAGTTGTAGCAATATCACATAATCTAAAGTATTTTTTTAAGTAAACTTCAGTTGCCAAAACATCACACTATAAGCTAATTTTATAATATTTTAGCATGATCGTAAACAAAACAAAAAAGAATTTTCAAAAGGACCCAAGTTAGGAATTCGCTTTACACTCCCGAAAAGATTAAGTCACTCTGTGTTTTCTAATGATTATATATTTTTATTATTATATCAAGTTTTATTATGTTCTCTAACTTGATCTAAAAATTTTAACGTTTGGTTGTGTAAAATCTGATCATCGAGAAAAAAGAACCCATAGAAAAAAATCTTGGACCACTCACTGTAAACATGCATACTAACCAATTATAAAACCTGTAAGAGCATTCATAATCGAACCTTCATACGCATCCTCTATATTTTTAGAGTGTTTGTGAGTTGACGAGAGAAAAAAATGTTACTGTTGATCAGTAAATTTGGATAGGTCACTGTTCATCCTCTATAATTTTTTAGTATTTTTTGATATGGTTGTGAGTGGAAAAGAAAGAAAAGGTAATAATAAAAGTATAAAAAAATATTATTTAATTAAAAAATGAGAAAGAAAATATAATATTTTTATTGTAATTATAGAGATAAAATAGGCTCTAAGCATGTAACTAGGGATGGCAAAAAAGTTCAAGCACGACGGGTATACCCGAAACCCGAAACATACGGGCCGGGTATACCCGAAGGCCAATGGGTATGGGCCGGGTATGGGCTTGAAAAAAGAAAAAATTCGGGTACGGATATGGGATTTAGTGATACCCGCCCGATATATTATAGATTTCCATATATAAAAACTTAGTACATGTACTTATTACCTTTTCTATAGTAATACGTGGATATGTATTGGCAGGTGTTTAGTGAACATTTAAGTTATTTTTGAGCATGTATATTGGATATGAAAACTATCACCCTTTATTATGTGGATGTTTATGCAATTAGGTAGTCCTGATAAAATTATTTAATTAAGTAATCGTTTTGATCTAGTTTGGTATGTGGTCTCAATATGATATGTAAGTTATTAATCATATTTTCATTTGTTACAGTTATTAAAATAGTAAATTATATAACCATCAAAGTAAAATTGCACATTTGTCCCAATGGGTATTTTTAATAAATTAACGGATATACCTGATACCCGTGGATATGCCCGATACCCGACGGATAATTACCTGACAAATACCCGACGAGTAATGAACCGGGTATAAAACAAAGAATTACAACCAGGTACGAAACTGAAATTACCAATATCCGATCCAAGCCTGATTCATTGCCATTTAACATCAATTACCTCGGAACTCAGATCATTTGTAACATTGGAGTGTTTGTATAGAAACACGCCACCCCTTACAAAAACAAAAAAATTGCCTTTAAATCCCTACACATGAAAGTCGTGGTAAATATATCACTAAAAGAGTCGTTCGTTTTTTTTTTAATTTATCAATTGAACATTTTTTTACACAAAATATAATTACTGTTGTGTTGACTGACAACCAATAACACATTAATATGTGCCTAACTAAGAAAAAACTTAATCACTTTTATCAGTTTTATGTCATCTGGCACAAATCTTGTTAAGTTACACGTCTTATAACACAAGTATTATCACATGTCTTGTTGTGTATGGTTTTCCTTGTTATTGATATACATGAGTTATTTTCTCATTAAATATGTTTACATTCTTGCATATTGTTGTTTTTACAATCGTGAACTTGTATGCAATTTTTTCCTAGGACATGTATTTGGGATTATTTTGAAAAACAATGAAGTTTCTGCATTCTGTAGGTGCTTTTCACACAAAGTGTCTAGACAGTTATAGCGCTTTGATAAAACATTTAGTTTTTGTAATGTTTGTGACATTAATGAGATTGAAATTGTTGTTTAACTAGGTTATACTTCCGTGTATCACACCGATTGAATAATTAAAAATGTTTTTTTTTTATAAAAAAACAAGAATTCCACAAGATTGCAATCTATTGCTCATAGGATTCAATGCGCAACCCGGTTTTAAAGTGCTTGATCATCAATTCTTTATGAAGATTCTTACCTATAATTACATAATTAGCCACAAAACGATTTTATACTGGTTTGGGTGTATAATAAAATATTCAATTATCACATCTTTATATATTTTTTAATGACACTTGTTACTTTATCCCTGCTCACTTTTAAAATTATACCAAATTAATGTTAATCTACCCTTTGTCTGCTATTAAATCTAAGACCTACCGAAGAAATTAATATTATATTAGACTAATAACAATCACATCACAAATAAGTGATATTATATAATTTTAATTAGATTAATATGACCATTTGGTTCTAATGACATGATAAATGAAGGAATATTCTAGATTGAACCTTTACTTACCACAAAAGTCTCTGGTAAAGATGATGATAGCAGGAAAAAAAATGAAGACAGATGCTTTTTAAAGAAATAAGAGGCAGATTGAAACAATAATAGAGAACAAAGAAAAGATATGTGTACAAACTAAACCTAATCCCAGAATCTTAGATCTAAAACGTAGAAAAGAAGAAGTTAATATTTGTATACAACCTAAACCTAATCCCAGAATCTTAGATCTAAAACGTAGAAAAGAAGAAGTTAATGTTTGTATACAACCTAAACCTAATTCCAAGATTTTAAATCAACACGCTATAGAAAAACCTAATATATTTTGTTTTATATTGAAAAAAGAGTGTGCAAAGAAGGTGAATTTTTTTGGGAAAACTACTGTAAATCTAATAATTATAATTTTATTAAAAAAGAGCTGTGTAAAGAAAGTGAAAAAAAATTGAGAAAACTACTGGACATATCCTTTGTATAATCCTAATTTAACATTTATATTCCTATATTTTAGGAATTTAAAACTAATATTTATTTAAATTAAAATTAATAGATAAATTTAATATTATAATTTTTTTGATGGCTTGATCACTCGGTAAGGCCTTTGGTCTTTGATCATCCAGGTCACGGGTAGGAATCTTGTGTTGGCATATTACTGGCAGGTTAAACCGGTGTCACAGTTCGCCCATGCAAGATTCAACCTTGAGAACTCCTGGGCAGGAAACCTTCTCACTCCCTCCAAACCATTTGGTCTGCGGATCATTGGCTTTAATATCATAATTAAGCATCATAAGAAATTGTAATGTAGAATTTGTTTGAATGCTTTATTAAAGTTTAGATATATATTTGTTCAGTTATGTAAATGTGATGTCACCATGCTTACTATTTATCTGGCACAACATATCTCAAAAAAGATTTTGATTTCGCACTGAAAGCAAAACATGATCTTAATATAACGTAGTTTTAGTTAAAACCGTTTAAATTCCATCAACTTCAATGTAAAACGGAAATAGGGTATTGTTGATCACCCACGGAAAGATAACGAGTCCCCTCTTCGATCACCATCAATCCGTCTTCATTCGCGGTCCTAAAATGCTCACACGGGCTAATAACGAATTCGACTTCAGTTCTTTCTCCGGCATTCGTCTTCACACTCTCGAAACCCACCAACTCCTTCATCGGCTTCCCATTCGCAACATCATTTCGCTTCACAAACATTAAAACCGCATGTTTACCATCCATTTCCCCGTGATTCTGGACCGCTATAGTTGCTGAAAACTTGGCCTTTTCACATGATTCGGTTTCTGTGTCGGTAACAGATGTATAATGAACTGAATCCGAGTTTTGAAGTGTGGCGCCCGTGCTTGAAAGTTGAATTAAAAAGAGTTTGTTTTGTGTAACCGAAACAAATTCGTATGCGTACTTTGTGTAGCTGAGCCCGTATCCAAACCGAAAAACTTTTCGGCCCGTGTAGAATCTATATGTCCGGCCCGGATATCCCGAAGACGGGTCTGGTCTCATTCTCATGTCTGTCATTGGTATCTTGAGAAATTCTTTTGGGTACCATGTCATAGGTAACTTGCCTCCTGCAAACACAAGTTTACGGTTAGACCCGCAAAAATGAAAATGCTAACAAGTGTACGATGGAGTCGCAAAACCACCACGCTTTCTTATTTTTCACGAAAAAGTCTTTCAATTTATTTGGTAGATTAAAGTTGATCAACTTGTAAAAAATACAATGTAAAAGTCCTTCAACTAATTTTTATATCTTATCCCAAACATTGTCGAAAATGCATTCACTTTTGAAAACTTGTTAACTCTTAATTTTTTCAAAAAAAAAGTCATACCATCTTAAAGTCATTGCTATAAGTATAACATTTGAAAGTACCAAAATTAGATTGAGTGACTTTTTTCATAAAAACAAGAAAGTATGTTGGTTTTTATGATACGATATGAATTTTTACCTGGATTATGATCGCCAAAGATTGTTTCCGCAAGTGCAATGCCACCCGATTCACCAGGATAACCACCCCACAAGATCCCACCGATCTTCGGGTCACGTTTAGCGAATGAAATATCCACTGGACCACCACAAATCATGACCAAAACCACCGGTTTCTTAACGGCTTTAGCAACCGCAGTGATCAAAGCTTGTTGCTGACCCGGAAGCACCAAATTCTCGCGATCAAAATCCTCCCTTTCCTCTCCTTGATCCAACCCCATAAACAAGACAACATAATCCGCATTCTTAGCTACCTGAACCGCCTCGTTAATAGAAGCAGATGTACAGTTAACGAAGTTACACCCTTTGTGATACTGTGTGTTTTTCACATAACTTTGAAGGGCTTTGAGTGGTTCAATAGATTTGCAAGGTGGGCCCGCGTAGTTCCCGACAAGGGTATGGGCTGAGTTGGCATTCGGGCCTATAACGGCTAGTGATGCGATGGTTTTTTTCAATGGGAGGAGTTTAGCGGAGTTCTTTAGAAGGACAATGCCACTTCGTGCAGCCTCGAGGGCTAGGTCCTGGTGCGCTTTGGAGCAGACCTGGTTCGGACCGATAGAGCCGTATGGGAGTGAACTTGGATTCCCATTGAACAAGCCGAGTCTCATTCTCATGGTGAAAAGGTTGGTGAGGGCTCGGTCTATGTCTGATATTAGGAGTTTCTTCTTTTGGACTGCTGATTTGGTGTGGTTCTTCAAGTAGGAACCGCAGTTGACATCCATGCCTGTTATTTTTCACACAATAAGAAATAGGGTTAGAATATTAAAATTGAGGGTGTAAACGAGCCGAGCCACTTCTGAGCTACTCGAGATGGGTTTTCCAAAAGCTTAAAGTTAATAAGCGAGCTCGATCAAGAGCTTCACACACTGAGCTTAACTAGGCTCCCGTGTTAAACGAGACTATTAGTTATATAAATATAATATTTCAAATTTTATATGATAAATATTATTATATATAAAATTGTGATAAAAAAACTAGCCCAACCCATTAAAGCGGTACGTGAGTTGGGTTCAGAAAGTTGAGGCAGTTCGGTCCAGCTGATATAGGCATGAATAATACAAATTAATATTTATAAACATAATCAATATTATGAATTTTATTTTACACATACAAAGTTATAATTATATATAAAAACAATTATATATGTATAAATATGAAACAATTAAATATTTAATAAATGATAAACTCGCTAACTCGTCAAAAGTTATTAAAGCACCAATTTCGAGCTTTGGATATAGAGCTCAAAAACAAGTCGAGCTCGATCTTTGGCGAGCGTGAACACCCCAAGTAAAAACGAAAGAGGCTTGATACGAGTGGCATATTTTGCAGGTCTACATGTCGAAACGGAGTTACTTTTGGGTCGGATTGGGTCCTAAAGAGTGAAAATGATTAAATGAATTCTATGACATAAGAAAAAGAGAGAACAATATTTTTAAAATTAGCCAAAAACAAAAAAATAGAGCAAGTATTTTAAGGGTCATGTCATGTGTATGGACCAAATGTCTAGTATGTTGACTTGCCATGCGCAATAGGTGGACCAAACAATTTACATGGTACAAATTGTCAACAAAAAATGCCACCGACATAAATAAAGATGATAGATAATACATGTGATCGGATAAGTTCTTATATGTTTGTCTCATCTCATCTCTGGTGTAAGTTCGAAGTTGAAACACTAAAACTTACACCAGATATGAGATAATAAAACAAAGAGAGAACATATCAGATAAGTGTTTAGTTCTATAATATAATAAAACCTATAATACATCTGAGATAAAAGATAAATACGCAGAATTAGATGTCACGCTTGTATATTACTATATTATACAATATAATTCTATAAATCCTGTGAGATGAAGATAAAACATAGAGAGTTGGAGAATAGATCTTATGTCTAAGTTCTATAATACATGTGAGAGTTAGATAAAACACAAAAAATGGGACAAAGATCTTATGATTGTATAATAAATTAATAAAATTCAAACAATTCTATTTAATGAAAAGCTGTAAAACGACATAGATACCTGCTTTAAGCACTTCTGCAACTGCATCTTCTGGTGTTTTGGCATATTTATGAACATCATATATGATGGATACTGCATCACAATCTGATGTGATGTACCTGAACAAAGTCAAAATATTCAGCAAAATATAATAGCATTAATTTACAATAATGGGCAAATAAGTAACCTTTCTATAATAATATTTTAAATTTAGTTTTTATATTTGTAAATATGAGTTTATATGATAACCATTAAACATATGGAATAAAAATGATTCGTTTGGTTTCTAATATTTAATAGTTTTATGGTTCCTAGTGATTTTTTTTTGTTTAGAATGGTAAGTACCCTTGAAAACCCCATTGCTTTCGAGCAATGTTGGATAAAAGATTATGATCAGCACAGTTTGGGACTCCATTGACACGATTGTACGCGCACATGATTCCGCTAGCTTGTGCATGTTGTATGCAACTTTGGAAGGGTGGTTGATATGTGTCCGCAAGATCTTGCTTTGTCACCTGTTTTCACATATTATTTATTTATTTATTTATTATACAAACAAATTTGCTTTGATGAATAGTAACTTATTCTAAAGAGAATTATTATTCATATTAATAATATAAACAAATTCAAATTATATATATACACACACATTTTGTAAAGATTTTGATAATGCTATTTTATATAAAAGTATCTAATTTTAGTCATGGCCTCATGGGTTGTGGCCCATAATTGTTTTTATTCACCCAAAATGGGTAGTCAAAGTTTGTTTTTTCTTTCTTTATAATTTAAAATTTAAAATAATATAACTTAAAAGACTCCAAAAACAAAAAGAAACCACCCACTCAAATTGCGAATGCACAAAATCCGGTACCAAGCTTCAATTATTTTATACTTTTTTTACAGAAAAGTATAAATTATTCATACATTCCAATCACACATCTCAAGAAAAAAGAATAATTTCTTAAAAATAAGATCTATTTAATCTTTGATTTAAAAAATTCTTTAACTTGTCTTAATTAGTTAGTACGGTTTATAAAAACCGTTAGAAACCAAAGTAAAATAAGCCCGCATCGGTTAATCCTAATTGGTTTGATATTTAGGTTTAACAGCTCAGACGACTGCTTGAAACTTAAGAATTACCTTGTAGACCGAATAAGTTGTTTAACTTTTACTAATTTGTTTTCAGTATGCTTTATGTATATGCATTAAAATAATAAACCAACTTTATTACTTCAAAAATTTTAATAAAAATAAAAATGTCAATTCACAACCCAACAAACCATTAAAATAACCGAAACCGACCCAGGTGATTAGATTTGCTGTTTTTCAAAACCATAATTGGTGACTTGACCCAAAATTTTCATCAAACTGACTTAATCGGAGCGTGAACACTTTTATCCGGTGTACTTCCATAATAATGTGATTATAAGTGAATGTTGAAATCCAGAGGTTGTAAAAAAGCACACAATCAAAACTATAAGGGGGTGAAGTGAAAATAAACTAACCTTAGCATCATAACCAAATCTATTAACACCTTTCCAATGATCCAAATCATATGCAGTGAAATGTTTGCAACAAGCAGAAGCTTGAAGATGTCCATCTTTAAGCCCTCCACCTTGAAAAGTGTCACCTTGCACCCCTCTAACATAAGAAATTGCATATTTGCCACTAACCAATGGATCTTCGCCAGGTGTCTCTTGGCCTCTACCCCACCTGGGGTCCCTAAACACATTTATGTTTGGGGCCCAAAATGTCATCCCATGGGCTTGCCCTTCGTTATATACTGCCCTTGCCTCCAATCCAATTGCCTACAACAATAAATAGTATATATTAACATTTAAACATGTTTAGATATTGTGTTATAACAAATACATAAATATTCATATACACACACTGACGTCACGTATACGTAAATTGTGATAAGATATAATTAAACAGATAAAAAATGGATAATGCAGGTAAATAACCTTGTGTTATTGTTAGGCGTTTATACGGGTCAAGAATACTGTAAGCTATTTGAGATCGACTCGCTAAAAACTCTAAACAAGCTTGATCCAGAGAGCTCAGACTCAAGCTTGTTTAAATAACGAGCTTAAGCTTCACTTATCGACCTCGCGAGCCTATTGTTTGTATAATTTTTATTTGATATAAATTTATATAATAATTATTATTATATACAAAAATAATAAATGATTATAATAACATATACTATGATATACATATTTATATAAATATCATTGTTATATACAGAATGAATAAATGATGATTAATTAACTAAATAACAAAGAAAAAATAACATATAAATTTAACTAAATAACATATACTATGTTATATATACACAATTTAATTATAAATATATATAGAAAATAACTAAACTGCATATAAATTTAAAAAAAACCGTACATAATTTTTTTTGAACGGAAAATTTGGATCACTGACAAACCATTGGAGTATTATCGTGTCACCAGCGGAACCACCTGATCATATCCATCTCTACTAGGCATAATGCCTATACACCAATTCAGGAGGAAACCCAATAAATATGAGAAAAAACCCTTTGTAGGAATCGAACCCAAAACCTTTTGTCTCAAAGTCTTATCCCACCCCTAAGATGCCTATATATAAACGAGCTGAACTTTGAAAATACTCTTAACAAGAGTCGAGCTCGAGCTTATATAAATAAGCTCGAAATGAGCGAGCTCTCATACGTTAAACAAGCCTAGCTTGGGTTCGGCTCGTTTTCACCGCTAGGCTAAAACATGTACCTGCATTTTGCATTCAGTACACATGATTTATATGATTCTTACTATTATTTATACAAAATTTGTTTTGAATTGAATTAGAATAAGTGAACATAAAAAATGTCTGTTTTTCCATATCCAGACGAATACCAAAATATGCCTTAAAAAGCAAATTACTTTATTGAAACAAAAAAAAATGCAGCCATTATTAAGGAACCAAATACATCACTATCACTAGTGCTCTAGTGGTGGTCACGGGTTTTTAAGTTTCATTTATGGTGGGTTCGAACGAGTTTTCCCTTTCAGTTCTCAAGTTCGAGATTGGGCGAAAGGGGTTTCCATTGAGTTTTCCCAAACAGGTCTTGAGGATCTATTGTGCGAGGACGCTCTAGCGCGGACAACGTATGCTAGACCTCCCGACATTCACGAATAATTCACACCATTTAAAATAAAAATTAGAGGAACCAAATACGTGAATTGAGTATTTATTAAATTAATCATTTAGAAATAATTAAAAACATATAAAAAGGAATTATAAAAAATGTAGTATTAGAACGAGTACTGAATCAACTCAGCTGATCACCTGACCGATTCGATACCAGAGTCCAGCATCAAAGGAAGCTGCAGTAAGAATAACTTGTGGGAAACTAGTAGCCGACTTAATAGTGCCATTGAAGAAAATACCGTAACCGGAGTTAGAAACGCCGTGCAAAGCCTCCGACCACCACTCGTACGCCGGGATACCGAGTCGGGGAATCGCCGGCGCAGTGTTAACGAGTTGCGAGATCTTCTCGTCGAGTGTCAGGCGTGAGACCAGGTCTTTGACTCGGGCGGATATGGGGAGAGTGAGTTTGCAAAATGGGTATGATTTGGTGGTGGGTTTGGACGAGTCGCAGGCGAACGGTGGCTGAGTTGACTCAGTGAGTGTGAGGGCGTCGAGTGTGAGACATATGAGCAGTACTATACTAGTGGGTCTCATTGTGTGTTTTTGAGGTAATAGTGGTTGGAGAAGGGGAGATATAAAGAGGGAATGGAAGAAAAGAAGTATAATGCCCTTTGTTTTTTATATTATATTTTTATTTATTTTGGATTTATATTTTTTATACGTATTAAGATGAATCTAATTTTTGGTTTCATTAATGATTATGATTATATATTTTATTTATTTTGGATTTATATTTTTTATATGTATTAAGATGAATCTAATTTTTGGTTTCATTAATGATTATGATTATATGTTTATTAACAAAACTATTAAACTTTAACTTTAATATTTTAAAAGTGCATCGAAGAACTAATATGTTTGTAGAGCCGGTCTCACCTCCATTATGTTAGCATTTTTATGAAAAAAAGCAATACAATGACATCACTGCTAGTGTCATAAAACATTAAAGTTTATTCAAATCACTGATAAATGGCTATGTGGTGTAATGATATTTCTAATCATTATCGTCCTTTACATATGCGTTATGTTATTTTACTCTCATTCATTACTTTATATGGTGTCGTCATAACTTAAACCACAATCCATATTCTATTTTTTAATATTTCATTCATCAAATCAACAAAGTGTCTCGTGATCTCCGTGGAAATATCCATGCGAAACACAATAGAAAAGGGAGGGGGGGGGGGGTGTACAACGAGATCAATGCCGCACGTGACCATTCCTCATAGCCTAAGGATTGTGTTAAATGTATTTTTTTATTGTTTTTATTAAATGTTTTCATTTTTCCTCTTACTAAATTAGTCATGTAATCTCTATATTTCTACCTATAGGAGGATGTGTTCAACAAATAAAGAGTACGGTTAGCATAACTCATGCTATATTGTGTGGTGATGAACTTTGTTTTTGAATAGACATTTTAATAATATGTATTCTTATATTCTATAAGGTGATTGTTCTACTTCTATATCTATGTCACTATCTACTTAAATCTTTAAATTCATGAGAGACACACTATTATCTACACACATTAATATCACTAGGCTATAATTTTTATACATTTAAATTTTAAAAAAAATGATTCTTTGTTTCATTTATATATATGTGTGTATAATCACGACTCTCAAGTTATTACTCAATAGTCTATCAGTGTAGAATTAACCATTAATTGTTCTTGTCTCTTTACTTGTAGACTCAAATATCATCCTCATCTTTTGTTTTGTTTAATAAGCTTCCGATCATCGCATATTAAGGTCAGGACCAATAGATGGTACATAAGTCATTCGAAGACGAGATTGAAGGCAAAAAATTGTAACAATGTACCTTGTTGGGAAATAGTCTTGATGATTTGGTCACAATTACGATGGCCTAATGATTTTCAAACCAGTGGGACTTTTTTTTGAAGGGTAAATTTAGATCACTGACGACCACTGGAGTATTATCGTGTCATCAGCAGAACCACCCGATTATATCCATCTCCACTAGGCAACAATACCTATACACAAATTTAAGAGGAAACCTAATAAATATGGGAAACCCCATTGTGAGAATCGAACCCAAAACCTAATGGTCCCTAAGCCTTATCTCACCCCAAGATATCACTAGGCTATAATGTCATGAAAAAAAAAGGTGGGAGTTGAATGGCATAAACTCGGGCTCGAAATATGTTCTAATTGGGTTAAATATATATATGTATATATATATATATATATATATGTATATATATATAGTGTGTGTGTGTATATGTATAATAATATGTACATAGGGAAGTGATATAATACATGGATGCATCATGAATGGTATGTCTAATTACATGGTCCGTATTGTACATTGTTTGGACGCATGCCTTGGCACATGTAATTTGATGTATCCTAACACGTGCAACTGAAATCATGTCCCTTGCTTTATGATTTTATCTACATTGTTTTTCTTTGTTTGCAAATCTAGCACATCATGGGGCTCAAATCACGTGTGCTTTTGTCAATTTCTAATTAAAATATTTAATGAAACATACCGGAATATCTAAAATATGAAATAAGAGTATTTGTTATGCAGCATGAAGAAGACGCGTGGAGAGGGGCCACGTCGGAGCACGGGCCTAAAGGTGTGAGGGGATCGTGGTGGGGTGATGGTGAAGGTGGCCGCGAGGAAGGAGATGTGTTTAACTTCTTATATTTTATATTAATTAATTAATGAATATACAAACAGAAAATCACCTGGGTGAAACCATGACATTACTATTTTTTCACCTTTTACCCCGATATAACATAATCTAAAAGAAAACAAAAGTAGAGAGGAAAAGAAAACAAGGACCAAGAACAAGAACCAATCATCAAATTTAACTCAAAAGATTAGAAGCACGCGTCCTGAGATGAGCACTCATTTAACCCACATTTAAGAATTCAGCCTTGAATAGTTTAAGACCCATTCGACCAAC
Source organism: Scalesia atractyloides (assembly GCA_947069175.1). Taxonomy (NCBI): domain Eukaryota; kingdom Viridiplantae; phylum Streptophyta; class Magnoliopsida; order Asterales; family Asteraceae; genus Scalesia; species Scalesia atractyloides. The sequence goes on along the minus strand of CAMTDV010000001.1, from coordinate 56,423,251 downwards.
ATTAAGAACTTGGTCTTGAATACTTTAAGATTTGACACAACCTATGTTTTTTTTTCTGGCCTCCTCGAGAACAATGCTTTGAAAGCAGCACGTGCAGAGTGTTGCTTACGATAAAAAGAGGCAAATGTACCTTGTGCAATAAGGATTGTTTCTTCATGAATCACTAGGCCCGGTAAAAGATGCACGACAAGTCAAGTTGGGTAACAGGTTAAAACAAATTTGGGTCTGTGAGAAAATAGAGTTTGGCTTAACTTGTATCATTGAAAAAGTTTCAATTTAATTTAGGTTAAAGTGCGATTTAATAACTGGGTTGAAATGAGTCATTTAGAAAGAAAAAAAACTATAGAAATAGGTTTACCCATTTTTTACAGGGAGGTGCCAGAGGAGATGGTGAGGGCAGTGATGGCGGTGACAAGTCGTAGGACATGGGTTACAATTATAATAAAAATTATATAAATAAATATAAAATTGTAAGGATGCTTTCTTTACATAATTTTGGAAAATTGTAGTGCCCCTACCCCATGTACAATTCCATACAACATATTTAAATAAATCGATTTAAATCGTTGTCTTTAACAAGAGCTTGAGAAGCGTATTCTTGTACAATTTCTGTTACGAGATTTGAACCGCGTCTTCTTGTACGATCCTTCTTGACTGCAATAATGAACAAACTGATCTTGACGGTTGTAGCTAAGGCACATGTTCACCACGCTTCATTTAAAACAAATTTCATGCCTCTAATAAAGATGACGCGTCTGTTTCCAATGGTACAACAGCCGAAGCAGTATGTACTGCCGGAAAGGCACACTCGCCCGAGGTTACACCGGATAAAATTATATATTAGAACTTGTGGAAAATAATGATATGTAGGTGAATAGAGAAAACATATCTCACTAAGTACCCAACACATGGGTTTTCAAGTATTTCTTCTTTTCAAGAACTCTCCATATATTCATGTATTTTTTTTCTTGTATTTTTCTAATATCATCAAGTTAGGCACATAACATACTTTTAATACAAGATACATAGAGTGAAGAAGAGTCTCACTTGATTAGAGATTTTATTAGAGATATAAATCTAATAAGTTGACGTAAAAACTCTACGTAAGAGTTTATCTTTCATATGAAAAGTCTAGTAAATAATTAGAGACATAAACTCTAATAAATTGACATAAAAACTCTACTTAAGAGTTTATCTTCCATATGAAGAGTCTCATAAATAATTATAATTTCACTAAATTAATATCCATTCACTATATCTAAATTTCCAACACAAGTTGGTGTTGGCACTTGGCGGTGTCGTCGTGGTAAAGGTAAATAACGAATCCTCGAGCCGTCTGTGACAAATAGAAATCCTACCATCAGATATAGATACTTGGTTGTCGTTTCTACTAGAGTATTACCTTATGAGGTTTGATGGCACTGATATTCTTACCCCATATTTTCAAAATCTTGCTACCTTAACCCTTGTCTAGTTCCGATTGCATCGATGTTGAACCCTCTTAACGGTCAACAGTTGTTTGAATGTTATTGCTGAGGGCATTTTCATAATTTTACCCCATATTTATTATTATTATTTGATCATTATGCTATTCATTGCGACCCGGTCTTATACCCGACCCAAAACACCAACAAACAACGAACAAAATCAGAACCATCATCCCCAGTCAAAACAGCGAAGAAAATCAGTATCTTTCTCTGCATTCCACCATCTTCTTCCCTCACACCACCGCTCACCGCCTACGCAAACCACCTCCCTCTATTGCCTCTGACTCCACTTCTTCAATCGGTCAATTCGAGTGTCGTGAAGAAGATCAACGGCTAGAAGACAAGTAGAGGCTCCAAATCCATCCTAAACTGGTGACTAATGAAGATATTGTGTAACACCCTGTAAATCGTGTCCAATAATATAGCGACACGTGTTATATTTTTATATTTAAGTCTATTAAAGACTAACAGGGACTAAAAGCGTCAACATGCTCAAACTAAGTCTCTGAGTGATCTTCTGATGTCAACATGCATAAACCAAGCCTCTGAGTGACCATTAGTGTCAACATGCTTAAAACATAGCCTCTGAGTACCATTTGTGTCAACATGCTAAGAATTGGCCTCTGAGTAACCGTTGTGTCAACATGCCCAGCCTCTGAGTAACATTGGAGTCAATATGCTTATAATGAGCCTTTGAGTGATCCTTTATGAAGTCCTAACTCTCATATGTCCCATTTGTTGGACGAGAGGGTTCAATTCTGTAAATATGTGAAAGTTGGATAATGGAGGGGTTTAAAGTGTCAACATGTTAATTTCGTCTGAGTGACATTTTAACGAACCGAGAGCTCGACAATGTCCGGGCATACTCCCGGGTATGCCAAATATTGGTTACGGAGGGCTAAATATTCTAAAAAGGTGTTTTAAAAGGTTTTAGAGGGTTTTATAAGTTAAGGGGCTAAAAGTGTCAAACTTTGAAACTGGTCATGGGGCGCTTGTTGGGCGCGAGAGGCAAGGCCTATTCCTCTCGCGGGGCGCGAGAGGCCCGTGTCTTCAGAATTTTTGCTTGGCCTCCACACATGTTGCCAAAAACCATTTGATTCGAAACTATGGATTCCCAAACTGCTATGCCATGTTTTAGGACACTTGTAAGCTTCCTCTTACACCCCTTAACACCTGGCATCACCTCCTTCAAGCTCTTCAACTATAAATAGGTGCCAAGGTTCACCATTTGAACTTGCACCTTTCTTATTCACAACTCTATCTCCCCCTCTAGAAGTTTCTAACTGAAAGGAGCATCCAACTTAGTTCTATTGCATCCTAGGAACCTCTTGTAAGTGTTCCTTGCTCTTGCATTTTCGTTTATAGGCTCTTATAGGCAAAAGTCAAGCGTTTTACGGAAAACGCCTTGACTCTCGATTAAGACCATTATGGTCCAGCCATTGTTCGTAACAACATGGCTAAGTGATCATAATAAGGTAGATGTTAGTCCCTATAAAGGGCACCTCGTGAAGATCACGTTTGCTAGACCAATTGACGGGTCAAAGTTATCATATTAAAAAGTCAAACATGCCATTTTTCGGAGTAATCATAAATTGATATTATATATATTATGAAACCTGTTTTGACACTTATACAAGTTGGTAATAATTACTAGAACATGTAAGAACATGTTCGGCTCGTCAATTTCAGTCCTAGGGTCGGTTCGCAACCGAAAGTCGCGAAGTTTGACTTCTGCTTTGACTTTCGATTCTGACCCGATATAGATTAGTTAGCTACTGATCTAAAGTTTTATTATGATCGTAATATAATATAGCATAACCCTCTGAGGTTATATTACATGATCATAATCAGAATTTGAGTTTATGCGCAAATTCCGTAATTATGCCATTTTGACCAAAATGTCCTTTTTGCATATAAAGAGGTTTAAATGACAATAAACTTGAAAATGAGTTTCCTACCGATGCAATATTATAAGTAGGATTATTGGGATGTCAAAACAGATTATAAACTGAGTTTATAAACAAGTCCTTATATTATGTCGATATATGGCGATAAGGCTCTTGTGGCTTATAAAATGGTTTTAATCACATCTTTTCAAAGTAAATCTTTTATCTACTGATATGTTATATTAGATAACATATCTAAGGCTTGTTAATCTGATCATAACATCAGTTTTCATTAACATCGCATCTTTTACGACATAAACGCCATTTCAGCGCATAATATGGTTTTAAACCATATTTATCAACCAAGACTTGTTACCTACTGATTTCAAAACTTATTTTAAACATTTTTACGGTAGGTATGTGATATGAACTCAGAATCCCAAATAATTTATAAAACTATGTGTAAAATGATCAAATACCCTTTTGCTCCATAGTTTGGTCATAAAAGATAAATTACACATATAATTAATATCCTACTGATATTATATCATAAATAAGTTATTTTTCCAGAATACTTATAGTTATAACATTAAATTATATTCAAGTTCCTTTTATATGGTATGAAATTACCGAAACGCCCTTATGAGACATAGTTTCACTTTGAAACCATAACGGGCATAAAAGTTGATATCTTACTGATATGACAACTTATTTAATAATATAATGGCATATAGAACTTGTCCATGACTTAACCGGTTACCCGATATCATTAATATGCGTACAATTAAGCATATGTAACTAGTTTACGAAAGTTAACCGAAACAGGTCTAACCTTGTCATTTAAGTCTCAAAATCCAGAATGTTTATAGTTTATCCATATTATACAAGTCAAGGTACTTGTTGGGATTAAACTACATTCTATCCAATCATCGTTTAATCTAGCGTTATATGTTTTGATCAAGTACACTAGTCGGTCTAAGTCAATGACTTAAATAAGACCGTTAGTATTTAATTGGTTAGCTTATGCTATAATCCAGACTAGAGACTTGCTGGTAAATGCTATCTGCACTTAGTACTTTTGTGTACGGCTGAGTTAATAAATCTTGCATTAAACGAAGAATAGCTCAGGTAAATACTCTCGACTTATTTCCCCCATACGGGCTTGGGTTACGGTAAATTATTACCGCTTGGTCGAAAATGGGATCAATCGAATGCCGAATTGTGGCTAGTAAATCCGCATATTCCGTTTTAATCAGTTTTGTTTGATAACTTAAACATCGGGGGTTAACTACCGTGTCCTGGATATCCTCGGCTCATTACATTAGATAATGAGCACGACCTTAGCACGGGGTGTAGGCATACACCTGACAGACGCTCAAATGCAACTACCCACACTTGTTAGGGATAACTCCTTCGTGAGTTCATAAGTGTTGTGTACGTTAATAATGTCTCGGTTTTTGTACGACAAACATGTGAATCTGTTAACAAGGTTGCAAGGTCAACTTTCCCAAGTTATAAAAGATTTTATGCTGATACGCACTTAAAACATTTTATTTAAATATTTTTAAAATGAGTCAGTTGGGTGTATTTACCAGCGAAAGCTTACGTATTTTCAAAAGACTAAGTTTGCAGGTACAATATGAAAATAGGCTGGAAGTACTCGGTAGTGATAAGAGGATCTTGCAAATCCTAGATCTGCCCAAAGTCTGTTTTACATTCTTTCTTTGTACAATTTATGATCCGCCCGTGGATCTTCTATTACGAGCCTGTAAATTGTTTTGTATTTCGAACATTTGGTTTGTAATAGGAATTTAAATCCAAGACTTTCGTTGTGCTGTGTTTAATTGACTATGATGATATCAACTTTACGTCACGATATTCCCCACCCGGGCCCACGGTGTTTGGTTGAAAATACGGGGTGTGACAGGTTGGTATCAGAGCCAACTTTTGAGAGAATTAAACACTAACCTTTTTTGTTTAATCTCAAACTTACACAAGCACATTCCTTAGACTTCCGAGTCTAGGCATTGACCTAGGATTACTCATTTCATTATTAAGTTATTAATATTGTTTTTGAATTGATTTTTAACAGGAAAATGTCGCCACGTGTACGAGGAAGAGGAAAAGGACCAATGAGGGGAGGACCTTCAAGACATATCCCTCCACATCCACATCACCCGAACCCCTATGAAGATTCGGGGGATTCATGGCCATTGTCGCAACATTCACCTTCCCATACCCAAAATTCTTATCACTCGTACCATTCACATCATTCACACCACTCTCACCATTCCCATCATTCTTATCAGGATGAATTTAACCCCAACCAATACTTTAACGCACCCCAGCTGATCAGAATCAGTTGGATCAGCCAAACCCCATGGACGAGGACTCCGATCCAGAGATGCCGCCGTCAGGTTCAAATACGCACCCCATTGAGATATCGAGCGATTCAAACTCTTATGCCGGATCGCCATACCAAGGTCCGAACGAGTGGGATCAATATTGGAACCAATTTACCTTTGCCAACACTCCTTCCCATCACTCTCAACCACCTCCTATATAAGAGGATGTTCACATGGAACTAGTGGAACATCATTAGCCACCACCTGAGCCGCCGAGGAGGAAACGAGGAGCACGTATGTCAGTACGTACAGGTCAACGGCTGGGCTCGCTACTACCATTGCCTAAACCCTACCCCACCATTCAAGAGGACCCACAAATGGGTGGACCCTTAATGCGTCACCTATGGTGGAACCAACACCACCACCAATGGTTCAACCACCACCATCGGGTTATAATAACCCTATCCCAACATACCCAGATACGTCTGGATATGATCCTTTTAACCCAACGACACCTGTTGATTACCAAGCATGGTCACATGACCATTACATGCAAGCGGCCATGCATAACGCACTTTACCCGTCTCCCTTCCCACCTGCTTATCCATTTACTGGATATCCAAGTTATGGGTATCAGTATCCTAGTATACCACAACCACAACCTCCGCCGCCACTTGAGGCCATCAATGAGGCCTTAGAACGAATGAAAGAAATGCAACAACAAGCGGAGAAAACGGAGAAGAAGACGAATAAGTTCTTCAAGAAACTCTCCAAATTGGTTAAGGGAAAGAAGGACGAGTGAAGTCTTTTCTAATAATATATGTTAGTCCCTGCGAGGACATTGTTATTTCTTTAGTCCCTGTGTGGACATTTTTATTTCTTTAGTCCTTGCATGGACAGTTTATTTCATTGTTTCTAGTATTGTAACTTCTATTGAAATTTAATGAAGTATTTTGGAATTATATTTTTGTATTCATCCTTTTCAAAGCGGGCGTCTCGATTTTATTCAAAATTTTTGCTCTGCTAAATAATTCCAAAAAGATTTTAATAGTTTTGATTAGCCAAGTGGCTCAGGCCACATATTTGGCCAACTTTTAAATGATAGTTAAGGATGAAAGGGCCTTCTATCATGATAGTTAAGGGAAGTTATCCTTCTATCCAGAGGTGGTGGACTAAGTTCAATCCTCCAAGTCGTTAAGGTCGAATGTGACCGGGACTATTAATCGTCCATTAAGGTACTCTTATGTTAACATTCAAGAATGTTCATACTCATGGTAGTATGGCTTGAGGAACCACACTAGCCATTTAGGTAAATGGACTATGTCCTAAAACCTATTTATAGTCGATGTGATCAAGCTGATCCCGGCTAATATCATCAATATGATGATAATAATTGACATCCACTAGAGATGCAGGCCAATGTGCCATATTTTATGTCTATTAGTGACAGGTCAATGTGCCATATTTTACATCTATTAGAGATGCAGGCCATTGTGCCATATTTTATGTCCATTAGTGACAGGCCAATGTGCCATATTTTACATCTATTAGAGATGCAGGCCATTGTGCCGTATTTTATGTCCATTAGTGACAGGCCAATAGCCATATTTTATGTCCATTAGTGACAGGCCAATGTGCCATATTTTATGTCCATTAATGACAGGCCAATGTGCCATATTTTATATCCATTAGTGACAGGCCAATGTGCCATATTTTATGTCCATTAGTGACAGGCAAATGTGCCTTATTTTTATGTCCTTCGTGACAAGCCTATGAGCTAATTATAATTGCCTAAAGGCAATGACAGTTGTGATATTATGATCCACTATCTAATAATATATGGACTACGTCCGAATTATAATTTGCCTTTGATGGTCCTTTTGAGACCTAGGCCAAAAATAGATATAATAAGCCTAAGAGTTGTGATGTTATTCACACTAGCCTGATTAGGCAATGGATTTTCATATCTAATGTTTACAGCCAATATGGTTACTAATACCATAGCTAAAAGAAATTTAATTTGGTATTTAGAACCAAAGCTTTAAAGAACGGCTAACTCGGATGAGGCACAAAGTAGCCACCGGGATGTTAACTCTAATAACGCAGAAAATATAGCCATTAATAATGAAGATTTCCAAGCGCACATAGACCAGCTGTGGGAAAGCCCATGGAAAAGGCCATAGAAAAACTTAAGGAGTCGAGTGCTACTTGCTCCAGACCATTATCAATCGCACCATCCTCAGCTCATAAAGAGAGCTCAGTTCACTCTTCAAATGCGGAGAGTGAACCAAATAAAATAGAATTTGCTGATAGGTCCCATTCTTCTAAAGATGGATGTACCTACAAATATTTCGTCTCCTGCAAGCCCCAGGATTTTAATTGGGGAAAAAGGAGCTGTAGAAGCCTTGAAATGGCTGAACGAGATGGAAACGATTGTGGATATCAGTGGATGTGCTGAAAAGGATATGGTAAAGTATGTATCACAATTCTTCAAAGGTGATGCCTTATTTGGTGGAAGGCTATGATCCAATCCACATGTAAAGTATACATGTACAATTTGGGATGGTCCAAGTTTGTGGACCTTGTTAAGAAAACTTACTGCCCACCCCATGAGGTGGAAAAGATAGAGTCAGATTTGCTGACTTACACAATGAAGAACCTAGATTGTCGGAAGTATGTTTCTGATTTCAATTCTCTATCTAGGTTAGTTTCCTATCTGATTACCCCTGAAACCAAACGCATTGCGCGTTTTATTAATGGGTTATCACCCGAGATAAATGGGATGGTAAAGGCTGCTCAGCCTACTACCTATAGGTCTTCCACTGACCTATCTCTCTCCCTCACCTTGGATTTGGTGAGGCAAAAGTCAGTCAAGACCGAGACTGACGGGAAAAGAAAACGGGAGGAAGATAACTCCCAAAGGTTTAAGAAGAAAGGAAATTTTGGGTTCAAGAAGAACCAACATAGGTCTGATGATAGACCTCTATGCAATACCTGTAGCCGCAGGCATTGGGGGCAATGCAATACCTGTAGCCGCAGGCATTGGGGGCAATGCAATACCAACCCTCAGACTAAACCCTGTGGTATTTGCAAAAGAAAAGGGCATAAGACCCACGAATGCAAAAATCTTAAAGATGCCGTCTATTATGGCTGTAATGAGAAAGGGCATATTAGGCCAATTGCCCTAAGAACCCCACAAATAACGAAGCAAAGCCTGGAGAGGCTAAGAAAGGGAATGCTCGTGATTTCCAACTAAATGCTAGGGAGGCCGTTAATGACAACAACGCCATAACAGATACTTTCCTCATCAATGATACATATGCTAGAGTTCTTTTTGATTCGGGTGCAGACCATTCTTTTGTAGACCATAAGTTTAGTAAACTGTTAAACTTACCCATAAGAACTCTAGACAAAACTTACGAGATAGAACTTGCTGATGGAACTTTAGAAATAGCATCTTCCATTCTTGATGGATGCTCTATATTCATTAAGAATCATTTCGTTCCTATCTCTCTTTTGCCAATGAAATTGGCGGGGTTCGATGTAGTTTTAGGCATGGATTGGTTATCCTATAACTAAGCCCGCATAGCCTGTGATAAGAAACTCATCAAAATTAAAACCACATCTGGTGAAATGATCACCATCACTGGGGATTGATGTGCGTGAATTAAATATATTTTTATTATTATAATTTTTGTTCACACAAATTAGGTTTTAAAATAGTTTTTACTTGAAACCAACTACACACACATAAAGCAAGTGTACCCGTCAGGTGGTAGTATAGTTCGCTGGTAAGAACCGGATATCAATCCATGGACTCGGTGTCTCAGTACTAAATTTTCGTTTCTTTTAAACCCGTTTCAATCAATGAGTAGATTTCTTGATTGTTTTTAAACTATCATGTAAGGATAAAAATTAACTAAATGAATTAACAAGAACAATATTTAAGAAAGGTTGCTTGAATTGAGCATCCACTAATAAACATATGACAACTTTTTAAGGAAAACTAATGGTGATGCAAGTCTTAGAATCAACTAAGTTTCCAATCAAGGTCCCTAGTTTTATAAATCTTGGGAAAATTATAATGAACACCATTTTAATCACCTAAGATTCATTCTTTAAGTTCTCTTGCTAAATTGATGTTAATCTTTAATAATGAGTTAATTGTTAATCAAAACTCCTAACTCTACAAATTAAGAAAACTAACATGAACAACACATTAATCACCCTAACTTGGTTTCAAGTAAATGATATCTTCAACAAGCTCTTGACATAAATCACAAGCATGGTCGTGCTAAACAACAACTTTGGCCTAAATCATCAATCCAACATGAACACAAACCATAGAATTCATATAAACATTCATAAGATCTTTACAAATCCAAATGCAAGAATTCATACTCATATTCAAATCATCATCCTAATCATGTTAGCAATTACCATTCCTAGTTTCATGCTATGAATCAAATCAACAACTAACAAGATTCAATAATCAAAATCTCTACATGGGCTTTTCAACACTACATGTAAATTTTTATGATCAAACATTCAAGAATAATAACTTTAAACATGAACATGCATTCCAAGAAACTTGAATAAATACCATCATTGAGATTAACATACAATAATCACCACATCTATTTCCATATTGTCAAGTGTTCATTAGCTTCAACAAAATTCAAACAACACAATTGTTTAGCCTAGAAGGCTCATGATAACTAAGACAAACATAAAGTAATATGGATTGTGCATGAATAACAAGTGAAATACTAGTGTTTAAGACAAGGTAATTAGCTAAATGAGTTGGATTATCAAGTGATACAACCTCCTAAAGGCTCCTTTCTTCAATCTCCAAGCTTCCAAGATCAGCTTATTGAGAGAGAAATCCACCCAAATGCTCCAACTCTCTTTCAAATGAGCTGAATTCACGTATTTAAGCTACTGGGCACTTGGCACGACCATGCCACCTTTTGGCACGGTCGTGCTTGGTAAGTGTCAGGTGCCTTTCTGAGTTGTTGACCAAGTTTGATGCCAAATCCGGAAAGATCCCGCTAAAATTTCCCCGAGGTGGCACGACCGTGCCACCATTTGGCACGGTCGGGCTTATCGATATCGTACTCGGAAATGACTAAGTTGAACTCGGAAACTAGCTGATCAGGGCCTGTGATTGCACGCGCACGGTCGTGCTTGGGGTTGGCACGATCGTGCCAAGTGTTGATTTGACTCGGATTGTGCAGTCTGATGATAGTGCTTGTGATAGTGCCGACTTCTGGATGCTTGGCATGGTCGTGCCAATGGTTGGCACGGTCGTGCCATATCTGGCAGTTTAGCAAAAATGTTCCATTTTTGCTCCAATTTGCTCCAAAAGCCTTCGTTCTTTACCGGGCCGAAGCCCAGACCTGCATTTTCACAAATAACTCAAATGAGTATCTAGATTAATGAAAACACAACAAATTTCCGCATTAATGGGGAATATTTGACATTTAAAAGATGTATAAATTCTTATACATCAAACATCCCCACACTTGAACTTTGGTTGTCCTCAAACAAACAAAAGTAAACAAAATTCTATCTTGCAATCATCTCAACTAGCGTTATATAAACACAAATAAATAACTTGGGTAAAACAAAACGGATTACTCGACATAAAAGGAAAAACAAAAAGTATATGAAATATGGTTATGTGCAATGATCCATCTCGGCATCCCTACAAGTTCACCTTACATCTTCGCAATGTTCACACACACTCGGCTAAAATATAAGGAACATACAATTCAATGAGTATGTTTAGAACACTCGATGCCAAGACAGTGACTATGCGATATCATAAGCTTGTATAAGGATCAAATCTAAACACTTAACCAACACATATAAAAAATCAAGAGGTCTTGAGTGGGTTGTAATTTGGCTAGGGCCAAGGGTGTGGAAATGGATTTATAAAAGTGGCTAAAATGGCTAAAGACCGAAGGCTCGACTAACTTGAAGTGAAGAAAAATAAAACTATCCAAATAACTAACCGAGAGCTAGCAAACCGCTTGTATGTATCCACAAAATTGCTCTAGTAAAGCCAATTGACACAGCTTTTCTTTCTTTTTTTTTTGATTCACCACTTTAGAGAGAACTAAGTACGTCTACTTAGAAAAAAAATCCAAGCTATGATGTTATGACTAATAAATTGATAAACTATACAAGAAAGCTTACAAGTTAGTCTTAACCGGATCGGACTTTAAACCAAAAAAAATGTGGGTTCAAAAAGAAAAGGCTAAATTGGCTGATTGGTGATATTTAGTGGTTTATATGAAATGAAAGAGAGAGGCTCAAATTGGTTTAACTAAGGGTGTGATTTGGGTGCAAGGATAATTGAAATTGGTTAAAAATAAAAGGTTTCATACTGCCTCAATCATTTTTATGTTATATGCTTGCTTTGTGTTCTCGAAACGCATGCCTAACACAAGTTCTAAATCGCGAAAGTTATCCGGCGCACTCAATCTTTGCCCGCAAAAACATGAGCAAAAATAATTCTAAAGCTATAAGGCTAAAAAATAACTCACGGAAACGGGCGTATTGGGTAAATATGCAAGGCAAACTGGTAGGAATTTTGCTCGATTTCTCACGCTCGATTTTATACAAAAAAGATACTAAATGGTAACTTTTATTCGAGCAAATTCTTTTCGTTCACCTTTGTGAATTTATCAAAAACTTTTAGATTTATATAAAACTTGTGTTGAGTTGATTATTCAAGAGGGTTTTGTTATTATTAATATTATTATTATTATTATTATTATTATTATTATTATTATTTTTGTTTTTTTTTTTCAGACAACCATAAACAAGCTTAACCACCTCCCCACACTTGAATTGTAAATCGCCCATGATGTACACACAAAAAAATGAGCATAATGCAATGCAATAGTATAGCAGTGGAGGAAGCGGGAATACGAAAATTCCCCTGGTTTGCAAAGGCTAGAAATGGAGCGAAAGAAGGTAATATGAAACATTCCAACGCACCACTGCACCATCCAGCGACTAGCATATCATCAATTTCAAAACTGCACACTTGCAAACCTGATCAAGATTACCATAAAAAACCAACCCAACAATCCCTTATCATAGTTCAAAAATTAAACCACTAAATAAAAATAAAAATGTACGAAATTAAAGCAACAACGGAGGAGTGTACGGACAGTTCAAAATGGTACACCCCTCAAACATAGAAATGCAAATGAAAGTACGACAGGAGCAGGAAGATCAGGGTCGGCCGCTAGATCCTGAAGGACCGGCATCGTCCCGGCGGTCAAACCGGGATCTCCTAGTGAAGTGTGGCGGCGGCTGTGTGTACGGATGACCGAGCGAGCTTGCTAGATGTTGCTGTGACCCGAATAACCAGTCGAAGCTACGCCTACTTTGCTCGTACATATCTTCTATAAAATTACCCTGACGATGCTGCTCAGCGTGGATCAAGTCCACGTCGTGTCGTACAGCCTGCTGATCTAACGCTAGCCCATCCATTCTTCTCCAAAGATCCACTGTAGACGGCTCATGCGGACCATACGCACCCTGCTCGTAACCACCACCAAAACCACCAAACAAGTGCTCCCAACTTGGGCTTCCAAAGCCATGGCCTATTTCACCCATCTGAAGATGAGGGTCTGCTCCCCCAGCAGCCTCACCTGGTCCGAATCCTGGAGCATCCTGCATGTGGACGTCCTCGGCTCCACCAACATCGCCCTCTTCTGGATCACTTTCTCCCTCAGGAAGTGGGTCCCAAATCCTACCCAATCGATCCACCAACTTCGGGATGCCATTAACCTTGCGAATCATATGCATGGCAGTCAGTTGTGCCACATCAAGTAATCCATAATCACAAGCTTTGGTAAGATCATCCAACCACACCCTGTAGTGCCTAGCTAACTTGGTGGCGAATGCTCAACCACAGATCCTCGATGTGGGGGTCGACCCAATACCCCTTTGGATAGACTCTGCAACACTAACTGCGACATTGCAGTTAGACCCCGATATGATGCAATAGAGGTGGAAAAGGTCGCGGGTGGTGATGTTTCTAGTGTTATCACCCCGACCACCGATTACGTGGAAGATGGCGCGCTATATGATGCGGTGCAACGGGTCAAGAATCCATGTGGCCTTGGCTCGACGTGGATCCCAGGCCCGACCCGGTACAGTGATCTGATCCAAGAATGCTGCTTTATCCGTCTCAACCTCCCATTCTTGCAGACTGCCGTGAAATAACTCGGATTCGATCTCATCCTCCTCATATAATCCAAGTATCTGTCCAAACCTGCTGATCGGTTGATGATGCCACTTCCATCCCAGACGGTAACTAACACCAACTCTTTTCTCATAAACATCAGGGCAGGGGAAGATAAACCTGAACGAGGCAAAAAACTTGATAACTAATTCGACATATTGGGGCTCCGCCATTGTGAATAGGCGGGACCAAGGAGGGGTCATAAGCTCCTCAAATCTTTCAGTCTGACCGAGTAGGTCGAGATCGACCGTTTGCAGCGTCCTCATAGGCTCGATTAAGTGCCTCCGAGCCCACAGTCTTTCAACCTTCGCAATACAATGCCCTTCCCTGGCATTGCTTCTGAAACGAAGAAATGGGTGATTCATCTGCCAGAATAGAAAAAACTCAGCAATTATAATGCGGAAAATCAGCAAAAACTGGTTTAGAGATGGGCACGCACGACCGTGCCATATAATGGCACGACCATGCATGCTTATTTCAGTAAGCCTTTATGAAGATGTCAATTTTATGAAGTTTTCTGGTTTTGTTCTTCATGAAGCACGATCGTGCCACACTCAAGCACTACCGTGCAGGACCGAATCTGGGTGAATTTTGTGGGTAAACTAGAAATTTTTATGAAGGGCATGACCGTGCCAAAACTTGGCACGATCATGCTTGTTGAATTTCTAGGCAGGATTCCAGATTCACCAAGAATTTATGAAGGGCACGACCGTGCCATATGATGGCACGATCGTGCTTGATGATTTTCTGGGTTTCCTGATGCAGTTTATCACTTTTTTTATAAAGAGCACGGTCGTGCCAAGGGTTGGCACGACCGTGACGGAACCGCAGCCTTCAAAATCCCTTAAAACGCACCCCAAACCCTGATTTTTCAACACTTTTGCTTGGGGGTTTTGTAGATCGGTCCAGAGTGAAGCACAACAACATAAAAAACACGAAAAACGGGCTTGAATCGGACGATTTAGACCAAGCCTTAAAAACTTTAAAGAAAACCTAACTTGAAGAACAAACCTTAAATATTTAACAACTACAAAGAGAAAGTGGAAAGAATCGTACCTAGAACGAAGCTTGGGATGAAAAGAATACAGATTTCTTGAGAGAAGGAAGGAAATGTGGAGGATTCTTGAGTGAGTATGTGAGATTCAAGTGGGGTTTTGAAGATTTTTAAAGAAAATTGGGTTATGGGCTTCTTCTGCAAATGGACCTGCACTATCAGATCTGACAGTGCTAGAAAACACTGTTGATAGTGCCGGTTTTTTTTAATAAAACCCAATTACAAACGTCACTTGAACCTGGATCACTCAAGAAACACTTCCTACCAAGAAAAGAGACGAACTAACATACCTGAAGAACGACAATGTGTTCCACATCCCCCGCGTCCAAGACGAACCGCAACCTGAAAAGAAAATAAGCAACCAATAGAAAAACAACTGAAACCCCAAGAACATGCTAAGTTTATTTACGAGTCTTCAGCTAGACTCACCACCCCGAATTCATTTGTTCTTGTGGTGGAGGGTGACAACCTCCTCACATCTATCCATAGGGCCGCCAACATAAGACTTCAGTCTGTGCCCATTGACCTTGAACAGGCGGCCATCCTCATGGCCTATTTCCACTGTTCCATATGGAAACACAGACCGCACCGTGTAAGGACCTGACCAATGAGATTTAAGCTTGCCAGGGAACAGCTTGAGACGCGAGTTGTATAATAATACCCGATCACCCACCTGGAATTCCTTCTTGGTCTTCAGGCAGGAGTCATGGAGCGTCTTAGTACGTTCCTTGTACAACTTGGAGCTCTCATATGCATCTTTTCAGAGCTCTTTGATCTCATGGATCTGCACAAACCTGTTTTCGCTCGCAGCTGCCATGTCAAGGTTAACAGTTTTCAAGGCCCAGTATGCCTTGTGCTCGAGCTCAACAGGGAGATGACAAGACTTCCATAGACTAACTTAAATGGAGTAGTGCCTATAGGAGTCTTGTTGGCCGTTCGGAAGGCCCATAGTGCATCATCCAATCTTTCAGACCAGTCCTTACGGCTGGCGTTCACCGTCTTTTCCAAAATGCGCTTAATGCCCCGGTTTGTGACCTCGACTTGACCACTAGTTTGTGGGTGGTATGGTGTGGAAAATCGATGTTGCACACCATATCGGGACAATGCTTTTTCCAATTGAGCATTACAAAAGTGTGTCCCCCGGTCACTGATTAGTGCTTTATTAGCACCGAAGCGCGCGAACAGCTTCTTCAGAAATTTGACCACCACCCTAGCATCGTTGGTGGGCAGAGGCTTGCGCTTCCGCCCACTTTGAAACATAGTCGACCGCGACTAGGATGTATCTGTTTCCGAAGGAATTCGGAAAGGTCCCATAAAGTCTAGACCCCAAACGTCAAAAACCTCACAGACTTGAATGCCGTTTTGTGGCATCTCGTGGCGTGCAGAAATATTACCTGCCCTTTGACAGGCGTCACAAGATTTCACTAACTCATGGGCGTCCTTAAAGATGGAAGGCCAGAAGAATCCAGCATCAAACACCTTTTTGGCGGTATTATTTGCCCCATGGTGACCTCCCGTAGGTCCCTCATGGCAGTGGCGAAGGATGTCCCTCGCCTCATTGCCATGCACACAACGCTGGATCATCTGATCCGCGCCCACCCTGAATAGATAGGGGTCATTCCATAGGTAGTACTTGACATCCGCAAAAATTTTCTCTTCTGCTGAAAGATCATCCCTTTGATCAGGATGCCGCTGGCTAGGTAGTTTGCGATGTCAGCAAACCATGGGGAGTCGTCATTTGTCTCGATCCTCATAAGAAACTCGTGGGGATAATTGTCATTGATGTTGGCCCCACGAACTTCGTTTCCCTCGTAATGCTCAAGACGGGACAAATGATTAGCCAGCAAATTTTCGGCCCCTTTCTTATCACGGATCTCAATGTCAAACTCCTGCAGCAAAAGAATCCATCATATCAAATTGGGTTTGGCATCTTGCTTGCCAAAGAGATATCGAAGTGCTGCATGATCCGTGTACACGATGGTCTTGGAGAGGATGAGATAAGACCAAAACTTGTCAAAGGCAAAGACCACGGCTAGGAGCTCTTTCTCAGTCGTGGTGTGATGCTCCTGAGCGTCATACAAGGTCTTGCTCGCATAGTAAATCGGGTGAAAATGCTTATCTCTCCTCTGACCCAAGACGGCCCCAACTGCGAAGTCACTCGCATCGCACATCAATTCAAATGGTAATTCCCAGTCGGGAGCTACCATGATTGGGGCATTCACCAACTTCTCCTTTAACAGCTCGAATGCCTTCAGGCATTCATCGGAGAAAACAAACTAGGCATCCTTCTCTAGAAGCTGGGTCATCAGACGGGCGATTTTGGAAAAATCCTTTCTGAATCGCCGGTAGAAACCTGCATGACCAAGAAAGCTCCTAATAGATTTCACGGATGTGGGCGACGGGAGCTTAGAGATAGTCTCAACTTTGGCCGATCAACCTCGAGCCCCGCCTACGAAATCTTGTGCCCAAGCACAATGCCCTCCTTCACCATGAAGTGGCATTTTTCCCAGTTCAACACCAGATTGGCCTCCTCACATCGGGCCAACATCCTTTTCAGATTCCCGAGACAATGGTCGAAAGAACTCCTGAAAACAGAAAAATCATCCATGAAGACCTCGATGGAATCCTCGATCATGTCGTGAAAAATAGCCACCATGCATCTTTGAAACGTGGTCGGCGCATTGCACAGTCTAAAGGGCATTCGCCGGTAGACAAATGTGCCATAGGGACATGTGAATGTCGTCTTCTCCTGATCCTCAGGAGAGATGGGAATCTGAAAATAGCCAGAGAAACCGTTAAGGAAACAGTAAAACATCCTCCCTGAAAGCCTCTCTAACATCTGATCAATGAAAGGAAGAGGAAAATGATCTTTCCTCGTGGCATCATTGAGTTTGCGATAATCACTACAAACTCTCCACCCGGTGACAGTACGAGTGGGAATCAACTCGTTCTTCTCATTAGTCACCACTGTCATCCCTCCTTTACTTGGGACCACCTGCACAGGACTAACCCAAGGCGAATCAGAAATCAGGTATATCAGACCTGCATCAAGCAATTTGATGACCTCTTTCTTCACAACATCCTGCATGTTCGGATTTAAACGCCTCTGATTGTGCACTATGGGTTTGAAGTCCTCCTCCATCAAGATCTTGTGGGTACAAAAAGATGGATTGATCCCTTTAATATCCATGATCTTCCAAGCTATCGCCTTTTTATGCTGCTTTAAAACCTCAAGCAATCGACCCTTCTCTTCTTCTGACACCCTAGCAGAGATGATGACGGGTAGTTGAGTCGCACCCTCTAAGAAAGCATACTCCAAGTGATCTGGAAGTTCCTTAAGCTCAAGTGAGGGTGGATCCTCAACCAAAGGGCATGCTTTAGGCTCAGCAACGCGATCCACCACTTCAAAAACCTCAGTACGTGGGGGAGCCACATGACCTATCAGACAGGTCATCTCTTCAGTAGACTGGACCATAGCAGGCAAACCAAAAGTCTCTCCTCCAATAAGTTATGTGTCCACAACTTCCTCCTCAAACGTGCTATGAAGATGATCACTCACATATGTGTCAATAGTCTCGATAAAGTAGAGTGTATCATCATGGCTCTGTGGGTGCTGCATGGATTTCCCTATATCAAAGGTCACTTCTTCATCGTCCACTCTAAGAGTAAGTCTGCCGGTGCAGACATCGATCAACGCTCGAGCAGTGGCAAGGAATGGCCTACCTAAGATGAGAGGAATAGTTTTGTCCTCATCCATGTCCAAGATCACAAAATCAACAGGAAAGAAAAACTTGTCGATCTTCACTAGCATATTCTCAACTATACCTCGAGGGTACTTCACTGAACGATCGGCTAACTGAATGCTCATACGAGTGGGTTTTGGCTCTCCCAAGTCCAGCTTAGAAAAAACCGCATAAGGCATGAGGTTTATGCTGGCTCCAAGATCAGCTAGTGCATTGCTGACCGACAAACTACCAATCAAGCATGGGATGGTAAAACTCCCGGGATCACTCATTTTCTTTGGTATCTTGTTCTGAAGAACTGCTGAACACTCCTCGTTCAAGGTCACATGCGAAAGCTCCTCAAATTTCTTTTTGTTAGATAGAATATCTTTCAGAAACTTGGCGTACTTAGGCATTTGAGCAAGTGCCTCGACAAATGGTAGGTTTGTATGAAGTTGCTTGAAAAGCTCAAGGAATTTACTGTAGTTTTCTTCCATCCTCTGCTTCTTCAACCTCCCCGGATATGGAACGGGAGGGACATACTCTCTCACTGGCTCCTTAGGACGTGCTGTACTTGCTGGGTCTCGCCTCAGTTGCACCTCTCCCGGAGACTCAGTCTCAATCTCCTCAACAATCTCCTCGACAACCGGCTTACTCGGAACAGCCGAAGTGACCGGCTCAGAGATCTTGCCGCTTCTCAACGTGATGGCCTTTGCAGTAGCTTTCGAATTTGGCTCTGTGTTACTTGGAAGGCCCCCTTGCTGTCTGTTAGACAACATCTTCGCAATCTGACCAACTTGGTTTTCAATGGTCTGCATGGAAGCCTTTTGGCTTCTCAACTCACTCTCGTGCCTCGTGAAACGACCGTCATACTCCTTAAAGCGCTTTTCATTTTCAATTCTTTGAGAATTTTGACCAGCTAAGAGTTGACTAAACATGTCCTGAACACTAGGTTCATTAGTGGAAGGCATCTGCTGAGGCCGAGGTGCACCGTATCCTCCAAGAGCTGGGGGCGTGGAGCGAATCCGGGTGGATGCTGATTTGACGCTTCAGACTTCCAACTGAAATTTGGGTGATTCTTCCACCCCGGCTTGTATGTATTACTGTAGGGATTATGCTGAGGACGGCACTGGTTTCCCATAAAATCTACATGCTCATGCGGCACCTCTCCAGCCGGAAAATCGCCTACATGATATGCTCCCCCACTCGAGGAACCACTCGAGTGGATCTCCATCACTCGATCAAACTTTGAAGATAGGGCATCCATACGTGTTGTGATGGCGGTGAAGTCATTCACGTGATGAACTCCCTGTCTAGAACTCTTCCCTCGCGATGGCTGCTGTGTCCGATTCTTCAAGGCGCATTTCTCTAAGATCTCAAATGCTTCGTTGGCATTTTTCGTGCCTATGTCTCCGCCTGAATATGTATCGACCATCATCTGCCCTTGACCTTCCAAACCATGGTAGAAGATCTGACATTGTTGCCACTTGGGCAACCCGTGGTGTGGGACCTTTCTCATGAGCTCTTTAAACCGCTCCCACGCCTCATAGAGGGGCTCATCATCGTCCTGACGGAAGTTAAGAATCTTGGTTCTTAACCGAACAGTTTTCTCTGGGGGAAAATATTTCTGAAGGAACTTCTCAGCTAATTGATTCCACGTAATGATAGATCCAGCTGGAAGTGAAAGAAGCCACTCTTTAACTCCATCACGTAAAGAGAACGGAAAAAGCCGAAGACGTATTGCATCCGGTGATGCATCACGAATGGTGAATGTGGCACAAACCTCCAGAAACCCCGCGATATGGACACTAGGATCCTCGTGATCCTTGCCATAAAACTGAACCGCATTCTGCAACATCGAAATGGTACCAGATTTGATCTTGAAATTATTATTATTTATTGTGGGTGCATTGATGCTCGCAGGTAAACCCTCAAGTGAAGGTTTTCCTATGTCGTTTAAGACCCTCGTTTCCTCTTCGTCTGCCATTTCTACGTGAACCTCGTGAAGTGTGTCGTCTCCCAATGCGTCTGCCTCAATTGTGGCGGCCACCCTGCGGGCCCACTCCCGTAGTCTTCGATGAAAATTGCGCTCCGATTCCGATGAAGGCTCAACAACTTCAGCGACTGGGGTTGAGGACATGCACGACCTGTACCGAAAAAGAAGGAACACAATGGCCTATATATACACAAAGATAAAAAGAAATAATTAATTACTTAACATATTTTTGTTTTTTTTTGTTTTTTTTTCAATTAATCATGTGAGACAAATCAAAACGACTAGACAAAATTTTTTGTACACTTTTCACAATGATTTAACAAGTAACTCCAACCATTCTTGAGAAGACCGAGTCCCCGGCAACGGTGCCAAAATCTTGATGTGCGTGAATTAAATATATTTTTATTATTATAATTTTCGTTCACACAGATTAGGTTTTAAAATAGTTTTTACTTAAAACCAACTACACACACATAGGGCAAGTGTACCCGTCAGGTGGTAGTATAGTTCGCTGGTAAGAACCGGATATCAATCCATGGACACGGTGTCTCAGTACTAAATTTTCGTTACTTTTAAACCTGTTTTGATCAATGAGTAGATTTCTTGATTGTTCTTAAACTATCATGTAAGGATAAAAATTAACATCATGAATTAACAAGAACAATATTTAAGAAAGGTTGCTTGAATTGAGCATCCACTAATAAACATATGACAACTTTTTAAGGAAAACTAATGGTGATGCAAGTCTTAGAATCAACTAAGTTTCCAATCAAGGTCCCCTAGTTTTATAAATCTTGGAAAATTTATAATGAACAACATTTTAATCACCTAAGGTTCATTCTTTAAGTTCTCTTGCTAAATTGATGTTAATCTTTAATAATGAGTTAATTGTTAATCAAAACTCCTAACTCTACAAAATAATGAAAACTAACATGAACAACACATTAATCACCCTAACTTGGTTTCAAGTAAATGATATCTTCAACAAGCTCTTGACATAAATCACAAGCATGGTCGTGCTAAACAACAACTTTGGCCTAAATCATCAATCCAACATGAACACAAACCATAGAATTCATATAAACATTCATAAGATCTTTACAAATCCAAATGCAAGAATTCATACTCATATTCAAATCATCATCCTAATCATGTTAGCAATTACCATTCCTAGTTTCATGCTATGAATCAAATCAATAACTAACAAGATTCAATAATCAAAATCTCTACATGGGCTTTTCAACACTACATGTAAATTTTTATGATCAAACATTCAAGAATAATAACTTTAAACATGAACATGCATTCCAAGAAACTTGAATAAATACCATCATTGAGATTAACATACAATAATCACCACATCTATTTCCATATTGTCAAGTGTTCATTAGCTTCAACAAAATTCAAACAACACAATTGTTTAGCCTAGAAGGCTCATGATAACTAAGACAAACATAAAGTAATATGGATTGTGCATGAATAACAAGTGAAATACTAGTGTTTAAGACAAGGTAATTAGCTAAATGAGTTGGATTATCAAGTGATACAACCTCCTAAAGGCTCCTTTCTTCAATCTCCAAGCTTCCAAGATCAGCTTATTGAGAGAGAAATCCACCCAAATGCTCCAACTCTCTTTCAAATGAGCTGAATTCACGTATTTAAGCTACTGGGCACTTGGCACGACCATGCCACCTTTTGGCACGGTCGTGCTTGGTAAGTGTCAGGTGCCTTTCTGAGTTGTTGACCAAGTTTGATGCCAAATCCGGAAAGATCCCGCTAAAATTTCCCCGAGGTGGCACGACCGTGCCACCATTTGGCACGGTCAGGCTTATCGATATCGTACTCGGAAATGACTAAGTTGAACTCGGAAACTAGCTGATTAGGGCCTGTGATTGCACGCGCACGGTCGTGCTTGGGGTTGGCACGATCGTGCCAAGTGTTGATTTGACTCGGATTGTGCAGTCTGATGATAGTGCTTGTGATAGTGCCGACTTCTGGATGCTTGGCATGGTCGTGCCAATGGTTGGCACGGTCGTGCCATATCTGGCAGTTTGGCAAAAATGTTCCATTTTTGCTCCAATTTGCCCCAAAAGCCTTCGTTTCTTTACCGGGCCGAAGCCCAGACCTGCATTTTCACAGATAACTCAAATGAGTATCTAGATCAATGAAAACACAACGAATTTCCGCATTAATGGGGAATATTTTACGTTTAAAAGATGTATAAATTATTATACATCAGGGATTCACACTATGGATTACCAGACAAGGTGTCGTTATTTAAGGCATCCAAGTGTTTAAGGAAAGGTTTGGTCATTTACATGGCACAAGTCACTATCAATGAACCTAAGCCGATATTCAAGACCTTCCAGTTATTTCGGAGTATTCCGGTGTCTTTCTCGAAGAACTACCAAGTCTACCACCAGATAGGCAAGTGGAGTGTAGGATTGTCATCCTACCTGGATCAACACCGCAGTTAGAGTTCCATACCGATTAGCACCAACGGAAATGAAGGAGTTGAGGACTCAGTTAGATGAACTCCTAGAGAAAGGCTTCATTCAGCCAAGTTCCTCGCCCTGGGGAGCTCCAATTTGTTAAGAAAAAGGACGGTTCAATGCGGATGTGCATTGACTACTGCGAACTAAACAAGATAACGATCAAGAATCATTACCCATTACCCTGGATCGACAATTTATTCGACCAACTCCAAGGGGCTAGTTATTTCTCCAAGATTGATCTAAGATCTGGATATCATCAGCTGAAGGTTAGGAGTGAGGATGTTCCTAAGACTGCCTTTGAGACCCGTTTTGGTCATTATGAATTTTTGATAATGCCTTTTGGGCTCACAAATGCACCTACAACATTCATGGATCTCATGAATAGAGTCTGCAAACCACATTTGGATAAGTTTGTCATTGTCTTCATAGACGATATACTTATCTACTCTCGTAATCAAGTTGATCACGAGAAACATATTCAGTGCATCTTAGAACTACTAAGGCAAGAGAAGCTTTATGCCAAGTTCTCTAAGTGTGAGTTTTGGCTTAGAGAAGTCCAATTCCTTGGACACATTGTAAATGAACATGGTATCCAAGTGGATCCCCCCAAAATAGAGGCCATAATGAATTGGGAAGTACCCAAAACCCCATCAGAAATACGTAGCTTCTTAGGACTGGTTGGTTACTATAGAAGGTTCATTGAGAACTTTTCAAGGATAACTACTCCTTTAACTACCTTGACCCGTAAAAATGTTAAGTTTATTTGGGGTCCAAAACAACAAAAATCTTTTGAGATTCTGAAACACAAGTTGAGCAATGCTCCTGTGTTATCCCTACCTGAGGGTGTTGAAGACTTTGTTGTTTACTGTGATGCATCGCACACTGGAATGGGCTGTGTGCTAATGCGAAAAGGCAAGGTGATTGCTTATACATCACGGCAGATAAAGGTGCACGAAAGGAATTACACCACCCATGATTTGGAATTGGGTGCCGTTGTATTTGCACTTAAATTTTGGATACATTACTTGTGTGGCACAAAGTGTATTATATACACTGACCATAAGAGCCTCCAACCCCTGTTCAATCAGAAAGAATTGAACATGCGACAGCGTCGTTGGATGGAAACGCTTAATGATTATGATTGCAAAATTCGCTACCATCCGGGCAAGGAAAATGTAGTTGCTGATGCCTTGAGTCGCAAGGAAAAGGTCAAACCCATAAGGATTAACGCCAAGAGCATTGAGCTCAGAAATAGCTTGAGTGAAAAGCTATTAGACGCGCAACAACAAGCCCTGTTAGAGTCTAATATTCCTAGTGAAGGATTAGGCGGAACTGTTGATCAGTTAACACTTGGAAAGGATGGAATCCTTAGATTAATGGAAGGATCTGGGTTCCAATCTTTGGAGGACTTAGAGATCTAATCCTCCACGAAGAGCATGAATCGAAACACTCAGTTCACCCAGGAGGTGACAAGATGTATCAGGATCTGAAAAAGAATTATTGGTGGATGGGTTTGAAGAAATCCATATCCACTTATGTAGCTAAGTGTCTAACTTGTTCGCAAGTTCAGGCCGAACATCAGAAGCCGTTAGGACTTCTACAACAATTGGAAATTCCCACATGGAAATGGGAAATGGTAACTGTGGACTTGATTACCAAGTTACCTAAGACCAAACATGGAAATGACACGATTTGGGTCATTGTAGATAGGCTGACTAAGTCAGCACATTTCTTGCCAATTAAGGAAACATATAATTCAGATAAATTGGCTAAGTTGTATGTGGACAAGATTGTGTCCCTACACGGTGTGCCGGTATCTATTGTATCTGATAGGGATACTAGATATACCTCTCATTTTTGGAAAAGTTTCCAACAATCCTTATGCACAAGAATAAACTTTAGTACGGCCTACCATCCGCAGACTGATGCTCAAAGTGAGCGTACTATCCAGACATTGGAAGACATGCTTGGGGCATGTGTGATTGGATTAGGTGGAAGTTGGGATGACCACTTACCCCTAATAGAATTCTCCTACAATAATAGTTATCATACGAGCATCAAGGCTGCTCCTTACGAGGCATTATATGCGAGAAAATGTCGAACGCCCGTGTGTTGGGCATAAGTTGGGGAAGCCTAACTATCAGGACCTGAGATCGTCCTGGAGACCACCAATAAGATTGTGCAAATCTGTGATCGTCTCAAAGCTGCTCGTGATAGGCAGAAGAGTTATGCAGACAAGAGGCGAAAACCTCTTAAGTTCCAAATATGGGACAAAGTATTATTGAAGGTATCACCCTGGAAAGGTGTGATGCGCTTCGGAAAGAAGGGCAAGTTAAGCCCGAGATATATTGGACCATTCGAGGTAATCGAATGTGTCGGTTCTATGGCTTATAAGCTTAGGCTACCCGAGGAGCTAAGTGGAATTCATGATGTGTTCCACATCAGTAACCTTAAGAAATGTCTAGCCGATGAGTTGCTAGCAATATCACATAAAGATTTGCAAATAGATGAAAACCTGAGGTTTGTTGAGAAACCAATTTCGATCGAGGATCGACAGTTTAAGAAGCTCCGAAGGAAATTGATAACTATAGTAAAGGTTAAATGGGATGCCATTAGAGGTCCCGAGTTTAGATGGGAGGTTGAGTCCACTATGCGGCAAAAGTACCCCCATCTTTTTGAATAAAATCTCGAGGTCGAGATTTCTTTTAAGGGAGTGAGGATGTAACACCCTGTAAAATCGTGTCCAATAATATAGCGACACGTGTTATATTTTTATTTTTAAGTCTATTAAAGACTAACAGGGAGTAAAAGCGTCAACATGCTCAAACTAAGTCTCTGAGTGATCTTTTGATGTCAACATGCATAAACCAAGCCTCTGAGTGACCATTAGTGTCAACATGCTTAAAACATAGCCTCTGAGTACCATTTGTGTCAACATGCTAAGAATTGGCCTCTGAGTGACCATTTTGTCAACATGCCCAGCCTCTGAGTGACATCGGAGTCAACATGCTTATAATGAGCCTTTGAGTGATCCTTTATGAAGTCCTAACTCTCATATGTCCCATTTGTTGGACGAGAGGGTTCAATTCTGTAAATATGTGAAAGTTGGATAATGGAGGGGTTTAAAGTGTCAACATGTTAATTTATACCTCTGAGTGACCTTTTAACGAACCGAGAGCTCGACAATGTCCGGGCATACTCCCGGGTATGCCGAATATTGGTTACAGAGGGCTAAATATGCTAAAAATGTGTTTTAGAAGGTTTTAGAGGGTTTTATAAGTTAAGGGGCTAAAAGTGTCAAACTTTGAAACTGGCCATGGGGCGCTCGCGGGGCATGCGTACAATTAAGCATATGTAACTAGTTTACGAAAGTTAACTGAAACGGGTCTAACCTTGTCATTTAAGTCTCAAAATCCAGAATCTTTATAGTTTATCCATATTATACAAGTCAAGGTACTTGTTGGGATTAAACTACATTCTATCCAATCCGTTTAATCTAGTGTTATACATTTTGATCCAGTATACTAGTCGGTCTAAGTCAATGACTTAAATAAGACCGTTAGTATTTAATTGGTTAGCTTATGCCGTACGGCTGAGTTAATAAATCTTGCGTTAAACGAAGAATAGCTCAGGTAAATACTCTCGACTTATTTCCCCCATACGGGCTTGGGTTACGGTAAATTGTTACCGCTTGGTCGAAAATGGGATGAATCGAATGCCGGATTGTGGCTAGTAAATCTGCATATTTCGTTTTAATCAATTTTATTTGATAACTTAAACATCGGGGGTTAACTACCGTGTCCTGGATATCCTCGGCTCATTACATTAGATAATGGGCACGACCTTAGCGCCGGGAGTAGGCATACACCTGACACACTTGTTGGAGATAAGTCCTTCGTGAGTTCATAAGTGGTGTGTACGTTAATAATGTCTCGGTTTTTGTACGACAAACATGTGAATATGTTAACAAGGTTGCAAGGTCAACTTTCCCAAGTTATAAAAGATTTTATGCTGATACGCACTTAAAACATTTTATTTAAATATTTTTAAAATGAGTCAGTTGGGTGTATTTACCAGCGAAAGCTGACGTACTTTCAAAAGATTAAGTTTGCAGGTACAATACGAAAATAGGCTGGAAGTGCTCGGTAGTGATAAGAGGATCTTGCAAATCCTAGATCTGCCCAAAGTCCATTTTACATTCTTTCTTTGTACAATTTATGATCCGCCTGTGGATCTTCTATTACGAGCCTGTATATTATTTTGTATTTCGAACATTTGGTTTGTAAAAGTAATTTAAATCCAAGACTTCCGCTGTGTTGTGTTTAATTGACTATGATGATATCAACTTTATGTCACGATATTCCCCACCTGTGCCCACCGGGTTTTGGTTGAAAATACGAGGTGTGACATATTGTGACAGAGGCTTGGGAGATTGTTGATAATAGCTTTATTGGTAACAATTGGAGTCAGTGGTCACCTTAATCATGGCTTGTAAGTGTCTGTTGATGTTCTTGTATGATTGATTATTGAATTGTGTGCAAATGGATTTGTGGTTGAAGATACTTTCAACTGCCAATTTTAGGGTTTGAATGAACAAACTGCATCAGTTAAACTCATTCAATTACTATCATTTAATGACCATAAGCTACTTATTTAGATTGTATCCTGACACTTCTTAGCAGGAGCTAATTATAATGCACACTTATAACATATGTAATGTTCATCTTATAGCAAAAGTAAGATGTATTGGGCACATCACTCCCAACAAGAATTTTGAAGAAGCAACGCTTGAAGATGAACAAGAAGATACTTAAAAGAATCAATTTAGGGAAAATTAGGGTTTGAATAAAGCAAAAGGGGTACAAAAGTAATTTAACAAAAAAAATTAACGTTCAATTGGAAGGAAAGATGACAAAGGGTACAAAATTGATGCAATAGGAAACGTCGAGGTGTAAGGAAGCAAAATTTTGAAAATAGGGGATAAGAGTGTCAGCGCCTTAAAACCTCGGGGGTAAAACTGTAGTTTACTCTTTCTACTAAATGTTTCAAAAAAGCATTATTATTATTATTATTATTATTATTATTATTATTATTATTATTATTATTATTATTATTATTATTATTATTATTATTATACTATCAATTTGCAACAACTTGTTGAATTACTTAGTTGTAAGTTGTGGTTGATGTTTTATGCATTGTCTGTGTTGTACATGTTGTTTGTGTGTTTGTAAGGTTTCTCGATTGAGACGTGTAGCGCGTGTCACACCCTCCTCTTTGTTGCAATTCACTTGTCACCCTACCCATCTTTTTCCCCTCTCTCTCTACACGATACCCACCATTGCTAACCTTCTTTTCTTCCGAGCTTCACAAAAAACCTCTGCTCCCTGATGTGTGTGTATTAGTTTTAGTAATCTTTTATCACAATTCAGTGAGTTAACGTAATAATTTTTCAACACGATTATTTTGTTTTAAATTTATAAAATGAATTTTATTTAGACTAGATACACACAACTAGCAGACAACCCATCACGTATAGTATAACTTAGATAAGAAACCAAGTATCGTCCAAGGATACGCTTCCCTTTCTCAACCGTTCATTATTTTATGTACCAAATTTATTTATAGATAGTTTAGTAGATTAAACTAGTAATATATGGACTCGTGGATAATTTTTTTTCTTAATTAATATAGTTTATTTATAAATTGGAAAAAAAACGGTTAAATCTTTTGTTTCATCTTTTATAAAAATTGGAAGCGGCTCCTCTTAAGGTTACCAACTTTTCCTCAATCTTATCACAACATAGTGATAGACTAGGTTGAAGTGGCCGGTTCTATAGGTGCTCTAGATGACCATCCCTAACCTCTCGACTAGTAAACAATATGCCACAACAAGATTGGTTTAAGGTCATCTTTGTTTTACTATCTTTTTATAATTTAATTAGTTTGCGTTTATGTCAAGCTCACAAATGGGATCGGGGTTAGGATCTAATTAATTACCAGAGCGATTAATCATAAAATTTATTAAGTTACCGAATAAACAAAGTATGTCCACCTTAGATCTTGATACTTTGTGATCCTTGGCGATGATCCCTACTTATGGATTCTGTTAGGGGTTAAATTTTATTAGATCTGGATCATGTATCCTGAGACCAG
Source organism: Scalesia atractyloides (assembly GCA_947069175.1). NCBI lineage: Eukaryota > Viridiplantae > Streptophyta > Magnoliopsida > Asterales > Asteraceae > Scalesia > Scalesia atractyloides. The sequence continues at coordinate 56,393,844 of CAMTDV010000001.1, read as the reverse complement.
GCCGGGATCACTTATCCTTAGTGAACGGTGCAGGGAATCTAAGGATCAAGGATCCTTTTTTCTAATTATGATTTCTATCAATTGTTCTCTATGTTTCTAATGAATATATGTAGGTTGTGGACGACGTGGACCAAGTCATAAGCTAGAATCTTGGTCAATATTCGCTGGAGATGCTGCACATGACGAATTCCACTAACGTTCATGAGATAGGACGTGGTCATCCTAGAATTTCGGCCTTAGTTGTTAGCTCAATTCAAAGGGGTTGATCAAGTGTTAGATAGCAGATTTATGGTTACACACACATTCGTATACTTTGCAAAAATAGAGCTTTCACAACACATTTAGCAGACAATCATTGTACCACACTTGATCAACATCCAAAGTTGTAATCTTTGTTGCGCAATATAATTGATAGTGATAGTTTTCACTATCCGAGGTTTTTATGCCGGAGATCTTTCGAAGATCAAAGGTTTTTTCCTCGTACAAAATCCTTATGTTCATCATTACTTACATTTCGCATTTGTTCACACAATTGTTCAACACATTAGCACTCTACCTCACAATCGAAGTCTGGTTACATTATCCTTAAACCGATTTTTTTACCAAAACAGGTTCCATCCTCCAAAGATATGTTATAGTACTCTGTAACAATTACACTGGTTTTGTTACTTTTGAATTACCCAAAACCCCATTAACTAACCTTTCTTAACTTTAACCCCCCAATCGGATCGGATCTGGTGCATTACCCGAAGCCTCCTTAAGGATCTCAATGTAATATCAAAGCCTTTTATTACCCCTAAGATCTAGTCGATACTAGAAAACCCCTAGTAAGATCTGGTTCAATACCATAAGCTTACACTGGATTTGCTTAACAGTACTAGAAGCCGTACGCACACCCAATTAAGTTAAGTAAGATTAATTTGTTAAATTTACTAGTTTTAAAGGAGCCAAGTGATCAACAATTGTTTATCGGGGATCAACAATTATAGTACAATTGACTTTAGAAACTCCTCCTCAGTCTGATCACACAATAAATCTATTCATACAAAAGAGAATGGAATGTGATAAAATAGATCTCTAACATGTGAGATCTATTTATACTAAGTGTAAAAGGTATGTTCGTGATTGGCTGACATCACCCCTGATAGTGATATCTAACATTTCTAACAGAAAAGAGTCCATAGTTGTTGGAAAAGATATGTGGTAATCCAACCTATGATCTAATATACTAAACATATGTTACAAAGCATAATACTGTTACATTAATGAAACCGCTTATCTTCAAACCACTGTTGCTTCATATCAAACATCTGTTTGGCCTAAACAGATGTTTGGTCTTCTTCAATAGATCTTTGCTTCAAGAGCACTTTGGTCTTGATTAGTGCTTGGCTCTTTTTCAACAGTGGTTTCCAAGAGTTGAACATATGTTAGCATGTCTTCAACAGATGTTCTGATCAGTGTTCAAGATTCACTATCTTTGGGAGGAGTCTGGTTCAGTCTTTTGTTTATTTCTTGATCCTTTGGTCATGTTTTGGCTTTTGAATATCACATGTTCTTTTGTAGATCCAACATATTCTACTTTGCAGGTCCCAAATTGTAGGCCCTAAGTTGCGGTTAGACTTTTAATTGTAGGCCAACGTTTGGTGTGGCATGCGTTGGCCTAATAGGTCTTTCGTACTCTCATCGTTAGTCTCCAAACTGGTTCGTTACTTTGGATTTATACGAATGTCAATCCTAGACAGGATGTCCCGACTACCTGTACTCGAACCCTTCCAGTTACTACATGCCCATCACATGAACTTACTTTGATGAGATTTGAAAACAAAATTCAAATTTTTGAATAATGTAAAAGTAAGTATTTTGAAAATGGAAGAAAATGTTTAGAAAATTTGGAGGGAATCTTGAACTTACGATAAGGATAATATAAGTTTTGTGTGGTACATTGTGTGTGGAGTGATAAATATGTAATATATATGTATGCTTTATTGATATAATTATAACACGTTGCATGTAACACATAATCACATAGTAAATAGGGCGGTTGCATGCATTGGTGTGTGAAATGAAAGAGAATAAAAGTGTGAGCAATTGAATGTCATAAGTTAGAACATAAACATTTAAGCATATAAGTCCTAGTTTGATTATAGTATAGGCTCTAAAGGTCTAATATCCTATCATATATCACATAAGTCCTAGTTTGACTATAGTATAGGCTCTAAAAGTGTTAGCAATTGAATGTCATAAGTTAAAACATAAACATTCAATCTGTCATACCCTGAACCGTAGTGGAATAGGTGACCGAGGCATGATCCGGTTGCTCATAGCTTATGACGACATAATTAAAAGTTGAAATATTATTATGATTTAATTTGAAAAGTCACAAGTACAAACAATAATGGTAATACAACACGAATCCGATTTATTTCTCTAAGGCATTCATCCCTAAATGTCATCATCCAATCTTCCAACCTACTAACCTGTATCATGTGAAAAATGATTTTTGGGTCAACATAATGTTGGTGAGCAAATAAAAAAGGTTTTAATGAAAAATGGTTTTGTTTATTTGTCTTGAACTGAGTAATTAATAACATGTAACTCAAAGGGAAATTAAGTGAACATATGTATGCAACATGTAACCAAAGGTAACACACAACATGTAACCTAATGAACACACACACACCCAATTGAATATGTAAACTAAATATGTAAACTACTATAAATGTAAATGTACTGAACCATGAAAATGAGACTCAACCACAAGGAGTGAATCTAAATGTGATGGCGATACTAGACTACAACCCATAGCCATGGGGAATCTAGTTAGCCGATGCTAATGGTAGCGAGCCATCTGAAATCTGAATTGCCCACAATTAAACTTACACACACTGAACCTGAATACACTGAACTTGCACAAATGGTCACCAAGCACAACATCACATAACTACTCCTACAACATTGCATGTATTTAAATAATAAATTTGAAATATCGTAATTGCACATGATACAACCCAAAATAGTTAAATGATAAAAAGGGGAATTTTGGAAGATTTACTCACGGTTTGCGTTCTTGTGATTCCTTGGAATAAGAGCACGATAGAAAAGAGAGTTCCAAATGATAAAAATTACCCTAAGATATAAGATACGAAACCACTAAATATAAAATACAAAAACCACAATTTAATTATTTTATGAATTGTTTTATTATTCACACTGTCACCATAGTTTTCTAGATCATGGATGATCCGGATGAGATTAATGATCAACATCACTTGAAAGGTTAGGAACTTTCCCGACTATATACCTTTCTGAAAATTTACAAATATTTATCTTGAAATTCAAGTGTGAACATTTGTCAATTATAGAAATAAAACAACTTTTTAATGACAACAGTCTATTACTTAGATTCATATAAAAATTTTAAGATTATTTAAATCATAATGGTTAACACAAAATTCTTATCTTAACGAACTGGCCCTATTTAAATTAAACTAAAAATTTTTTTTGACCATGAAACTTCAAATTAAATTAATACATAATTTTAATAAACTGATCTAGTAAAACTCAAAACAGTGAGGAAAGCAAAAGTTATACAGCTGTTTAAAAGGGTTTTAAATTATTTTCATACGTATATAACATGCTAACAAAAACAAAATAAACAAAATTACTATAAAAGGCCTCCCCGGATTTGAACCGGGGTGATCTGGCCAGTCCGTCTTTATCAAAGAAACAAACAACCAGTGAGCCAAAGTAGCTGATTTGAAGAAGTGTGTTCATAACTTTTTTTAAACCTTTTTACCGATTAAACCTTATCTTCACCAAATCAAATTTAAACGATAATCTAGGTTCTCATAATAGAAAACAAGCACGCATGAACTGTTAGAATTAAAGTCGAGTATAGAGCTGTTTTTATTAACTGAGCACAAGTACTTACCGGTTGTGATAGGGTCGGTCGAGATTCGAAGATTCAGGCAAATGGTTTCGTTCCGATTAGAGCTTGAAAATGGCATCTTGTGCAGTAGATCTGATGAGCTATTTTCCACATCTGTGGGACCCTTAATGCGAGCTTCTCTTGCTGCGCTCTTGCATGGGTGTTGCTAAGTTGTTGTTTGGCCTCAGAACGTGCCAACCCACATTTGTTGGGGAGGCTGTTTCGGTTTTGGACAAAGACCTTCGGAGAGCTATCGAGGATATCGTGGTTTGTGGGGGTCCTCTTTTTGGGGATCTTCAATGGAGGCTTGCATCCCTCCCGACCCGTTTTGGGGGTTTGAGTTTATGTTAAGCTGAGGATGTATCCATGTATGCTTTTGTGCCTCGAGGGCGCAATCTTGGAGTTTACAGGACCACATTCTTCGAGACTGTGGTATTGTTGGGTTAGATTCTGATTATGTGTGCGCGTTGGATTGCATGCACATGTCCCTTCCGGATTTTGATCTTGGTGGTTTCTCTAATAAGGACACCGCCCTCCTAAAGCCCAGAATGCTTTGGCGAGTGCCCTATTTAGTAGAACTGTCCAGTGTTTGTGAGAGAAGTTTAGTCTATCCCCTCGTCAGAATGTTGTGTTTGATTGTCTCCGGGCACATCATTCTCAGGATTTTCTGACAGTTATCCCCATTGAAGGACTAGGCCAACACATGTCAGCAGTGGAATACCAGGCAATTCTTAAGTACCGGCTAATGATCCCTCTGTTTCCGGTTGAAGAGCCCTGCCCAGTTTGTCGCAAGGCTTGTTTAGATACTTTTGGCGAACATGCGGTCCATTGTAAGGAGTTGCCTGGTTTTAAATACCGACGTGATTTGGTAAGGGATATTCTCTATGATGTTCTAAAGCGGGCAGGGATTTCGGCGAAAAAGGAGGCTCCGGTGAACTTTCTGACGGATCCGCTTGATGGGAGGTCTACTCTTCGACCAGCTGATATTCTTGTGTTTGGGTGGGCTAGGGGAAAACACGCTTGTGTGGACCTTACAGGAGTGTCCCCTCTTGTTGGACTCAGGGATAATGGGTTTGTTGCTGGCCAGGCTGCGTTAAAGGCGGAATCAGGCAAGGTTCGCTAAACATGAGAAGGCTTGTTTAGAGAATCAACACGTGTTTATCCCATTCGCTTTTGATATATTTGGGTCCCTAGCCCCAGAGGCTGTGGAATTTCTAAACATGGTCCAACAGGTTGTGAATAGTAATCTTTCAACCTTTAAGGGTCGTTTCGTCTTTAGTAGGATTGATTTTGCAATTCAAAAGGGGGTTGCGGCGCAGCTTGTTGCCCGTTTACCTGCCACTTGTTTGTAATTTGTTACTTTGGTATTTTAATGAACAAATATATATATTTATGAAAAAAAAGAGCTTGAATATTCTGGCGAAACTGGGATCGACGAACCGAGAGATTGCAAACGAGATTGACAGTGATAATGGTTGAGAGTGTTCAGAAAGATGTGTAAGGTTTCGTATTTAACATAAAATTGGACCGATACAATAAAATAGGAAAGAAAATTGAGATTCTGGAATGGTGATAACCGGTTTCTGACATGGTGCGAATAGGCAATATAGATTGATTCGGTCCTTATATAACGCTATTAATTGAATCGTATAAGCGACTATACACAACTTTTAGTAAAAGGAAACTCGATTTCCATATGCTTGGCCAAGATAAAAAATATTTAAAAAAAATCCGATGGTGATACAATGCAAAGTTTGGCGCATGGGAACAAGCTTTGGTATAGTTTTTAAAAATGGTATTTAAGCTTTAGTATTAATTTAATAAAAGAATGACGACATTACAAATCTTGTAATTTTATTTTAATAAAACACATTTTTTATAAAATTTTAACAGTTTATATTTTAAATTGTTCGTAAGTGTTATAATAACGCTCATATGTTATATATTCGCATTTCATTCTAATGATTTGAACCGGTTTACAAATGTTAGGGCTTAAATTTTATTACTCTGGATCACATATCATAAGATTCGACTGGGTCACTGATCCTTAACAGATGGTGGAAGAAGTCTGAGGATCACGGATCCTTATTATTGTTTTTATTAACTAACAACCGTATCCTCTGTTTAAAACTTGTATACGCAGGTACATAGCGAATTGGACTTGGTCAAGTTAGAATCTTATGGAATATGCTGGATTTTACGCACGTGCATGAGGCCATAACCGTTATGGTGAATGTGGGAAGCTTCCTTAATTTACGTTTAGTTAGTTATTTGCTAATTGACTAGTTATTTGAAGGGGTATTGAGCTCAAAATAAAGAGACCTCGATTAGTCTCGCTAACTGCTTTCAATCACACACACTAGAATTCAATTGTAACGAGCTCAATATCATTCGAAGTTGTAATCCATTTTGTGCAATATAGTTGATAGTGATAGTTTTTAGTATCCGAGGTTTTATGCCGGAGATCTTCTAAAGATCAAGGGCTTTTTCCTAGTACAAATCCTTGTGTTCATCGTTGTTTACATTTCACATTTGTTCAACGCATTGGCACTCTACCTCACAATCAAAGTTTGGTTACATCATCCTTAAACCGATTTTTGACCAGAACAGTTTGGCGCCCACCATGGGGCAAGTGGTGCTTCAATTCTAAGAATTTTCATTGATTTCCATTCATCTCCATCAACTTCATGGCCTCTTAAAGAAACGCTACTTCAAGTGCCATGCCGGCGGTTACCTCATCTCAAACCACTATGCCTTTACCTCCTATTCCCCCACCATACCAGAAGAATGCTGAAAATGCTCAGAAGAAGACATCAGTCGTCTTCATAGGATCAAAAACCTCTGCTGTTTCTTCTTTTGATGACTTTTAGTTATGATATTTCTGTTTTGATGTTGCAGATGAAAGGCTACATGGAGCAACATGACAAAACCAACCAGAGGATCATTCGCGAAATTGATGAGATTAAGAAGCAAAAGAGACCGCCAGAAGATCAGTCTCCACAGATACATAGATCATTGCATTTTGCTGCTCCATCATCAACAATACAACATTCAAGGGGATCCAATGTCCAAATTCAAGGATCCTCCAATCTAAAGCAATGAGCACTGGAGAAAGCTCAGCCTCAAGGATCCTTCAAGACCTTTAGCACTTACATATCCTGGATCCAACATCTTCCAAGATCAAGTATCCTCGAGGAGTGACAATCAAAATGGAGTATTGCTTAGATCGACACTCACTGAAATTAATCCCATTCTTGAAAGATTAAAAGAAGCAATACTCCAAGCATGATAATCAAAATGTTCATTCAGTTGAACAAGAGGAAGATGAGGAGGAATATCCTCATATATCTGAATATTGTTTTTCTGCTGACAATAGTGAACAAATCCTTGCTTTGCAAAATCTAGGTGAAAAGGCTAGATGGCCCAAGAAGAATGAGAAGTCTACATCAAACAAGGATAAATTAAAGTGGTGTGCATACCAAGAGGACTTTGGCCACCTTACCAATGAATGCATTGCACTCAAAAAGGAGATAGGTTACATGCTCATCAAAGGTTACTTGAAAGAGCTTCTCGGAAGGAAGAAATCAAGGATCAAGAATCCTGAAAATGTTCCCGAAAGAGCTCCTACACCACCTGTAGACGCTCAAATCATTAACTTCATTTCCGGAGGCTCCGATATATGTGGAACCTCATTCTCTACAGCAAATAGACATGCTAAGGAAACCAAGCTGGCAAATGGAGACATGCCTATCTGAACCTCCACCCTGACTCAGCAGAAAATCATATCCTTTGATGAGGACGACCGTGTTGATACTCAGGATCCTCATCATGATGGTTTAGCCATTACTTTATTTATATATAACAACTTTGTTCGCAGGATCCTTATTGATGGAGGGATCTCCGTGAACATTATTCAACTAGATGTCCTCAAAAGAATGAACACCCAGAGACAAAAATAGTTCCGATATCATATGTCCTTGTAGGATTCAGTGGCAGAGAAAGAACACGCTGAGGGACATCAAACTCCCATTCTACATTGAGGGGGTAAACTCTATACAAAAATTTTGTGTCATTGACTACTTGTCCGTTGCAATGTGATTCTTGGCAGGCCTTGGATACACGATATGAAAGTTGTTACCTCTACTTATCATTAATGTGTCAAGTTACCGACACCTTAGGGGGTTGTGAAGATAGAGAGTGATCAACAAGACGCAAAGAACTGTTACACCTCTTATATGAAACCGGCATCACAACCAAGAGCGGCATAGCAATCACAGCAACCTCCAAGGAGTGTCCTAGAGGCAGCAGAACAAGACATCAAAGATGTAATTTTGGGTCCTCAGGATCCTGAAATCAAAGTCCTCATAGGATCCGTGATCCTTGACAATATAGAGCAGGATCTGGTATCCTTCCTGAAGAAAAGAAAGTCTACCTTTGCTTGGAAACACGAGGATATGACAGGTATTTCTAAAGATAGTATAACACATAAACTTGGAATTGATAAATCTTTCAGGACAATTCATCAAAAAAGAAGAAAATTGGTAACTGAAAGGAACCTTATCATCCAAGAAGAGGTAGACAAACTCTTGAAGGCAGGTATGATTAGAGAAGTTAAGTATCCAATATGGTTAGCAATGTAGTGGTAGTTCAAAAGAAAAATGGAAAGTGGAGGGTATGTGTTGACTTTACAGATTTACATAAGGCATGTCTGAAGGATCGTTTCCCATTACCACACATTGACTCCATGGTGGATGCAACAGCAGGACATGAATTGCTAACCTTTATGGATGCTTCCTATGGATTCCAACAAATTCAGATGGAACCATCTGATCAAGAGGATACAACATTCTTGACTCCTAGTGGCATATATTGTTATATTGCAATGCCTTTTGGACTGAGAAATGCAGGTGCCACCTACCAAAGACTGGTCAACATGATGTTCAAGGAGCAGACTGGAGACATTATGGAAGTGTATATAGATGACATGGTGGTCAAGTCCAAGAGAGCAGAGGATCATCTCAAGGATCTTGAAGTTGCATTCAATATCCTTGACCAATACAACATGAAGCTAAATCCTTCAAAGTGACATTTTGGTGTCAAAGCTGGAAAATTCATAGGATACATGGTGACCAAAGGGGGATTGAAGCTAGTCCTGAACAGATAAAAGCAATTGTTAACATCAAATCCCTTGCCAATGCCAAGGATGTTTAGAGACTAACAGGAAGGATTGCAGCCCTAAACACATTCATTTCAAAATACTCAGAGAAATGCAAGGATTTTTATGACATATTGAAGAAGAATAAGAAATTTGAGTGGACTGAGAAGCATGAAGCAACACTCAAAGCTCTCAAGGATTATCTATACTCAACACCAGCTTTGATGAAACTAGAAGATGGTGAAACAGTATCCTTGTATTTAGCCGTTTCAGGTAAGGTAGTTAGTGCAGTGTTAGTTAAGGATCACGAAGGCCAACAACATCCGGTATAATATGTAAGTAAAAGCCTTCTTGATGGTGAAGCTAGGTACTCTCATTTAGAGAAATTAATTCTTGCATTGATTATGGCTTCCACTAAACTTAGGCATTATTTTGAAACTCACACTATTATTGTGAAAATTAACTTTCCTTTTAAAAATGTTCTCAGGAAACCTAAAATGTCAGGTAGAATGGCAAAGTGGGCAATCAAACTTAGTGCATATAACATTAAGTATGAACCTAGGACTACCATCAAGTCTCAAACTTTGGCAGACTTTGTGGCTAATTTCAATAGTGATCTATAAAGGGAAGTTGAATTAGAGGTTCAAAAACTTGAAGAGACCAAGGATCCTTGGACACTTTTCACTGATGGTGCCTCAAATGTCAAAGGAACTGGGCTAGGAATACTACTTAAATCACCACAGAGGGACATAATACCGCAATCCATTGCTTGTGAGTTTTAGACAACTAACAATGAAGCAGAATATGAGGCCCTAATAGCAGGTTTGCAATTAGCTAAACAAATGAGGATCAGGTATCTTCAAGTATACATAGACTCATTGCTAATTACTAACCATTGCAATGGCTCATATGCTGTGAAGGGCGAGAAATTAATCAAATATTTAGAAATTGTTAAAAAACTAACAAACGCTTTCGATTCTTTTAGTTTAACACATGTGCCCAGAGAAGAGAATGCAGAGGCAGATGCCTTAGCAAACCTAGGATCATCCTTGAAAATACCAGAGGACGTGAGGTGTCACAACCCCCGACCATACCCTGAGCGGGAGCCGTGAACCAGTTACTGGTGGTACCGGTGTTTATTAATTTGGCAGCGGAATTTATCATCAGGATCGTAGTTAGGAAATATTTCAGAGTTTGTAAAAACACCAAAGTTTAATATTAAACAAATGGGATAAAACCCATATTTCATTCAAATATTTTTATAGGGATAAACCCTAGTTGACAAAACATAAATTTCTTCTTTTATTCAGGTAGTCATAGCCACTTTATTTAAGCCTTCAGTGCTGCATAGCAGGCTTCTATTACTTTCACAGTAAGTTACATGAAACGCGTTTAAAAACATTTTGTCGGCGAAAAATATTGGCGAGTTCATTCATTTTTATAAAAAAAAACACATTGTTATATTTTACAGTATCAAGGGTGATTACATTATTTTTATCTATCAAATACTCAATCAGTATTTGTCACTCGGTGGCAGTTCCGATATGACGGTGGTCATATCACTCATTGGCTAACTTTTGTCTAATAGTGAAGATTATCAAGTAGTATATACAAAACCCCACATACCGGCAGTAATTTCAGAATACAAAAACTTAATCACTGTAAATACAACTAGAAAACATTTAAGGTTTTGAAAGCATTTGATAAAAAGAAAGAATTACTCACATTATAGTTTTAGCTTAAAGCTTCCTGGTGCTAACCCTAGGTTCCTAATAAAAATACAATGCAACCCGTGTTAGTGTAACACCCCAGCTTAAACATTAACGATACATCACGAGACAAAATGCCAACGTAGTTTACAAGGTATAGCCTTATACAGACACTACTTTGATATCCGTTGATGGGGTTCAGATCAATTGGACAGGGTATCGTACCAGTGATCAGGGTTAAAAACACTTACAATAGAGTAGAGTTTAGAGTATTGAGTATAGAGCAGAAGAGCAAAGAGAGAGCAAAAGAAAAGATGTGAGCAGTTTGGGATGCCTACCACTGCTTCTATTTATATTTGAAGTATCAAGTGTGTCGTTACTTTATTCTTTCTTATCTCCTGGAAGCTACCCACATAAGTATACGAATCTCTTATATGTGTTAAATTACTTATGAATTTCTTATATGTGTACGAATCTATTAAAAGTTACCACGAAAGAATGACTCACGAAGAACCAAAATTTCTTCTCACGAAGAACACAATTTTCTATTGTGTTAAAAAATTATTATTATTTTATATATATAATTAATTCAGCTGCTTCACTCATTTATCGTTTATAACTTCTAAAATTAACGTTTTATAAAACTGTGAATATGTCATTAAAACGAGCATATTTTTATCTACATTTTAACCTAAGTTTCATTAAAACGGAGTAAGGTTAATTATAATAATATATTTTATTAATAATTATTAAACGGTTCCTATAAAAGTAAATGTTCGTCTAGATGCCTCATATTTCTAACTGTCAACTTACTCGTAATCTACCCGTTTAATAATAATATAAGCTTTATATACTTTATTTATCATTATTATCATTATTATTTTTATGGAATGTTAAATGAGGATACCTATCATCCATATTCTGTCTACTGCAATTGAGGAAAATGAAGCATTGGAGATAGTTGAGGATACTACAGTTGTACCCAGTGATGTGCTGCCAAATTCAGGATTATGGATCCTTCTAATTGTGAAGTATATTCAGAATGGGGAAATTCCCACCGAGGAGAATCCAAGAGCCTTAGGGATCAAGTATCTTAATTCACTATATTAAATAACATGTTATATAAGAGAGCTCTTGTAGGTCCTTATTTGCGGTGTATTGAGGATCCAGAAATTCAAGAAATCTTGAATGATTTTCATGAAGGAGGCTGTGGAAATCACACTAGGGGCAGAGCTATTCTTGAGGATCCTCAGAACAGGTTACTATTGGCCTATAATGAGGAAGGATGCTATAGAGTATGTAAGGAAATGTGATGCTTGTCAGAGGCATAGCAACATCTTACAATAGCCAGCATAGCCTTTATATCTAGTAATTTCCTCTTGGCTATTCATGAAATGGAGATGGATATAGTAGCAAACTCCTAAAGGCACCAGAAGGGAAAGAATTTATGCTAGCCATGACTGATTACTTCTCCAAATGGATAGAAGCAGAGGCTTTTGTTCAAGTCAGAGAAAAGGAAGTCATATCCTTCATTAAAAGAAACATTATTAGTAGATTTGGAATTCCTTCTGAAATTATTTGTGATAATGGATCTCAATTCATTGGGAGTAGAACTACTAACTTTTGTGACAGCTAGGGGATTAGGAAGATAACATCAACACCAGTCCACCCACAAGCTAATGGTCAAGCAAAATCAAGTAATAAGATCATCACCGACAACTTAAGATTACGCTTGGATCCAAGAAAGGGAAGTGGGCTGAAGAGCTATCGTATGTCCTTTTTGTAGATAGGACAACTCCAAAGAATGCCACAGGCCAAACTCCATTCTCCATAGTCTTTGGAACTGAGGCAGTGATCCCTACAAAGATGGTGATCCCCACAGCAAGAACAAGCATCCGTGATCCTGGAAAAAATGCTGAAAACCTGACCCAAGACCTGGATACAGTAGTTGAGCTCAGAGATTTAGCAAGGATAAGGATGGCCAGTTATCAACAAAGGATAGCTGCGGCATATAATTAGAATGTCAAGATCAGAAGATTTCAAACTAGTGATTTGGTACTAAGGAAAGCATTCCAGAACACAACCAATTTGGCTGATGGCAAGTTAGCACCAAAATGGGAAGGTCTGTCACACCCCAACAGATGGCGGAAACATCAGGGCGGGACGAAAGAGATTGCTCGAGACATCATAACGCTAAAATGTGACAAGTAATTTAAGTAACAAGAGTTCATTTCATTAGCAAAGATCAAGTACAATAGCTTGAATTCAATTACATGTTTGGGGCAAAATACAAGTATGGCAACCTTAGTAATACAATTCTAGATGAGTATCTAAGTCGTCCTACTCGTTTCCAATGTCATCCTCAACATATCTACCTGTAATACATGTTAAAGTATAGTTCAATATACAAGGCATTGGCGAGCATACAAGTTTGAATAATAGCATAGTATAAACGTTTTAAACAAATCTTCATGCGCAGTTGTCTATTCTTGAGGCTAACATACAGTAAACTATCATGCATAAGTATACTAGTCAACCTAAAGTTTACCGCAAGGTAATCTAATCATAGCAATGAAAAGACCGTATGTGTTTAACTTAACATGACCTCACGAATACAGGCGGTGCGTTACTCCTATAGCGCTATACATGTTAAGGGAGCTTTGATCAAAGTTAATGACTGAGTATAAGTGTATTGAGTATAAGCATGTGTGATTACAAGTTTAGCACAAGAGCATGTATAAGGATTGTTTTGTGATTTATGAATAAGCATGTTTGCATGATTTGCATAAAAAACATGTATTGCACCCAAATGTATAAAAGTAAAATGGGGTCGAGTATGCTCATAATTTTACAAGCTTCTTTAGCAAGTTCGTGGGCGGATGAGTGATCAGGTGATGCAACGTGGAGTTACCCTACATGGGGTAATAAGGAGAATGTGAGTAAACTGAGTGGAAGATTGGTCCAGATTCTGAGGCAGAAAGTACGGGAAGAAAACAGGGAAAATGCCACTTCGTACGAAGTGGGCTGACCGCCTCGTGCGAGCTGATTGCAACTCGTGCGAGCTGATTGCAACTCGTATGAGTTGACTTGTACCTCATACGAGTTGACTTGCACCTCATACGAGTTGACTGTTCACCTCGTGCAAGGTGACAGTTCTGAAACGTTTTAGCCCGTGTTGTACCCATTCGACACTGATTCCTATGAACGGGATTCGTGGTAACGAGGCAGGATAGTCTGAGATCAAAATACTAAATCAGAAAGTGATCAATATTTTGTTCGGACTTGTTATTATGAAATTACGAGAGTCATATATATATTTAAGTATATTCAGTCAAGATTATCATAGATGTCAAGCATGGAGATGTTAAATCTCATTATATGATTCACCAAAGCACAAGTTTGTAGTACAACCCGGTTGGTCATGAATTAATAGAAAGTAAAGATTGTTCAAGTGACATGTGGAACTTAATTCGGGTAGCCAAAGCTCCCAACGTTCTCACTAGCTAGAACACTAATTCAATCCTATGAGGATGATGAACTAGGTTAGCTTTACAACACTTGGTACAAAGAAGAAGATAAGTTATAAAGTGTTAGTGAGTTAGACTTACTTAGAAGAAGATGGTTCTGTCGAGAATCAAGAAATTCGAGGATGAGAGTGAGAGTGAATAGAAAGTTGGTTATGGTGAAGTGTGTCTGTATTTATAGGAAAAACATCTGCCAACTCCACTTCGTGCGAAGCGGGCTCCACTTCGTACGAAGTGTGCCTACTTCATGCAAGGTGGATCCAATTCATACGAAAGGGTCAGTTGAGGCTGGGTTCACATGTTTTAGCCAGTTTTACGTATTTTGAGCATGCATGAATGGTATATAAGTTTAATCGCACGTAAAACCAAGTATTTGAATATTCGAAGTATGAATCCATTGCATATAATCACATATTCATGTTTGTAACATATAGTTTAAGTATGTAGCATGTGTAAGTATCAAATAAGTTTCCATTATGATCATAATCTCAGTGTACAAGGTTTGAAAATGAAAGATACGAATATGACTACAAGTTTCCAAAAATAGAATTTCAGCAATACTTTCTAAATAGGGAAAGTGCAAAAATACGAGGCATTACAAGGTCCCTACTTGATAGAAGTAGAAGCTGGAAAGGGGGCATATTGTTTACTAACTATGGATGATGATCTCTTACATAGAGCATGGAATGCAGTTCACCTGAAGAAATATTTCATGTAAGAAGGATCTACGATCCTTAGAGACTCTAGTATTCTGGCCCAGGATCGAGGATCCTCAAAGGATATATGATCCTTACTTTGGTAACATCTTGATTTTACTTTCTTTCACTTTGTATTTATTACTCATTATAAGGTAAGGATGTTGAGCGTTTAACATCCATTTTTATCAAGTTTTGAGCTTTTGCATAGTTTTAACATTTTTACAGAGGATCAAGGGGTTGGCCACCTCTTTCCCACGTTTAAGGTATCGTATACCTTCTAAGTTTTAAAGATTTTCACCTTTCTTACGAATTAGGTTTTGACACCCCACCAGTAGTGCACGTTTATCCAAGTATGGTTTGAGGCAATGGGACCAGTACACGCTTTAGTGGCTGACAATTTCATTGTTGTTGGAAATATGTAGGCACTCAAGTATAATGGTAGATGTACCATACATCCATTATCTTAAGGTTTTAACGTTTTCACGTTAGCTAAGGTTTTGGCATTTTCATGTCACTCACGTTGGGCTTGTCCCGAGTTCGGGCCAGATCCCTAGGTTTTTTGCTTGTTCCCAGTTTATTTGGGCTTGTCCCTAGTTTATTTGGGCTTGTCCCCAGTTATGATGGGTTTATCCCCAGAATATTTAGCTTAGTCTCAAGTTGTTTTCTACAGGTTCTTGAAGCCTTAAGGGTTTGCAATTAAGGATCCTGAATCCTTAAATCCTAACTGATTTCTTTGGTCTATTGATGCAATTGAAAGTCTTAAGGATACATAATCCTAACTTGGATTCTCCGGTATGTTTTGTCCTTATGTTTATTTATCACATTGATTACACTCTAGACCCTTTGGTAAGGATATATGATCCTTGATCATATTACTTCTTATGATTTCCAGAGTTTTTTTAGAGAATTGGTGTATTCTTGACAAATCCAAATTCTCTAAGATTTACAAAATAAGGCCAATAATAAACATAAATATATCAAAACAAATACCCCAGACATAAAAATACAACACAAGATATAGTTAAAAAGTTGTTATTTTTATTAAAACCCTTTTTAAAAGGTTGTCAAAATCATCAACCCAAGTTTCTACCAGCAACATGTGGCCCGTTCTCTTGGGTTGATAAAGGGTGTCCATATTGATTGTTCATGAAGTGCAGAAAATTAAAAGTGAGGGGCGTCAAAGGCTTCATCCTCCACAAACAGAAGGACCTATCCACCTTTGCCCCCTATTGTCATAAGGATCAGTGATCCTTAACCTAAATTGTTCAAAAAAAAAACACCATCAACCAAAAACCAGAAATCCTAAAAAAGTGGGCTCAGGCCTCGTCTATATTTTCCTTCATTGCCCACTACTGCAACGTTACCGCCAGCTGCATCACCACATTCTTTGCCACCTTCAGCTCCTACCGTCTTAATCGGCTCCTTTATCCCGCTTGTCCCAGCCTCCAACATCTGCACCGGCTCAGGCTCCTCTTCACCACCAAGCTCCCCCAACATTCTTTGCCTCCACCCAGCAAGATCCCATTCAGATCTCTCAAAGGCAGGATCCATAGCCTCTTGGACTATTTTTATCCTTGCTCGGAGAATAGCTTGAGCTGGGCAGACCTTGGCTTCATCGACGGCCTGCAATTGAGCTTTGTTTGCCTGTATCTCAGCCACCATGATCTGCTTCTCCAGGATGTTGACCTCCTTCTCGAGCTAGGAGATCCTTTTGTCCTTGGCAGTGGCAATGGCACGAAGATCAGCTAGACCCTCTTTAACATCGGCTAGGCGTTTACCCTGGATAGCCTAGATTTAACACCATCTAAAATCGTGTCCAATAGTATAGTGACATGTGTTCTATTTTAAATAGTCTATTAAAGACCAATAAGGACTAAGGGCGTCAACATGCTCAAACCGAGCCTCTGAGTGACGGTTCGATGTCAACATGCATAAATAACAGCCTCTGAGTGACTGATATGTCAACATACTTAAATAATTAGCCTCTGAGTGACTAATACGTCAACATGCTTGAAATTTGGCCTCTGAGCAACTAATATGTCAACATGCCCAGCCTCTGATTGACATTGGAATCAAAATGCTTATCATAAGCCTCTGAGTGATCCTTAGTGAAGTCCTAAACTGTCATACGTGCCCTTTGTTGGACGAGACGGTTCCATTTTTTGTAAATATGTGAAAGTTGGATGATGGGGGGATTAAAAGCGTCAACATGTTAATTTATACCTCTAAGTGACCTTTTAACGAATCGAGAGCTCGACAATGTTCGGGCATAATCCCGGGTGTGCCAAGTATTGGCTACGGAGGGCTAAAAGTGCCAAAAAGGTGTTTTAAAAGGTTTTTTATAAGATTTATAAACTTAAGGGGCTAAAGGGTCAAAATTAAACTGGCCTTGTGGCGGTCGCGGGCCGCGAGAGATCAGGCCTGGGTCTCTCGCGGGGCGCGAAAAGGCCTCTACTGCAAAAAATTTGTTTGGCAGCCAAGCAAAGCTCCAAAACCATTTAAATTCAAAACCATGGACTTGTAATCAGCTATGCCACGTTTTGGGACACTTGTAAGCTTCTTCTTACACCCCTAAACACCTGGCTTCACCTCCTTTGAGCTCTCCAACTATAAATAGGTGATCAAGTTCACCATTTGAACTTGCACCTTTCTAAATCATAACTCTTCTCCCTCCTCTAGAAGTTCCTAGCTGAAAGGAGCATCCAACTTAGTTCTCTTGCATTGTAGGAACCTCTTGTAAGTGTTCCTTGCTCTTGCATTTTCGTTTATAGGTTTTTATAGCCAAAAGTCAAGCGTTTTACGAAAAACGCTTTGACTTTCGGTTAAGACCATTATGGTCCAGCCATTGTTCAAAATGAACATGGCTAAGTGATCGTAATAAGGTAGGTGTTAGTCCCTATAAAGGGCACCTCCTGAAGATCACGTTTGCTAGACCAATTGACGGGTCAAAGTTATGAAAATAAAACGTCAAACATGAGATTTATCGAAAAACTCATAAATTGATCTTATATATGTTATGAAGCCTGTTTTGACACTTAAACAAGTTTCTAATAATTATTAGAACATGTAAGAACATGTTCGGCTCGTCAATTTCAGTTCTAGAGTCAGTTCGCAACCGAAAGTCGCGAAGTTTGACTTCTGCTTTGACTTTTGATTCTGACCCGCTTTAGATTAGTTACTTACTGATCTAAAGTTGCATTATGATCATAATATAATGTAGCATAACCCTGTGAGATTATATTACATGATCATATTCAGAATCCAAGTTTATGCGCAAGTTCCATAATTATGCCATCTTTGACCAAAATGCCCTTTTGCATAAAACAAGGTTTTATATAGTAATGAACTTGAAAATGAGTTTCTACTAATGTAATATTATAAGTAGGATTATTTAGGATGTTAAACCAAGTTATAAACTGAGTTTTCAAGCGGATCCTTAAACTATGTCGATAATTGACGATTTTAGCCCCCGTGGCTTATAAAATAGTTTTAATCAAATTTTTTAAGGTAAATCATTTACCTGCTGATATGTTATATTAAATAACATATTTTAAATATTTTGATCTGATTGTAACATCAGTTTTCATTAAACATCGCATAAAACGTCATTTTACGACACAAGCGTCGTTTCGGCGCATAATATGGTTTTAAACCATATTATTGACCAAGACTTGATACCTACTGATTTTAAAACTTATTTTAAACATATTTATAGTAGGTACATGTTATAAACTCAGAATCCCTAATAATTTATAAACTATGTGTAAAATGACCAAAATGCCCCTTCGGTGCATAGTTTGGTCATAAAAGATAATTTACACATATAATTGGTATCCTACATATATTATATCATAAATAAAGTATTTTCCAGAATACTTATGACTATAACATTAAATTATATTCAAGTTCCTTTATTACGGTATAGAATTACCAAAATGCCCTTATGAGGCATAATTTCGTTTTAAAACCTTAACGAGCATACAAGTTGATATCCTACTGATATCTTAACTCATTTAAAGTATAATGGCATATAGAACTTATCCATGACTTATCCGGTTACCGATATCACTATTATGCGCACAGTTACGTATATGTAACTATTTTACGGAATTTAACCGTAACGGGTTTAACTTTGTCACTTTAGTTTCAAAATATAGAATGTTTATAGTTTACCCATATTATACAAGTCATGTACTTGCCGGGTTTAAACTACATTCTATCCGATCATCGTTTAATCAAGTGTTATACGTAATGATCATGTACACTATTCGGTTTATAAGACAGTTAGTATTTAATTGGCTAGCTTATGCCATAACCCAGACTAGAGCCTTGCCGGTAAATGTTATCTGCACTTGGTACTTTTGTATACGGTTGAGTTATTTAAAAATAAAAGAAGAAGACTAGCTTAGGTAAATACTCTCGACTTATTTTCCCTATATGGGATTAGGATACGGTAAATTATTATCGCTTGGTCCAAAATGGGGCAATCGAATGCCCGCTTGTGGCTAGTAAACCCGCATATTTCATTTTAATCAGTTTTGTTTGATAACTTAAACATCGGGGGGTTAAATTACCGTGTCCTGGATATCCTGGGCTCAATACATTAGTTATTGGCCATGACCTTTGGTACGGGGTGTAGGCATACACCTTTTGATGCTCATATGAAATGTTCCCAAGACGTTGGGGATGACTCCTTCGTGAGTCCAGAGTGGTGTGTATTTAATTATGTCTCGGTTTTTGTACTGGACCCTGTATGTATTGACAAACATGTGAATCTGATACAAGGTTGCAAGGTCAACTTTCCCAAGCTAATAAAAGATTTTGTGCCATTTTGCACTTAAAACCATTTTAAAGTTTTCAAAATGAGTCAGTTGGGTGTATTTAACAACGTAAGCTGACGTATCATCAAAAGGCTAAACTGCAGGTACAATACGAAATAGGCCGGAAGCTGCTCGGTACTGATAGAGGATCTTGCAAATCCTAAATCTTCCTAAAGTCTGTTTTTTATTCTTTCCATGTACATTTTATGATCCGCCTGTGGATCTTCTATTACAAGCTTGTATATTATTTTGTATTTTCGAACATTCAGTTTGTAATAGTAATTTTACTCCAAGACTTCCGTTGTGCCGTGTTTAATTGACTATGATGATTATCAACTGATGTCACGATACATCCCACCCGGGCCCACCGGTGTATGGATTTCGGGTTGGAAATCCGGGGGTGTGACAGGGTTGGTATCAGAGCCAACGTTTGAGAGAATTAAAAACTAGCCTTTAGTGTTTAGTCTCAAACTTACACGAGCACATTCCTTAGACTTCCGAGTCTAGGTATTGACCTAGGATTACTCATTTCATTATTAAGTTATTAGTATGTTTTTGAATTGATTTTTAACAGGAAAATGCTGCCAAGTGTGAGTGGACAAAATGGACGAGGAAAAGGTCAATGAGAGGAGGACCATCGGGACGCATCCCCCATCAACCTCATAATTTAGATGCATACCAAGAATCAGGAGATTCGTCTCCATGGCAACTAGCGAGACGTTCCGTCTCTAATAGACACTCACCCTCACATTCCCAAAATTCCTACCACTCACACCACTCCTACCATTCTCACCATTCCCATTCTCATCACTCCTACCACGAAGAATTTAACCCTAACCATTACTTAAAAACTCCTCCATCTGATCAAAATCAATTGGACCAGCCACATCCTATGGACGAGGACTCCGACCCGGATATGCCGCCGTTGGGATCAAATATGCATCCCATTGAAATATCAAGCGATTCAAACTCTTACGCTGGATCACCCTACCAAGGTCCTAATGAATGGGACCAATACTGGAACCAATTTACTTTCGCCCACACTCCTTCTCATCACTCTCAACCACCTCCTGTTCAAGAAGATGTCCACATGGAACCGGTGGACCAACCTCAACAACCACCTGAACCACCAAGAAGGAAGCGTGGAGCACGTATGTCGGTACCTGCTGTTCAACCACCACCATCGAGTTATACTAACCCAATCCCCACATATCCAGACACGTCTAGATATGATCCTTTTAACCCGTCTACACCGGTAGACTATCAAGCATGGTCACAAGACCCCTACATGCAGGCGGTTATGCACAACGCGCTTTACCCGTCTCCTTTCCCACTTACCTATCCACCGACTGGATATCCAACTTATGGGTACCAGTATCCGGTCATGCCACAACCACATCCACAACCTCCGCCATCACTTGAGGCCATTAATGAGGCCTTAGAAAGGATGAAAGAAATGCAACAACAGACGGAGAAAACGGAGAAGAAAACGAATAAGTTCTTCAAGAAACTCTCCAAGTTGGTCAAGGGAAAGAAGGACGAGTGAAGTTTCTTCTAGTTATATGTAGTCCCTGCGAGGACATTGTTATTTCTTATAGTCCCTATGTGGACATGTTTATTTCCTTTAAGTCCTTGCATGGACAATTTATTTCATTTTTCTAAGTATTATAATTTCTAATTTGAAATTTAATGAAGTATTCTGGAATTATATATATATGTATTCATCCTCTTGAAAATGAGCGCATCGATTTTACTCGAAATTTATGCTCTGCTATATAATTCCAAAAGATCTTAATGGTTTTGATTTGCCAAGTGGCACAGACCACATATTTGGCCAAATATATAAATGATAGTTAAGAACGGAATGGTCTTCTATCATGATAGTTATGGGAAGTTATCCTTCTATCTAGAGGTGGTGAACTAGCTTCAAGCCTCCAAGTCATTAAGGTCAATACGACCGGGACTATTAATCAACCATTAAGGTCCTCTTATGTTAACATTCAAGTAATGTGCATACTTATGGTTGTGTGACTTGAGGAATCACACTAACTTCCAAGGTAATGGACTATGTCCTAACCTTAAAATAAGCCCTTGTGATCTATTTGATTCTGGCTAAATAAGCCCTTGTGATCTATTTGATCCCGGCTAAATAAGCCCTTGTGATCTATTTGATCCCGGCTAAATAAGCCCTTGCGATCTATTTGATCCCGGCTAAATAAGCCATTGTGATCTGTTTGATCCCGGCTAATATCATCAGTGCAATGATAAATAAAACATCCATTAGCTAATACCACCAGTGCGGTGACTAAACATCCATTAGTGATGTAGTGCCTATGTGCCCTATTATATGTCCATTAGTGGCATGCCTATGTGCCATATTTTATGTCCATTAGTGACAGGCCCGTGTGCCATATTTTATGTCCGTTAGTGACAGGCCTAGGTGCCATATTTTATGTCCATTAGTGACGGGCCTTTGTGCCATATTTGATGTCCTTCGTGACAAGCCTATGTGCTATATATGTAATTGTCAAATATGACAATGACAGTTGTGACATTGCGATCCCCTATCTAGTAATAAATGGACTATGTCCATATTTTAATTTGCCTATGATGGTCCTATTAAGACCTAGGCCAAAATATAGTGATATTAAGCCTAAGAGTTGTGATGTTAATCACACTAGTGTAGACCATGGACTTTCTTATATCCAATGTTTAAAAGCCGATATGGTTATTATACCATGGTAAGAGAAATTTTATTTGGTATATAGAACCAAAGCTTTGAAGAATGGCTAATTCTAATGAGGCATAAAGTAGCAATCGGAACGTCAAAGATGCCAAAAATATAGCCATAGATAATAATGACTTCCAAGCACGCATTGATGCGGCTGTAGAAAAGGCCATGGGAAAGGCCATCGAAAGACTTAGAGAGTCAAGTGCTACTCACTCTAGACCCTTATCAATTCCACCATCCTCAGCTCATAAGGAGAGCTCTGTTCACTCATCAAATGCGAAGAGTGAACCTAAGAGGATAGACTATGCTAATAGGTCTCCTTCTTCTAAGGACGGATGCACTTACAAGTACTTTGTCTCCTGTAAACCCCGAGACTTTAATGGGGAAAAAGGAGCCGTAGAAGCCCTAAAGTGGCTGGACGAGATGGAGACCATAGTAGACATCAGCGGCTATGCTGATAAGGATGTGGTCAAGTACGTATCTCAATCCTTCAAGGGCGATGCCCTAATATGGTGGAAGGCCATGATCCAGTCTACAGGTAAAGTATACCTGTATAATCTGGGATGGTCCAAGTTTGTGGACCTTATTAAGGAAACCTATTGCCCACCACATGAGGTGGAGAAAATAGAGACAGACTTCTTGTCTCTATCAATGAAAAACCTAGACTGTCGGAAGTATGTTTCCGATTTCAATTCCCTATCTAGGTTAGTTTCCTATTTAATTACCCCTGAATCCAAACGCATTGCGCGTTTTATTAATGGGTTAGCGCCCGAAATAAAGGGCATGGTAAAGGCTGCTCAGCCTAATACCTATAGGTCCGCTGTAGACCTATCTCTCTCTCTCACCCTTGACCTTGTGAGACTGTCAGTTAAGTCTGAAACTGATGGAAAAAGGAAGAGGGAAGATGACAACTCCCATAAGTTTAATAAGAAAAATAAAGGGAGATTTGGGTTCAAAGGGAACCAAGGCAAGTCGGCTGTGATGCCATTTTGCAAGACTTGCAATCGCAAACACTTGGGACAGTGTACTTCTGATCCACAAGCTAGACCTTGTGGCATATGTAAAAAGAGAGGGCATAAGAGCCTAGATTGTAAAGATCTTAAGGATGTTGTATGCTATATCTGCAACGAAAAAGGGCACATTGCAACTAACTGCCCAAAGAGTTCAAAGAATAATAATCCGAAGCCCGGAGAGTCCAAGAAGGGGAATGCACGCGCCTTTCGGCTGACTGCTAAGGAAGCTGTTAATGACAAGAACGTCATAACAGGTACTTTCCCCATTAATGATATTTATGCTAGAGTTCTTTTCGATTAGGGTGAGGATAAATCATTTGTTGATCATAAGTTTAGTAAACTATTAAGTTTACCCATAAGAACTCTAGATAAAACTTATGAGATAGAACTTGCCGATGGAACCTTAGAAACTGCTTCTTCCATTCTTGATGGATGCTCAATATCCATTAAGAATCATTCCATCACTATCTCTCTTTTGCCAATGAAATTGGCGGGGTTCGATGTTGTCTTAGGCATGGATTGGTTATCTCATAACCAAGCCCGCATTGCCTGCGATAAGAAGCTCATCGAAATTAAAACCCCATCTGGTGAAATGATCACCATCCCCGGAGACTCACACTATGGACTGCCAGATAAAGTGTCGTTATTTAAAGCATCCAAGTGTTTGAGAAGAGGTTGTGTCATCTATATGGCACAAGTTACCAAAAATGAACCAAAGCCGAACCTTGAAGATCAACCAGTTATCTCGGAGTATTCCGATGTTTTCCCTGAAGAATTACCAGGAGTTCAGAACAGATATCATACCAGGAGCAGCACCCGTAGCTACAGCTCCATATTGGCTAGCTCCAACCGAAATGAATGAGTTAAGAGTTCAATTAGACGAACTCTTGGAGAAAGGCTTTATTCGGCCTAGTTCCTCACCTTGGGGAGCTCCTATTCTGTTCGTAAAGAAGAAGGATGGTTTGATGCGAATGTGCATCGATTACCGAGAACTAAACAAGTTAACAATCAAGAATAGATATCCGTTGCCCATGATCGACGATTTATTCGACCAACCCCAAGGGGCTGGTTATTTTTCTAAGATAGATTTGAGATCAGAGTATGAACAACTGAAGGTTAGAAGTGAAGATGTTCCTAAGAAAGCCTTCAGGACCCGCTATGGTCATTTTGAATTCTTAGTGATGCCTTTTGGGCTCACAAATGCACTGGCAGCATTCATGGATCTCATGAATAGAGTCTACAAACCATATTTAGATAAGTTTGTTATTGTCTTCATAGACGACATACTTATCTATTCTCGTGATCAAGATGATCACGAGAAACATCTTTGGTGCATCCTAGAATTATTAAGGCAGGAGAAACTTTATGCAAAGTTCTCTAAATGCGAATTTTGGCTTAGAGAAGTCCAATTTCTTGGACACATGGTAAGTGAGCGTGGTATCCAAGTGGATCCCACAAAAATTGAGGCTATAATGAATTGGGAAGTGCCCAAGACCCCAACGGAAGTTCGTAGTTTCTTAGGATTGGGTGGTTACTATAGGAGGTTCATTGAGAACTTTCAAGGATAGCCAGTCCTTTAACTTCCTTGAACCGTAAGAATGTTAAGTATAATAAGGGTCCAAAACAACAGAATCTTTTGAGGTTCTTAAACACAAGTTGAGCAACGCTCTGTGTTATCTCTACCTGAGGGTATTGAGAATTTTGTTGTTTATTGTAATGCGTCACACACCGGTATGGGCTGTGTGCTAATGCAAAATGGAAAGGTAATTGCCTATGCATCACGACAATTAAAAGTGCATAAAAGAATTACACCACACATGATTTGGATCTGGGTGCCGTTGTATTTGCACTAAAACTGTGGAGACATTACTTGTATGGCACAAAGTGTGTTATATACACTGATCATAAAAGTCTCCAGCATCTGTTCAATCAGAAAGAATTGAATATGTGACAGCGCCGTTGGATGGAAACTCTTAATGATTATGATTGCGAGATTTACTACCATCCAGGCAAGGCAAATGTAGTTTTCGATGCCTTAAGTCGCAAGGAAAAGGTTAAACCTATTAGGATTAACGCTAAGAGCATTGAGCTCAGAAATAGCTTGAGTGAGAAGCTACTAGATGCGCAAAAACAAGCCTTGTTAGAGGCTAATATTCCTAATGAGGGATTAGGCGGAACTTTTGATCAGTTAACGCCTGGAAAGGATTAAATCCTAAGATTTAATGATAGAATTTGGGTTCCAATCTTTGGAGGACTTAGAGATCTAATCCTCCAAGAAGCGCATAGTTCAAGATACTCTGTTCACCCGGGTGGTGACAAGATGTATCAAGATTTGAAGAAGAATTATTGGTGGATGGGTTTGAAGAAATCCATAGCCACTTATGTAGCTAAGTGTCTGACGTGTTCGCAAGTTAAGGCTGAACATCAGAAACCATCAGGACTTCTACAACAACTTGAATTTCCCACTTGGAAAACGGAAATGGTGACTATGGATTTGATTACCAAGTTACCTAAGACCAAAAGTGGTAATGAGACTATTTGGGTCATAGTGGATAGGCTGACTAAGTCAGCACACTTCTTGCCAATAAAAGAAACGTATAATTCAGATAAATTGGCTAAATTGTATGTGGACAAGATTGTGTCCCTACATGGTGTGCCAGTATCTATTGTATCCGATAGAGATACAAGATACACATCTCACTTTTGGAAAAGTTTCCAACAATCCTTAGGCACACGATTAAATTTCAGTACGGCTTACCATCCACAGACTGGTGGTCAAAGTGAGCGTACTATCCAGACACTGGAAGACATGCTTAGGGCATGTGTGATTGATTTAGGTGGAAGTTGGGATGACCACTTACCCCTAATAGAATTCTCCTACAATAACAGCTATCATACTAGCATCAATGCTGCTCCTTTAAGGCCTTGTATGGGAGAAAATGTAGAACGCCCGTATGCTGGGCAGAAGTTGGGAAGGACCAACTATCAGGACCTGAGATTGTCCTGGAGACTACGGAAAAGATTATGCAAATCCGTGATCAACTCAAAGCTGCCAGGGATAGGCAGAAGAGCTATGCTGACAAGAGGCGTAAACCTCTTAAATTCCAAGTAAAGGACAAAGTCATGCTAAAAGTATCACCCTGGAAAGGTGTGATGCGTTTTGGAAAGAAGGGCAAGTTAAGCCCTAGATATATAGGACCCTTCGAGATAATCGAATGTGTCAGCACTGTAGCTTATAAGTTCAGATTGGCAGAGGAGCTTAGTGGTATCCATGATGTATTCCACATATCTAATCTTAAGAAATGTCTAGTCGACGAGTCGCTAGCAATGTCGCACAAAGATGTGCAGATAGATGAAAACCTGAGGTTCGTTGAGAGACCAATTTCGATCGAGGATCGACAGGTTAAGAAGCTCCAAAGAAAAATGATACCTATAGTGAAGGTTAAGTGGGACGCTTTTAGAGGTCCCGAATATACATGGGAGGTTGAGTCCACTATGCGACAAAAATACCCCCATCTTTTTGAATAAACTCTCGAGGTCGAGATTTCTTTTAAGGGGGTGAGGATGTAGCACCCTATAAAATCGTGTCCAATAGTATAGTGACACCTGTTGTATTTTAAATAGTCTATTAAAGACCAATAAGGACTAAAGGCATCAACATGCTCAAACCGAGCCTCTGAGTGACGGTCCGATGTCAACATGCATAAATAACAGCCTCTGAGTGACTGATATGTCAACATGCTTAAATCATTAGCCTCTGAGTGACTGATAGGTCAACATGCTTGAAATTTGGCCTCTGAGTGACTAATATGTCAACATGCCCAGCCTCTGATTGACATAGGAATCAACATGCTTATCATAAGCCTCTGAGTGATCCTTTGTGAAGTCCTAAACTCTCATATGTGCCCTTTGACGAGATGGTCCAATTTTGTAAATATGAAGTTGGATGATGGAGGGATTAAAAGCATCAACATGTTAATTTATACGTCTCAGTGACCTTTTAACGAACCGAGAGCTCGACAATGTCCGGGCATAATCTCGGGTGTGCCAAGTATTGGCTACGGAGGGCTAAAAGTGCCAAAAAGGTGTTTTAAAAGGTTTTTTATAAGCTTTATAAACTTAAGGGGCTAAAGTGTCAAAATTTGAAACTGGCCTTGGGGCGGTCGCGGGCCGAGATAGAACAGGCCTGGGTCTCTCGCGGGGCGCGAGAAGGCCTCTGCTGTATAAAATTTGTTTGGCAGCCAAGCAAAGCTCCAAAACCATTTGAATTCGAAACTATGGACTTGTAATCAGCTATGCCACGTTTTGGGACACTTGTAAGCTTCTTCTTACACCCCTAAACACCTGGCTTCACCTCCTTTGAGCTCTCCAACTATAAATAGGTGATCAAGTTCACCATTTGAACTTGCACCTTTCTAAATCATAACTCTTCTCCCTCCTCTGGAAGTTCCTGTCTGAAAGGAGCATCCAACTTAGTTCTCTTGCATTGAAACCTCTTGTAAGTGTTCCTTGCTTTTGCATTTTCGTTTACAGGCTTTTATAGCCAAAAGTCAAGCGTTTTAAGGAAAACGCTTTGACTTTCGGATAAGATCATTATGGTCCAGCCATTATTCAAAATGAACATGGCTAAGTGATCGTAATAAGGTAGGTGTTAGTCCCTATAAAGGGCACCTCCTGAAGATCACGTTTAATAGACCAATTGACGGGTCAAAGTTACGATATTAAAAAGTCAAACAGGACATTTTTCAGAAAAATCATAAATTGATCTTATATATGTTATGAAACCTGTTTTGACACTTAAACAAGTTGGTAATAATTATTAGAACATGTTCGGCTCGTCAATTTCAGTTCTAGGGTCGGTTCGCAACCGAAAGTCGCGAAGTTTGACTTCTTCTTTGACTTTCGATTCTGACCCGATTTAGATTACTTAATTACTGATCTAAAGTTGCACTATGATCATAATATAATGTAGCATAACCCTTTGAGGTTATATTACATGATCATAATCAGAATCCAAGTTTATGCGCAAGTTCCATAATTATGCCATCTTTGACCAAAATGCCCTCTTTGCATAAAACAAGGTTTTAAATGATAATGAACTTGAAAATGAGTTTCTACTGATGTAATATTATAAGTAGGATTATTTGGGATGTAAAACCATGTTATAAACTTAGTTTTCAAGCAGGTCCTTAAACCATGTCGATAATTGACGATTTTAGCTCCGTGGCATATAAAATAGTTTTAATCAATTTTTTAAGGTAAATTATTTACCTGCTGATATGTTATATTAAATAAAATATTTTAAATATTTTAATCTGATTGTAACATCAGTTTTCATTAAACATCGCATAAAACGTCATTTTACGACATAAGCGCCGTTTCGGCGCGTAGTATGGTTTTAAACCATATTATTACAAAGACTTGATACCTACTGATTTTAAAACTTATTTTAAACATATCTACAGTAGGTACATGTTATAAACTCAAAATCCCAAATAATTTATAAACTATGTGTAAAATGACCAAAATGCCCCTTTGGTGCATAGTTTGGTCATAAAAGATAATTTACACATATAATTGGTACCCTACTGATATTATATCATAAATAAAGTATTTTTCCAGAATACTTATGACTATAACATTAAATTATATTCAAGTTCCTTTATTACGGTATAAAATTACCAAAATGCCCTTATGAGGCATAATTTCGTTTTAAAACCTTAACATGCATACAAGTTGATATCCTACAGATATCTTAACTCATTTAAAGTATAATGGCATAGAACTTGTCCGTGACTTATCCGGTTACCCGATATCACTATTATGCGCACAGTTACTATATGTAATAATTTAAGGAATTTAAGCGTAACGGGTTTAACTTTGTCACTTTAGTTTCAAAATCCAGAATGTTTATAGTTTACCCATATTATAGTACTTGTCGGGTTTAAACTACATTCTATCTGATCATCGTTTAATCAAGCGTTATACATAATGATCATGTACACTATTCGGTTTATAAGACTGTTAGTATTTAATTGGCTAGCTTATGCCATAACCCAGACTAGAGCCTTGCCGGTAAATGCTATCTGCACTTGGTACTTTTGTATACGGCTGAGTTATTTAAAAATAAAAGTAGAAGACTAGCTCAGGTAAATACTCTCGACTTATTTTCCCTATACGGGCTTGGGATACGGTAAATTATTACCGCTTGGTCCAAAATGGGGTCAATCGAATGCCCGCTTGTGGCTAGTAAACCCGCATATTTCGTTTTAATCAGTTTTTTTTTATAACTTAAACATCGGGGGTTAAATTACCGTGTCCTGGATATCCTGGGCTCAATACATTAGTTATTGGCCACGACCTTAGCACGGGGTGTAGGCATACACCTTTTGATGATCATATGCAATGTTCCCAATACGTTGGGGATGACACCTTCGTGAGTCCTGAGTGTGTGTATTTAATCATGTCTCGATTTCTGTATTGGGCCTTGTATGTATTGACAAACATGTGAATCTGATACAAGGTTGCAAGGTCAACTTTCCAAGTTAATAAAAGATTTTCTGCCGTTTTGCACTTAAAACCATTTTAAAGTTTTCAAAATGAGTCAGTAGGGTGTATTTACTAGCGTAAACAGACGTATCGTCCAAAGGCTAAACTGCAGGTACAATACGAAATAGGCCGGAAGCTGCACGGTAGTGATAGAGGATCTTGCAAATCCTAAATCTGCCTAAAGTTGTTTTTTATTCTTTCCATGTACATTTTATGATCCGCCTATGGATCTTCTATTACAAGCTTTTATATTATTTTGTATTTTCGAACATTCAGTTTGTAATAGTAATTTTACTCTAAGACTTCCGTTGTGCCGTGTTTAATTGACTATGATGATTATCAACTGATGTCACGATACTCCCCACCCGGGCCCACCGGTGTACGGATTTCGGGGTTGTAAATCCGGGGTGTGACAGGGTTGGTATCAGAGCCAACGTTTGAGAAAATTAAACACTAGCCTTTTGTGTTTAGTCTCAAACTTACACGAGCACATTCCTTAGACTTCTGAGTCTAGGCATTGACCTAGGATTACTCATTTCATTATTAAGTTATTAGTATGTTTTTGAATTGATTTTTAACAGGAAAATGCCGCCACGTGTGAGAGGACAAAGTGGATGAGGAAAAGGTCCAATGAGAGGAGGACCCTCGGGACACATCCCCCCCTCAACCTCATAACTCAGATGCATACCAAGAATCAGGAGATTCGTCTCCATGGCAACCCGCGAGACGTTCCGTCTCTAATAGACACTCGCCCTCACATTCCCAAAATTCTTACAACTCACACCACTCCTACCATTCTCACCATTCCCATTCTCATCACTCCTACCACGAAGAATTTAATCCTAACCATTACTTAAACACGCCTCCAGCTGATCAAAATCAGTTGGACCAGCCACATCCTATGGACGAGGACTCCGACCCGGAAATGCCGCTGTCGGGATCAAATATGCATCACATTGAAATATCAAGCGATTCAAACTCTTACGCTTGATCGCCCTACCAAGGTCCTTATGAATGGGACAAATACTGGAACCAATTTACTTTCGCCCACACTCCTTCTCATCACTCTCAACCACCTCCTGTTCAAGAAGATGTCCACATGGAACCGGTGGACCAACCTCAACCACCAAGAAGGAAGCGTGGAGCACGTATGTCAGTACCTTCTGTTCAAGAAGCATGGAGCACGTATGTTATACTAACCCAATCCCCACATATCCAGACACGTCTAGATATGATCCTTTTAACCCGTCTACACCGATAGACTATCAAGCATGGTCACAAGACCCCTACATGCAGGCGGTTATGCACAATGCGCTTTACCCGTCTCCTTTCCCACATACCTATCCACCGACTGGATATCCAACTTATGGGTACCAGTATCCGGTCATGCCATAACCACATTCACAACCTCCGCCATCACTTGAGGCCATTAATGAGGCCTTAGAAAGGATGAAAGAAATGCAACAACAGGCGGAGAAAACGGAGAAGAAAACGAATAAGTTCTTCAAGAAACTCTCCAAGTTGGTCAAGGAAAAGAAGGACGAGTGAAGTTTCTTCTAGTTATATGTAGTCCCTGCGAGGACATTGTTATTTCTTTTAGTCCCTGTGTGGACATGTTTATTTCCTTTAAGTCCTTGCATGGACAATTTATTTCATTTTTCTAAGTATTGTAATTTCTAATTTGAAATTTAATGAAGTATTTTGGAATTATATATATATATATGTATTCATCCACTTGAAAATGAGCGTCTCGATTTTACTCGAAATTTATGCTCTGCTATATAATTCCAAAAGATCTTAATGGTTTTGATTTGCCAAGTGGCACAGACCACATATTTGGCCAAATATATAAATGATAGTTAAGAACGGAAGGGTCTTCTATCATGATAGTTAAGGGAAGTTATACTACTATCTAGAGGTGGTGGACTAGGTTCAAGCCTCCAAGTCATTAAGGTCAATACGATCGGGACTATTAATCAACCAGTAAGGTCCTCTTATGTTAACATTCAATTAATATGCATACTTATGGTTGTGTGACTTGAGGAATCACACTAACTTCCAAGGTAATGGACTATGTCCTAACCTTAAAATAAGCCCTTGTGATCTATTTGATTCTGGCTAAATAAGCCCTTGTGATCTATTTGATCCCGGCTAAATAAGACCTTGTGATGTATTTGATCCCGGCTAAATAAGCCCTTGTGATCTATTTGATCCCGGCTAAATAAGCCCTAGTGATCTGTTTGATCCCGGCTAATATCATCAGTGCGATGATAAATAAAACATCCATTAGTGATGTATTACCCTTTCGGGTTATGATCTATTCTATATAGCCTATGTGATCTATCCTGATCCCGGCTAATACCACCAGTGCGGTGACTAAACATCCATTAGTGATGTAGTGCCTATGTGCCCTAGTATATGTCCATTAGTGGCATGTGCCATATTTTATGTCCATTAGTGACAGGCCCATGTGCCATATTTTATGTCCGTTAGTGACAGGCCTATGTGCCATATTTTATGTCCATTAGTGACGGGCCTTTGTGCCATATTTGATGTCCTTCGTGACAAGCCTATGTGCTATATATGTAATTGTCAAATATGACAATGATAGTTGTGACATTGCGATCCCCTATCTAGTAATAAATGGACTATGTCCATATTTTAATTTGCCTATGATGGTCCTATTAAGACCTAGGCCAAAATATAGTTATATTAAGCCTAAGAGCTGTGATGTTAATCACACTAGTGTAGACCATGGACTTTCTTATATCCAATGTTTAAAAGCCGATATGGTTATTATATCATGGCTAAGAGAAATTTTATTTGGTATATAGAACCAAAGCTTTGAAGAATGGCTAATTCTAATGAGGCACAAAATAGCCATCGGAACGTCAAAGATGCCGAAAATATAGCCATAGATAATAATGACTTCCAAGCACGCATTGATGCGGCTGTAGAAAAGGCCATGGGAAAGGCCATCGAAAGACTTAGAGAGTCGAGTGCTACTCTTGTGGCTTATAAAATAGTTTTAATCAAATCTTTTTAAGGTAAATATTTTACCTACTGATAGTTATGTTAAATAACATATCTAAGACATTTTAATCTGACCTTAACGTTAGTTTTCGTAAACATCGCATAAAGACATCATTTTACGACATAAGCGCCGTTTCGGCGCATAGTATGGTTTTAAACCATATTAATTGACCAAAACTTGTTACCTACTGATTTTAAAACTTACTTTAAACATATTTACAGTAGGTACATGTTATAAACTCAGAATCCCAAATAATTTATAAACTATGTGTAAAATGACCAAAATGCCCCTTCGGTGCATAGTTTGGTCATAAAAGATAATTTACACATATAATTGGTATCCTATTGATATTATATCATAAATGAAGTATTTTTCCAGAATACTTATGACTATAACATTAAATTATATTCAAGTTCCTTTATTACGGTATAAAATTACCAAAATGCCCTTCTGAGGCATAATTTCGTTTTAAAACCTTAGCGGGCATACAAGTTATCCTACTGATATCTTAACTTATTTAAGTATAATGGCATTAGAACTTGTCCATGACTTATCCGGTTACCCGATATCACTATTATGCGCATAGTTACGTATATGTAACTATTTTACGGAATTTAACCGTAACGGGTTTAACCTTGTCACTTTAGTTTCAAAATCCAGAATGTTTATAGTTTACCCATATTATACAAGTCAAGTACTTGTAGGGTTTAAACTACATTCTATCCGATCATCGTTTAATCAAGCGTTATACGTAATGATCATGTACACTATTCGGCTTATAAGACTGTTAGTATTTAATTGGCTAGCTTATGCCATAATCTAGACTAGAGCCTTGCCGGTAAATGCTATCTGCACTTGGTACTTTTGTATACGGCTGAGTTATTTAAAAATAAAAGTAGAAGACTAGCTCAGGTAAATACTCTCAACTTATTTTCCCTATACGGGCTTGGGATACGGTAAATCATTACCGCTTGGTCCAAAATGGGGTCAATCGAATGCCCGCTTGTGGCTAGTAAACCCGCATATTTCGTTTTAATCAGTTTTGTTTGATAACTTAAACATCAGGGTTAAATTACCGTGTCCTGGGCTCAATACATTAGTTATTGGCCATGACCTTAGCACGGGGTGTAGGCATACTCCTTTTGATGATCATATGCAATGTTCCCAAGACGTTGGGGATGACTCCTTCGTGAGTCCTGAGTGGTGTGTATTTAATCATGTCTCGATTTCTGTATTAGGCCCTGTGTGTATTGACAAACATGTGAATCTGATACAAGGTTGCAAGGTCAACTTTCCCAAGTTAATAAAAGATTTTGTGCCATTTTGCCCTTAAAACCATTTTAAAGTTTTCAAAATGAGTCAGTTGGGTGTATTTACCATTGTAAGCTGACGTATCGTCCAAAGGCTAAACTGCAGGTACAATACGAAATAGGCCGGATGTTGCTCGGTAGTGATAGAGGATCTTGCAAATCCTAAATCTGCCTAAAGTTGTTTTTTTATTCTTTCCATGTACATTTTATGATCCGCTTGTGGATCTTCTATTACAAGCTTTTGTATTATTTTGTATATTCGAACATTCAGTTTGTAATAGTAATTTTACTCCAAGACTTCCGCTGTGCCGTGTTTAATTGACTATGATGATTATCAACTGATGTCATGATACTCCCCACCCGGGCCCACCTGTGTATGGATTTCGGGGTTGGAAATTCGGGGTGTGACACTAGATTTGGGCAAGTTTTTGCAGATAACAAGACATGATGGTTAGGATCGTGATCCTTTGAAAATGACAGGACTGGTTATAAGCATCAGTGATCCTTACCTCGGTGACAAAGTCATGAATCTGCTGCTCTATCTGAAGGGTGTCTTCGATAGAATCGCTTGGCTTCTTCCTCTTGGACCCAGCCTTGGCACGGGTAGTCATGACCTTGAACTCTGGTTGGCTTTGGCCTTTGGCCAGCTCTCTCTTGATCGAACGAGGGGAGATTATATTGTCGATGTCTCCGAGTCCAAATTTTGAGGCAGACTTAGAAGAGGACTTGGCGGCACCTAGTCAAACAAAACAAAGATAAGTATTCATGATCCTTTATTTTTATTCTATTTTGTAAACATTTCATGGATACTTACTTGACATTGTAAAGGAGGTGGAGGAGGTATCTTCTAAATCCTTTGCTTTTGGCTTGAAAGTTCAGACTACTGTATCTAATTACAAGAATGCAGCAACCCTTTATGCAGTTCCAGGAGTATCAGCGAGAGAAGCAAAGTTGGTCACTACACAAATAAACAAAACAGAATCAGTTATCCTCATCAAAGAAGAAAGAACTCTCTACAGTCCTAACCTAAGGATCCTATATCTTACCCTTCAAGTTCTACTTTCTTGGAAGACTATTTCCTAAAGGAATAGTGTCCCTCCTCACAAAGAAGAACTGGTTCTTCCAAGAGGTATCATTTTTGGTGGTTTGAGGAGTGGTAGTGGCTGCTGAGGTTTGGCTTTGAAAAGAGATTGATGGGATCCATGAGACACAAGGTTATACAGGTGTGGAATTTCAGATTGTGAGAGACTTAAACCCTGATCGCTTATGATTTGCTCAAAAGTGTATAACAACCTCCACAGCATTGGCATCGCTTGGTTGTAACACAGATCTGTGTGGGCGAAAAAGCTTTGGGTGAATGATGGAAAGGTGTAGGTATAGCCAATTGAGAACGGCCCAGCAGGGAAACAGACCCAAACGGAGGATTCAAAGTTACTCTTCAACGAAGAGTTAAAAGGCCTAAAGACGGTTCCCTCCGGGAAACAGTTGTGTAACTGATCAACTTCATAGCTCAGAGGAAGGGTTTTTCAGTAGGTTTTGGCTTTTGGGTGGACTATTACGTTCATGATCCTTATTTGGAGAGGATCGAGTCGCAACTTTCGCGATGAATTTCTAAAGAAAGAGACGATTCAGAAATAAGGGAAAAGAAAAGAAGAGGGATTACCTGTTGAAACTCTGATGTGGGATATAAATCGAAGATTTATGATCTTAAATGGAATTTTTGACTCTATCTCTTCCCTTATTTATCACAATGATGGTTGCAGAGCTATTCCATCAGTGACATCAGCAGTCTGTAACGGCTAGATCAAGAATAATGGAAATATGGCAGATAAAGTTAATTTAATATCAGCCATATTTGGGGGCAATTGTTAGGGCTTAAATTTTATTACTATGGTTCACATATCCTTAGATTCGTCTGGATCATTGATCCTTAACAGATGGTGTAGGAAGTCTGAGGATCACGGATCCTTATTATTGTTTTTATTAACTAACAATTGTATACCCTGTTTAAAACTTGTATACGCATGTACATATCGAACTGGACTTGGTCAAGTTGGAATATTATGGAATATGCTGGATTTTAGGCACGTGCATGAGTTCATAACCATTATGATGAACGTGGGAAGCTTCCTTAATTTTCATTTAGTTAGTTATTAGCTAATTGACTCGTTATTTGAAGGGGTATTGAGGTCAAAAAAGAGAGACACTAACACATTCTCGATTACTCTCACTAACTGCTTTCAACCACACACACTAAAATTCAATTGTAACGAGCTCAATATCATCAGAAGTTGTAATCCGTTTTGTGCAATATAGTTGATAGTGATAGTTTCACTATCCAAGGTTTTTTATGCCGGAGATATTCTAAAGATCAAGGGTTTTTTCCTCGTACAAATCCTTGTGTTCATCGTTATTTATATTTCATATTTGTTCATACGATTGTTCAACGCATACCTCATAATCAAAGTTTGGTTACATTATCCTTAAATCGATTTTTGGCCAAAACAACAAACGGGTCCTATTTTTTTATTCTAAGATCCGTTTTTTAACTTTTAAATTACCTTTTTAATTTAAATAAGATTAATGAATAAATTAGTAAATAAGTAGATAACCAAAATCGTTCAACGATTATTTATTTCGAAAATCTATGTTCAAGTGTTAGGATTCGAATTTCGAAACGCGTCGGATTTTCGGAGATTCATTTTTTTGACGGATGTTACACTCAGCACTTTTAACATATAGGAAAACTGCAAAATACGATCACGTGATTTTGGCCGTCAACAGGTCAGCTAAACTTGTGAATAGAAATTGGGTTTCTCTCACAAAACGGGGTCGAAAAATTCTAGTTATTATATAATAACAACTAAGGATTAAGAACACTACCTCTTTTGTTTTTTTTATAATTTTCGTCTTGTAGTAAAGTTTTTTTTGGTCTTTTATAGCCTTTTAGTTAAAGTAGTTTACATTTCGCTACTTGAAGTTTGTGTGTTTCACTTTTGGTTTTCAAGTTTTGCCTTTTTTTTATTTGGATTAAATCTTTCTTCATATAAATTCGAGTTTATCTACGTTTGATGCTAGCTGTTGGCATAAGTTCGTGTTTATCTTTGTCTATGTTTTATGTTATGTGGCGGTATAAATTCACATTTTTATTTTACGATTTTCCCCTACGTTTTAGATATGTGGCTGTATAAATTCACGTTTTTGTTTTACGATTTTCCTCAGTTTTGGCCGTCGTTTACTAACTACTTAGCACAGTTTATGACTCACGCACCCGCAACGCAGGGTTTCGACATTAGTTCTTCATATAAGGTGTTTGATCAAAAAACATCACATATGACATGTGTATAGTTATATATATATGTAGTAATAAGAGGGTTCGACTAAGATAAAGGAATGTGTACCAAGTTTTGCACCGGTATTCCTCTTTCACTTGGTTACGATAACACGAGACATGTTTTGTACATGGTCTTACAATTGAAGCCAAGTGTTACTATATCAAATATCAGATTGAATAGTATTCTGTTTTTTCAGGTTAGGCTATATCTAGCGATTCCAAATCCGAAAGGCATCTATAGCTTTAGAACCAATTCACTTTAGTCGTGCCAGGTTGACGGGCTGAATTCTTCAAGCCTCACGTAACCCATATATTTATTGGTGTCATGTCAGGCCCACTTAAAATCATATCGCGCTTGGGTCGACCCATTTAGTGTTCATTTGTAAATATATATAATACCTATTAACTCAGTAACAATATAAACAAATCAATTTCTCTTACTCAAATAAAACATTCTTGTAATTGATGTCCTTCTAGTTGTATTTGTTTCGTTATCTCTCGTTCCCAATTAACAAAGTTGAATTTATATATATTTGTCTCAAGATTATAAGAAACAAATAAAAGAGTTTTGATAATTAGTAGTTAAAAACTAATAAACTAAAATCGTTGAAAGTGAGGAGTTGATAAAAACGCTTAAAAGAAAAAATTACTTTCACTTTTAGAAGTTAATAGTTAGACAAAATCAAAATTTAAATATCTAACTTTAACTTTAACAATTCTCATCTTTAAAATCCAAACATAAACTTTTTTTTATAACACTCAAGTTAACCCACTTATTAGATATGAGTGATAATCATTTCATCCTGTTGTTCTATTCCTATATGTTGGTAATTTGGGTGTTTGTAATGAAGTCTCAAAGGATGAAACACTTTGTCTCACATAAATTGGGAACAAAGAGTAAAATTGTTTATAAGGTAAAGTTTTACCTAACTGATATAATTTTATGACATATTTTACCACAACTCCTATGTGTGTGCGTGCGCGCAGGGGGTGCAAAAGTTGGAACCAGAATTTAGTCGAACTCGTGTGCGCACGCACGTCCTGCGGACACGAATGCAGTTTCGAGAACCCGAGGGCGGTTTTTGCACTCATAACCGTGAACGTTGTTTTGTTTAATGAGATTGAAAAATTGATTCGTTATTGCTGATCATTATTCAGTTTTCAATTTCTAAAACAGTTATTATTTTGGCTATTATTATCAGTTTTGAAACTAATAATTGATGACCATTATTTGGTCTTTAATTCGCTGCAATGATGACCAAAATTCGGTTATGGTTCTACCAGTATAAAACCAGATCATGCTGATCAGTTGAGACACACCAAAACAACTCTCCTTCTCTCTCAATCTCTCTGCAACATCTCCTGTTTCTTTTCAGGCAAGTGTTCAGGTCTGGCAGTGCGCTGTTGCTGCTTCGAACCGGCGTACCCTGGGAACAGACGGCAAATCTGTTTAAGGGAATTGTGTCAAACACAAGCCCGGTTCACTTTTCTTGTTTCATTTGTTTCTGTTTCAGATTTTTCATTTCAGCAGCAGTTTTACTTACAAACTTAAACAGATTCGTTTTTACTAATTGTTACTGTCCTGTTTCTTTTCAGAATGCAAACCCAGCCTATGACTACTGTTGTTTGTACAATCATGACTACTGCTGTCTCTGCAGTCATGACGTCCGTTGTTGCTGTCACAAACGGTCTGGTTGCACCATTGCCTAACGTAGTCTCGCATGCTGAGAAACCTGAGAAATTCAACGTTGTGAATTTCAAACAGTGGCAGCAAAAGATGTTCTTTTATCTGACCACGCTGAACCTCGCAAGGTTCTTGACTGAATCCAATCCCATGTTGATAAAGGGGATATGGATGCTCAATCTGTGAGCGCGATTCACGCTTGGAATCATTCAGATTTCTTGTGTCGCAACTTTATTATGAATGGTTTAGTGGATACACTATACAATGTGTATTGCAAAGCCAAGACCGCCAAAGAATTGTGGGAGTCGTTGGATCGCAAATACAAAACAGAAGATGCGGGCACTAAGAAATTCTTGGTGGCTAAGTTCTTGGACTTTAAAATGATAGACTCTAAAACTGTCATGAGGCAAGTCTAAGAATTGCAAGTTATCCTTCATGATATTCATTCGGAAGGAATGGTCCTCAGCGAGACGTTCCAAGTTGCTGCAATGATTGAGAAGCTACCACCAAGTTGGGTTGATTTCAAGAACTATCTCAAGCATAAGCGAAAGGAGATGACCATTGAAGATCTTGTTGTTTTTCGTATTGAAGAAGATAAGAAATTGGCTTTGAAAAGGATTGATGGTCCTGAAACAGTAAAGACCTATCTTGTTGAACATGGCCAATCTTCAAAGGGAAAAAAACAATGGAAAGAAAGGTCATGGGGAATGCTCAAACCTTGGTCAGAAAGGATGTGTTGGGAAAAATAAGTTCCAAGGAACTTGCTACAATTGTCAAAAGCAAGGCCACAAGGCCAACGAATGCAAGCTTCCAAGAAGAAAGTGCTCGACAAGTGAACATGGTTAATGAAGTCGAAAACCTTGTTGCCATGGTCACAGACTTCTTGATTCTAGTCACCAAAATTAATTTGGTTAGGCAAAATAACAAGGATTGTTGGGTTGATACGGGGGCTACCCGTCATGTTTGCTTTGACAAAAGTCTTTTTAACACCTTCAAGGATGTGACTAATGGCGAAAAGGTTTTTATGGGAAACTCAGCCACGGCCGAAATTAAAGGCGAGGGGAACTGGTTTTAAAGATGACTTCTAGAAAGGAACTCACTTTGTCCAACGAGTTGTATGTTCTAGAGATTCGTAAAAACCTTGTGTCGGGGTGGCAATTGAACAAGTTTGGGTTCAAAATGGTGATTGAGTCGGACAAGGTCGTGTTGACCAAAAATGATGTGTATGTTGGTAAGGGCTATGCCCTCAATGGAATGTTTAAACTCAATGTAATGGCTGTGAATGCAATGGAAGAAAACACTTCTAGTTCTACTTACTTGATTGAGTCTTCTAATCTTTGGCATGGTAGACTAGGTCATGTTAATTTAAATTCCATTCGTCGTTTAATTAAACTTAATTGCATACCAACATTCGATATCGACTCAAATAATAAATGTGAAACCTGCGTAGAGCAAAATAAATGAAATCTTCCTTCAAAAAGGTCGAATGAATCACCGAACCCCTCGAGATGATCCACACTGATGTGTGTGATCTAAAAACAATTCCTACTCGTGGTGAGAACAAGTACTTCATCACATTCATTGATGATAGTACAAGGTATTGCTATATATACTTACTTAAGAGTAAGGACGAGGCCATTGATAAGTTTATCTTGTTCAAAGCCGAAGTTGAGAATCATCTAAATCGAAAAATTAAAATTGTAAGGAGCGACCGAGGAGGTGAATATGTTTCACCTTTTATTATTGTGTGTGCGAAAAATGGAATCATACATGAGCTCACGGCTCCTTACTCCCCTCAATCTAATGGCATAGCGGAACGAAAAAATCGCACCTTGAAAGAAATGATGAATGCCATAATGATAAGTTCTGGTATAAACCAAAACATGTGAGGGGAAGCAATCTTATCGGCAAATTATGTGTTGAACCTGATACCCAATAAGAAAAAAGATGTAACGCCATATGAATTGTGGACGGGAAAGAAACCACCATATAAATACTTGAAAGTGTGGGGGTGTCTAGCTAAGGTGGTGGTCACACCACCAAAGCGGCTACTAATAGGACCCAAAACATTAGATTGTGTATTTATTGGATACACCAGTCCTTATGGTCCTTATCATTTTCTTGTGCATGATTCTAAGAACCCTGGAATACGCAAAGGCACATAATAGAATCTAAGGATGTATATGGTTTGAACATGTGTTCCCACACTTAAGTAAAAGTGAACCGAGTTTTTCTAGACCGGTTGAGGAAATTGTTCCTAAGGGTGAGGTTGAAAACAATGAACCTCAAGAACAATCTAAGACTGAGGAAGATGAAATCAGGAAAAGTAAATGGCAAAGGACTGAAAAAACCTTTGGGGCCCTGAGTTTCTTACCTATATGGTAGAAGAGGAACCTCAAACGTACCAACAAGCGGTGCATTCCTCAGAAGGACCTTAGTGGAGGGAGGCTATCAAAAGTGAGATAGACTCTATCTTACAAAACCATACTTGGGAACTAGTGGATTCTTCCTCAAGGATGTAAACCACTAAGATACCGATGGATCTTCAAGAAGAAGATGAAACCAGATGGAACCATCGATAAGTACAAAGCAAGGTTGGTGATCGAAGGATATAAACAACAAGAAGGTTTAGATTACTTTGATACATATTCATTAGTTACACGAATAACATCCATCGGGTTGGTACTTGCCATTGCCGCCATTAGAAATTTGGAAGTTCACCAAATGGATGTGAAAACAGCTTTCCTGAATGGAATTCTAGAGGAAGAAATTTACATGGAGCAACCCGAAGGCTTCACAGCCATTGGGCAAAAAAAGAAAGTGTTAAACTTGTAAAATCGTTGTATGGATTGAAACAAGCTCCAAAACAATGACACCAAAAATTTGATCATGTCATGCTTGATGTTGGGTTCAAAATCAATGAATGTGACAAGTGTGTATATGTGAATGACACATCTGATGGATACATCATTTTGTGCTTATATGTAGATGATATGCTCATTGTTGGAAGTGATGACAAAATCATAAAATCTACAAAGAACATGCTAAAAGAAAGATTTGACATGAAGACATGGGTTTTGCGGATGTGATTCTGGGAGTTAAAATCACATGAACCCAAAGTGGACTTGTTTTAAGTCAATCCCACTATGTGGACAAAATTCTTGAGAAGTTCAATGCAAATGACTCCAATGTAGCTAGAACTCCACTTGACACAAGTCAACATCGAGCCAAGAATAGAGGCGAACATGTACACCAATTGGAATACTCAAGAATTATTGGTAGCTTGATGTATCTTATAAGTTGTACTAGACCAGACATAGTGTCACACCCCGGATTTCAAACCTAAACCCATACACCGGTGGGCCCGGGTGGAGAGTATCGTGACGTCGGTTGATAATCATCATAGTCAATTAAACATGGCACAGCGGAAGTCTTGGAGTAAAATTACTACTACAAATCGAATGTTCAAAATATAAAATAATATACAGGCTCGTAATAGAAGATCCACATGCGGATCATAAAATGTACAATGAAAGAATATAAAACAGACTTTAGGGCAGATCTAAGGATTTGCAAGATCCTCTTAATCACTACCGAGCAGCTTCCGGCCTATTTCGTATTGTACCTGCAGTTTAGTCTTTGGACGATACGTCAGCTTTCGCTGGTAAATACACCCAACTGACTCATTTTGAAAACACTTAAAATGATTTTAAGTGCAAAAGGCACAAAATATTTTATTAACTTGGGAAAGTTACTTTGTAACCTCGTTAACAGATTCACATGTTTGTCCACACATACAGGGCCCAGTGTACAGACCAAGACATGATTAAATACACACCACTTAGAACTCACAGAGGAGTTATCCTCAATGTCTTGGGTAATTTGCATTTAAGCGTCTGTCAGGTGTATGCCTACACCCCACGCTAAGGTCGTGGCCATTAACTAATGTAATGAGCCGAGGATATCCAGGACACGGTAATTTAACCCCCGATGTTTAAGTATCAAACAAAACTGATTAAAACGGAATATGCGGATTTACTAGCCACAATCCGACATTCAATTGATCCCATTTCTGACCAAGCGATAATAATTTACCGTATCTCAAGCCCGTATAGGGAAAATAAGTCGAGAGTATTTACCTGACCTAATCTTCTTTTAATTTCAATAACTCAGCCGTATACAAAGGTACTAAGTGCAGATAGCATTTACCGGCAAGGCTCTAGTCTGGATTACGGCCTAAGCTAACCAATTAAATACTATCGGTCTTTATTTAAGTCATAAACTTTGACCGAGTAGTGTACATGATCAAAACGTATAACGCTTGATTAAACGATGATTGGATAGAATGTATTTTAAACCCAAAAAGTACTTTGACTTGCATAATATGGGTAAACTATAAACATTCTGGATTTTGAAACTTAAATGACAAGGTTAAACCCGTTTCGGTTAATTTTCGTAAAATAGTTACATATACTTAACCGCGAGCATATTAGCGATATCGGGTAATCGGATAAGTCATGTACAAGTTCTATATGCCATTATATTTTAAATAAGTTAAGATATTAGTAGGATATCAACTTGTATGCCCGTTAAAGTTTTAAAACGAAACTATGCCTTATAAGGGCATTTCGGTAATTATATACCGTATAAAAGCAACTTGAACATATTTTAAGTTTATAATCATAAGTATTATAGAACAATAGTTTATTTATGATATAATATCAGTAGGATATTAATTGTGTGTGTGTTTTATCTTTTATGACCAAATATGCACCGAAGGGGCATTTTGGTCATTTTACACATAGTTTATAAATTTTTTGGGATTCTGAGTTTATAACATGTACCTACTGTAAATATGTTTAAAATAAGTTTTAAAATCAGTAGGTAACAAGTCTTGGTCAATTAATATGGTTTAAAACCATACTATGCGCCGAAACGGCGCTTATGTCGTAAAATGACGTCTTTATGCGATGTTTACGAAAACTGACGTTAAGGTCAGATTAAATTGTCTTAGACATGTTATTTAACATAACATATCAGTAGGTAAAAGATTTACCTTGAAAAGATTTGATTAAAACTATTTTATAAGCCACAAGGGCTAAAATTGTCATTTATATACATAGTTTAAGGACTTGCTTGAAACTCAGATTATAACTTGGTTAATCATCCCAAATAATCCTACTTATAA
Source organism: Scalesia atractyloides (assembly GCA_947069175.1). NCBI lineage: Eukaryota > Viridiplantae > Streptophyta > Magnoliopsida > Asterales > Asteraceae > Scalesia > Scalesia atractyloides. The sequence continues at coordinate 56,349,167 of CAMTDV010000001.1, read as the reverse complement.
TATTACATCAGTAGGAAACTTATTTTCAAGTTCATTATCATTAAAACCTTATATTATGCAAAAAGGGCATTTTTGTCAAAAATTGCGTAATTGTGGAACTTGTGCATAAACTTGGGTTCTGATTATGATCATGTAATATAACCTCAGAGGGTTATGCTATATTATATTATGATCACAATGCAACTTTAGAAAAGTAGGTAACTAATCTAAATCGGTTCAGAATTGAAAGTCAAAGCAGAAGTCAAACTTTGAGACTTTCGGTTGCGAACCGACCCTAGAACTGAAATTGACGAGCCGAACATGTTCTTACATGTTCTAATAATTATTACCAACTTGTTTAAGTGTCAAAACAGGTTTCATAACATATATAAGATCAATTTATGATTTTTCTGAAAAATGTCCTGTTTGACTTTTTAATATCGTAACTTTGACCCGTCAATTGGTCTATTAAACGTGATCTTCAGGAGGTGCCCTTTATAGGGATTAACACCTACCTTATTACAATCACTTAGCCATGTTCATTTCGAATAATGGCTGGACCATAATGGTCTTAACCAAAAGTTAAAGCGTTTTCTGTATAACGCTTGACTTTTGGCTATAAAAGCCTAGAAACAAAAATGCACAAGGAATGAACACTTACCAGTGATTCCTAGGGTGCAAAAGAACTATGTTGGATGCTCCTTTTAGTTAGCAACTTCTAGAGGAGGGAGAAGAGTTGAAATTTAGAAAGGTGCAAGTTGAAATGGTGAACTTAAGCACATATTTATAGTTGGAGAACTCAAAGGAGGTGATGCCTGGTATTTAGGGGTGTAAGAGGAAGCTTACATGTGTCCCAAAATGCGGCATAGCAGTTTGGGAAGCCATAGTTTCGATTAAATGGTTTTTGGAGCTTTGTTTGGTAGCAAAGTAAAACTTTCTACAGCAGAGGCCTTCTCGCGCCCCGCGAGAGACCCAGGCCTGGTCTCTCGCGGCTCACGACCGCCCTATGGCCATTTTAAAAATTTGACACTTTAACCCCTTAACTTAATAAAGCTTCTAAAAACCTTCTAAAACACCTTTTTGGCACTTTTGGCCCTCCGTAGCCAATACTTGGCATACCCGGGATTATGCCCGGACATTGTCAAGCTCTCGGTTCGTTAAAAGGTCACTCAGAGGTATAGATTAACATGTTGACACTTTTAATCCCTCCATTATCCAACTTTCACATATTTACAGAATTGAACCCTCTCGTCCAACAAATGGCACGTATGAGAGTTAGGACTTCGCAAAGGATCACCCAGAGGCTTATTATAAGCATGTTGACTCCGAGGTCACTCAGAGGCTGGGCATGTTGACTCCGATGTCACTCAGAGGCTGTTATTTATGCATGTTGACATCGGATCGTCACTCAGAGGCTCAGATTGAGCATGTTGACGCCTTTAGTCCTTATTGGTCTTTACTAGACTATATTTAAAATACAACACGTGTCACTATACTCTTGGACATGATTTAACAGGGTGTTACATCCTCACCCCCTTAAAAGAAATCTCGACCTCGAGATTTTATTCAAAAAAATGGGGGTACTTTTATTGCATAGTGGACTCAACCTCCCATGTATACTCGGGACCTCTAAAGGCGTCCCACTTAACCTTTACTATAGGTATCATTTTCCTTCGGAGCTTCTTAACCTGTAGATCCTCGATCGAAATCAGTTTCTCAATGAACTTCAGGTTTTCATCAATTTGCACATCCTTGTGTGACATTACTAGCGACTCATTAGCTAGACATTTCTCAAGGTTAGAAATGTGAAATACATCATGGATTCCACTTAGCTCCTCTGGAAATCTGAGCTTATAAGCTACAGTGCCGACACATTCGACTATCTCGAATGGCTCGATATATCTTGGGCTTAACTTGCCCTTCTTTTCAAAACGCATCACACCTTTCCAGGGTGATACCTTCAGCATGACCTTGTCCCCTACTTGGAACTTAAGAAGTTTACGCCTCTTGTCAGCATAACTCTTCTGCCTATCCTGGCAGCTTTGAGATGATCACAGATTTGCACAATCTTTTCCGTGGTCTCCAGGACAATCTCTGGTCCTGATAGTTGGGCTTCCCCAACTTCTGCCCAGCACACGGGCGTTTGGCACTTTCTCCCATATAAGGCCTCAAAAGGAGCAGCCTTGATGCTAGTATGATAGCTATTATTGTAGGAGAATTCTATTAGGCGTAAGTGGTCATCCCAACTTCCACCTAAATCAATTGCACATGCCCAGAGCATGTCTTCTAGCGTTACGCTCACTTTGTCCATCCGTCTGCGGGTGGTATGTCGTACTGAAGTTTAATCGTGTGCCTAAAGATTTTTCCAAAAGTGAGATGTATATCTAGTATCTCTATCAGATACAACAGATACCAGCACACCGTGTAGGGACACAATTTTGTCCACATACAACTTAGCCAATTTGTCTTAATTATACGTTTCCTTTATTGGCAAGAAATGTGCTGACTTAGTCAGCCTGTCCACAATGACCCAAATAGTGTCGTTACCACTTTTAGTCTTTGGTAACTTGGTAATCAAATCCCTAGTTACCATTTCCCATTTCCATGTGGGAATTTCCAATTGTTGTAGAAGTCCTGACGGCTTCTGATGTTCAGCTTTAACTTGCGAACACGTCAGACACTTAGCTACATAAGTGGCTATGGATTTCTTCAAACCCATCCACCAATAATTCTCCTTTAGATCCTGATACATCTTGTCACCTCCCGGGTGAACTGAGTATCTCGAACTATGCGCTTCTTGGAGGATTAGATCTCTAAGTCCTCCAAAGACTGGAACCCAGATCCTATCATTAAATCTAAGGATTCCATCTTTCCCAAGCCCTAACTGATCAACAGTTCCGCCTAATCCTTCATTAGGAGCATTAGTTTCTAATAAAGCTTGCTTTTGCGCATCTAATAGCTTCTCATTTAAGCTATTTCTAAGCTCAATGCTCTTGGCGTTAATCCTTATAGGTTTAACCCGTTCCTTGCAACTTAAGGCATCAGCAACTACATTTGCCTTGCCTGGATGGTAGCGAATCTCGCAATCATAATCATTAATCGTTTCCATCCATCGGCGTTGTCGCATGTTCAATTCCTTCTGATTGAACAGATGCTGGAGACTTTTATGGTCTGTGTATATAATACATTTTGTGCCATACAATCAATGTCTCCAGTGCAAATACAACGGCACCCAATTCCAAATCATGGGTGGTGTAATTTCTTTCGTGCACCTTTAACTGTCGTGATGTATAGGCGATCACTTTGCCTTTTTGCATTAGCACACAGCCCATGCCGGTGTGTGAAGCATCACAGTAAACAACAAATTCTTCAAAACCCTCAGGTAGAGATAACACAGGAGCATTGCTCAACTTGTGTTTAAGAACTTCAAATGATTCTTGTTGTTTTGGACCCCAATTATACTTAACATTCTTACGGGTCAAGGTAGTTAAAGGAGTGGCTATTCTTGAAAAGTTCTCAATGAACCTCCTATAGTATCCAGCCAATCCTAGGGAGCTACGAATCTCCGATGGGGTTTTGGGTACTTCCCAATTCATGATGGCCTCAATTTTGGCGGGATCCACTTGGATACCAGCTCACTTACCATATGTCCAAGAAATTGGACTTCTCTAAGCCAAAATTCGCACTTAGAGGATTTAGCATATAGCTTCTCTTGCCTTAGCAATTCTAAGATGCACCGAAGATGTTTCTCGTGATCAACTTGATTACGAGAATAGATAAGTATGTCGTCTATGAAGACGATGACAAATTTATCCAAATATGGTTTGCAGACTCTATTCATGAGATCCATGAATGCTGCAGGTGCATTTGTGAGCCCAAAAGGCATCACCAAGAATTCAAAATGACCATATCGGGTCCTGAAGGCAGTTTTAGGAACATCTTCACTTCTAACCTTCAGCTGATGATATCCAGATCTTAAATAAATCTTGGAGAAATAACTCGCCCCTTGAAGTTGCTCGAATAAATCGTCTATCCTGGGCAATGGATACCGGTTCTTAATTGTTATCTTGTTCAGTTCACGGTAATCAATGCACATCCGTATTGAACCATCTTTCTTCTTAACGAAGAGGATAGGAGCTCCCCAAGGTGAGGAACTAGGCTGTATAAAGCCTTTTCTAAAAGTTCATCTAATTGTGTCCTCAACTCCTTCATTTCCATTGGTGCTAGCCTATATGGAGCCCTGGCAATAGGTGCTGATCCTGGCAGGATATCAATTCTAAATTCTACTTGCCTATCTGGAGGTAGGCATGGTAGTTCTTCGGGAAAGACATCAGAATATTCAGAAATAACTGGTAGGTCTTCCATGTTTGGCTTAGGCTCGTTTATGGTGACTTGTGCCATGTAGATGACACGACCTTTTCTCAAACACTTGGATGCCTTAAATGACAACACCTTGTCTGGAAATCCGTATTGCGAGACTCCAGGGATGGCGATCAATTCACCAGATGGGGTTTTATTTAGATAAGTTTCTTATCGCAGGCAATGCGGGCTTGGTTATGAGATAACCAATCCATGCCTAAAACTACATCGAACCCCGCCAATTTCATTGGCAGCAAAGAGATAGGGATGGAATGATTTTTAATGGATATAGAGCATACATCAAGAATGGAAGATGTTGTTTCTATCGTTCCATCAGCAAGTTCTATCTCATAACTTTTATCAAGAGTTCTTATGGGCAGGTTTAATAGTTTACTAAACTTATGATCAACAAAAGATCTATCTGCACCCGAATCAAAAAGAACTCTATCATAAATATTGTTAATGAGCAATGTCCTGTTATGACATTGTCGTCATTAACAGCCTCTCTTGCAGTTATTTGAAAGGCACGAGCATTCCCCTTCTTGGCATTTCTAGGCTATGCATTATTATTCTTAAGAATCTTAGGGCAGTTAGTCTTAATATGTCCCTTTTCATTACAGACGTAGCAGACGACATCCTTAAGATCCTTACATTATAGGGTCTTATGCCCCTTTCTCTTACAGATGCCACAGGGTTTGGCTTGTGAACCATAATTACACTGTCCCCAGTGTCTGCGGTTGCAAGTTTTGCATGTTGGCATCACAGCCGTCTTGCCTTGGTTCCCTTTGATCCCAAATCTCCCATTATTTTTCTTATTAAACTTATGGGAGTTGTCATCTTCTCTCTTCCTTTTCCCGTCAGTCTCAGAATTAACTGACTTTTGCCTCACTAGATCCAAGGTGAGGGAGAGAGATAGGTCAACAGCAGACCTATAGGTAGTAGGCTGGGCAGCCTTTACCATGCCCTTTATCTCGGGCGCTAATCCATTAATAAAACGTGCAATGCATTTGGGTTCCAGGGTAATCAAATAGGAAACTAACCTAGATAGGGAATTGAAATCGGAAACATACTTCCGACAATCTAGGTTTTTCATTGAAAGAGACAAGAAGTTTGTCTCTATTTTCTCCACCTCATGGGGTGGGTAATATGTTTCCTTAACAAGGTCCATAAACTTGGACCATCCTAGATTATACAAGTGCACTTTACCTATAGACTGGATCATGGCTTTCCACCAGATTAGGGGATCGCCCTTAAAGGACTGTGATACATACTTGACCACATCCTTATCAGCACAACCGCTGATATCTACAATCGTTTCCATCTCGTCTAGCCACTTTAAGGCTTCTACAGCTCCTTTCTCCCCGTTGAAGTCTCGGGGCTTGCATGAGATGAAATACTTATATGTACATCCGTCTTTAGCAGAACGGGACCTATCAACATAATCTATTTTCTTTGGTTCATTCTTCGCATTCGAAGAGTGAACAGAGCTCTCCTTATGAGCTGAGGATGGAGTAACCGATAATGGTCTTGAGCGAGTAGCATTCGACTCTCTAAGCTTTTCTATGGCCTTTCCCATGGCCTTTTCAACAGCCGCATCAATGCGAGCTTGAAAATTATCATTATCGATATCCCTGTTTTCGGCTTTGTTAGATTCCACATTCCGGTGGCTACTTTGTGCCTCGTTTGAGTTAGCCATCTTTAAGCCTTGAGTTCTATACATCAATAAAGCTTCACTTAGCCATGGCATGTCAACCATATTGGTCTTAAAACATTGGATATAACAATCCATTGCCTATTCTGGTGTGAATAACATAACAACTCTTAGGCTTAAGATAACTATATTTGGCCTAGGTCTTAATAGGTCCATCAAAGGCAAATTACAATCAAGACATAGTCCATATATGGTATTGGACAATGGATCGCACTGTCACGACTGTCATTGTCATAATTTGACAATTTTTATTTAGCTCATAGGCTTGTCTTGAAGGACATAAAATATGGCACATAGGCCTGTCACTAATAAAATATGGCACATAGGCAAGTCACTAATGGACATGAATATGGCCCGTAGGCACTACATCACTAATGGATGTTTGAATCATAGCCCCAAGGGCAATACATCACTAATGGATGTTTGAATCATAGCCCCAAGGGCAATACATCACTAATGGATGTTTTGATCATAGCCCCAAGGGCAATATATCACTAATGGATGTTTTAATCATAGCCCCAAGGGCAATACATCACTAATGGATGTTTAATCATAGCCCCAAGGGCAATACATCACTAATGGATGTTTAATCATAGCCCCAAGGGCAATACGTCACTAATGGATGTTTAATCATAGCCCCAAGGGCATACATCACTAGTGGATGTTTAATCATAGCCCCAAGGGCATACATCACTAGTGGATGTTTAATCATAGCCCTAAGGGCAACACATCACTAATGTATGTTTTAATCATAGCCCCAAGGGCATACATCACTAATGGATGTTTAATCATAGCCCCAAGGGCATACGTCACTAATGGATGTTTAATCATAGCTTCAAGGGCAATACATCACTAATGGATGTTTTAATCATAGCCCCAGGGGCAATACATCACTATTGTATGTTTAATCATTGTCCCAAGGGCAATACATCACTAATGGATGTTTAATCATAGCCCCAAGGGCATACATCACTAATGGATGTTTAGTCATAGCCCCAAGAAAAATACATCACCAATGGATGTTTTAATCATCGCACTGATGATATTAGCCGGGATCAATTTTGATCACATAGGTTGTATAAGGTTAGGACATAGTCCTCTTCCTTGAAGGCTAGTGTGATTCCTCAAGTCATACTACCAAGAGTATGAACATTCTTGAATGTTAACATAAGAGTACCTTAATGGTTGATTAATAGTCCCGGTCGCATTGACCTTAACGACTTGGAGGCTTGAACATAAGTCCACCACCTCTGGATAGAAGGATAACTTCCCTTAACTATCCTGATAGAAGACCCCTTCGTACTTAACTATCATTTATAAATTGGCCAAATGTGTGGTCTGTGCCACTTGGTTAATCAAAACCATTAAGATCTTTTTGGAATTATATTGCAGAGCATAAATTTCGAGTAAAATCGAAACGCTCGTTTGAATGGGATGAATACATATATATATATATAATTCCAAAATACTTCATTAAATTCCAAATTAAAAATTACAATACTAGAAAAATGAAATAAACTGTCCATGCAAGGACTTTAAAGAAATAAACATGTCCACGCAGGGACTAAAGAAATAACAATGTCCTCGCAGGGACTACATATAATTAGAAGAGACTTCACTCGTCCTTCCTTCCCTTGACCAACTTGGAGAGTTTCTTGAAGAACTTGTTTGTCTTCTTCTCCATTTTCTCCGCTTGCTGCTGCATTTCTTTCCTCCTTTCTAAGGCCTCATTAATGGCCTCGAGTGGTGGTTGAGGTTGTGGTTGAGGTTGTGGCATAACCGGATACTGGTACCCATAAGTTGGATATCCAGTCGGTGGATAAGCAGGTGTGAAAGGAGACAGGTAAAGTGTATTGTGCATAACTTCTTGCATATAGGGGTCTTGCGACCATGCTTGATAATCTACTGGTGTAGATGGTTAAAAGGATCATATCCAGACGTATCTGGATATATGGGGATTGGGTTACTATAACCCGATGGTGGCGGTTGAACCATAGGTGTTGGTGTTGGTTCAACCACTGGTGAGGTGTTAGAGGGTCCACCCCTTTGTGGGTCCTCTTGAATTGTGGGGTAAAAATTGGGCAAAGGTGGCAGCGATCTCGACCTTTGTCCTGCACGTACCGACATACGTGCTCCACGCTTTCTCCTTTGTGGTTCAGGTGGTGGTTGAGGTTGGTCCACCGGTTCCATATGGACATATTCTTGTATAGGAGGTGATTGAGAGTGATGAGAAGGAGTGTTGGTGAAGGTAAATTGGTTCCAATATTGGTCCCACTCATGAGGACCTTGGTAAGGCGATCCGGCATAAGAGTTCGAATCGCTTGAAATTTCTATGGATGCGTATTCGATCCCGACGACGGCATCTCCGGTTCGGAATCCTCGTCCATAGGGTTTGGCTGGTACAACTGATTTTGATCGGCTGGAGGTGTGTTAAAGTAGTAGTTAGGGTTAAATTCTTCATGATAAGCGTGTGAATGGGAATGGTGTGAATGATAGGAGTGGTGAGAGTGGTAAGAATATTGGGAATGTAGGGGAGAGTGTCTATGAGAGATAGAGTGTCTCACTGGTTGCCAAGGAGATGAATCTCCAGATTCTTGGTAGGCATCTGAGTTGTGAGGTTGAGGGGGAATGCGCCCCGATGGTCCTCCCCTCATTGGACCTTTCCCTCTCCCACTTTGTCCTCGTACACGTGGGGACATTTTCCTGTTAAAAATCAATTCAAAAACAATAACTTAACAATGAAATGAATAATCCTAGGTCAATGCCTAGACTCGGAAGTCTAAGGAATATGCTCATGTAAGTTTGAGATTAACACAAGAAGGATAGTGTTTAATTCTCTCAAACGTTGGCTCTGATACCAACCTGTCACACCCCGGGATTTCCAACCCAAATCCATACACCGGTGGGCCCGGGTGGGGAGTATCGCGACGTCAGTTGATAATCATCATAGTCAATTAAACATGGCACAACGGAAGTCTTGGAGTAAAATTACTATTACAAACCGAATGTTCGAAATATAAAATAATATACAGGCTCGTAATAGAAGATCCACATGCGGATCATAAAATGTACAATGAAAGAATATAAAACAGACTTTAGGGCAGATCTAAGGATTTGCAAGATCCTCTTAATCACTACCGAGCAGCTTCCGGCCTATTTCGTATTGTACCTGCAGTTTAGTCTTTGGACGATACGTCAGCTTTCGCTGGTAAATACACCCAACTGACTCATTTTGAAAACACTTAAAATGATTTTAAGTGCAAAAGGCACAAAATCTTTTATTAACTTGGGAAAGTTACTTTGTAACCTCGTTAACAGATTCACATGTTTGTCCATACATACAGGGCCCAGTACAGAGACCGAGACATGATTAAATACACACCACTTAGAACTCACAGAGGAGTTATCCTCAATGTCTTGGGTAATTTGCATTTAAGCGTCAGTCAGGTGTATGCCTACACCCCACGCTAAGGTCGTGGCCATTAACTAATATAATGAGCCGAGGATATCCATGACACAGTAATTTAACCCCCGATGTTTAAGTTATCAAACAAAACTGATTAAAACATAATATGCGGATTTACTAGCCATAATCCGGCATTCGATTGATCCCATTTCTGACCAAGCGATAATAATTTACCGTATCTCAAGCCCGTATAGGGAAAATAAGTCAAGAGTATTTACCTGAGCTAATCTTCTTTTAATTTCAATAACTCAGCCGTATACAAAAGTACTAAGTGCAGATAGCATTTACCGGCAAGGCTCTAGTCAGGATTATGGCATAAGCTAACCAATTAAATACTATCGGTCGTTATTTAAGTCATAAACTTTGACCGAGTAGTGTACATGATCAAAACGTATAACGCTTGATTAAACGATGATTGGATAGAATGTACTTTAAAGCCGAAAAGTACTTTGACTTGCATAATATGGGTAAATATAAACATTCTGGATTTTGAAACTTAAATGACAATGTTAAACCCGTTTCAGTTAATTTTCGTAAAATAGTTACATATACTTAACCGTGAGCATATTAGCGATATCGGGTAATCGGATAAGTCATTGACAAGTTCTATATGCCATTATATTTTAAATAAGTTAAGATATCAGTAGGATATAACTTGTATGCCCGTTAAAGTTTTAAAACGAAACTACGCCTTATAAGGGCATTTCGGTAATTATATACCGTATAAAAGCAACTTGAATATATTATAAGTTTATAATCATAAGTATTCTGGAAAAATGGTTTACTATGATATAATATCAGTGGGATATTAATTATGTGTGTGTTTTATCTTTTATGACCAAACTATGCACCGAACGGGCATTTTGGTCATTTTATACATAGTTTATAAATTATTTAGGATTTTGAGTTTATAACATGTACCTACTATAAATATGTTTAAAATAAGTTTTAAAATCAGTAGGTAACAAGTCTTGGTCAATTAATATGGTTTAAAACCATACTATGCGCCGAAACGACGCTTATGTCGTAAAATGACGTCTTTATGCGATGTTTACAAAAACTGACGTTAAGGTCAGATTAAAATGTCTTAGATATGTTATTTAACATAACATATCAGTAGGTAAAAGATTTACCTTAAAAATATTTGATTAAAACTATTTTATAAGCCACAAGGGCTAAAATTGTCATTTATCGACATAGTTTAAGGACTTGCTTGAAACTCAGATTATAACTTGGTTAATCATCCCAAATAATCCTACTTATAATATTACATCAGTAGGAAACTTATTTTCAAGTTCATTATCATTAAAACCTTATTTTATGCAAAAAGGACATTTTTGTCAAAAATTGCGTAATTGTGGAACTTGCGCATAAACTTAGGTTCTGATTATGATCATGTAATATAACCTCAGAGGGTTATGCTACATTATATTATGATCAGAATGCAACTTTAGATCAGTATGTAACTAATCTAAATCGGGTCAGAATCGAAAGTCAAAGCAGAAGTCAAACTTTGCGACTTTAGGTTGCGAACCGACCCTTGAACTGAAATTGACAAGCCGAACATGTTCTTACATATTATAATAATTATTACCAACTTGTTTAAGTGTCAAAACAGGTTTCATAACATATATAAGATCAATTTATGATTTTTCTGAAAAATGGCCTGTTTGACTTTTTAATATTGTAACTTTGACCCGTCAATTGGTCTATCAAACGTGATCTTCAGTAGGTGCCCTTTATAGGGATTAACACCTACCTTATTACAATCACTTAGCCATGTTCATTTCGAATAATGGCTGGACCATAATGGTCTTAACCGAAAGTCAAAGCGTTTTCTGTAAAACGTTGATTTTTTGCTATAAAAGCCTATAAACAAAAATGCACAAGGAATGAACACTTACCAGTGATTCCTAGGGTGCAAAAGAACTATGTTGGATGCTCCTTTTAGTTTGGAACTTCTATAGGAGGGAAAAGAGTTGAAATTTAGAAAAGTGCAAGTTGAAATGGTGAACTTAAGCACATATTTATAGTTGGAGAACTCAAATGAGGTGATGCCAGGTGTTTAGGGGTGTAAGAGGAAGCTTACATGTGTCCCAAAATGTGGCATAGTAGTTTGGGAAGCCATAGTTTCGATTAAATGGTTTTTGGAGCTTTGTTTGGTAGCAAAGTAAAACTTTCTGCAGCAGAGGCCTTCTCGCGCCCCGCGAGAGACCCAGGCCTGGTCTCTCGCGGCCCACGACCGCCCTATGGCCATTTTAAAATTTTGACACTTTAACCCCTTAACTTAATAAAGCTTCTAAAAACCTTCTAAAACACCTTTTTGCACTTTTGGCTCTCCGTAGCCAATACTTGACATACCCGGGATTATGCCCGAACATTGTCGAGCTCTCGGTTCGTTAAAAGGTCACTCAGAGGTATAGATTAACATGTTGACACTTTTAATCCCTCCATTATCCAACTTTCACATATTTACATAATTGAACCCTCTCGTCCAACAAATGGCACGTATGAGAGTTAGGACTTCGCAAAGGATCACTCAGAGGCTTATTATAAGTATGTTGACTCCGATGTCACTCAGAGGCTGGGCATGTTGACTCCGATGTCACTCAGAGGTTGTTATTTATGCATGTTGACATGGATCGTCACTCAGAGGCTCAGATTGAGCATGTTGACGCCTTTAGTCCTTATTGGTCTTTACTAGACTATATTTAAAATACAACACGTGTCACTATACTATTGGACACGGTTTTACAGGGTGTTACACATAGCATATGTTGTGAGCAAGCAAAGTAGATACACGAGCAACCCAAGTTCAATGTATTGGAATTGTATTACTCGGTTGCTTTGATACTTAAGATACACTCGGGAATACGGGTTGCATTATAACAGATATCCAGCAGTTATAGAAGGACACGCAATGCAAATTGGATATCTGACACGAATGATTCCAGAGCAACAAGTGGGTATGTATTCACACTTGGAGGCACTGCTATATCGTGGAAATCGTCGAAACAAACGGTTATCACTAGATCCATGATGGAATCAGAGTTCATCGCTTTCGATAAAGCAGGTGAAGAAGCATAATGGCTACGTCAATTTGTTGAGGATATACCAAGATGGCCTAAGCCGGCAACGGACATTTGTATACATTGCGATAGCCAATCAGCACTTGGCCGAGCTCGTAGTACAATGTATAATGGTAGGAACAGACTTATCAGACGTAGACATAATACAATACGACAACTAATCTCTATAGGAAGTATCACTGTTGACTATTCGAGGTCAAAGGATAATATTGCGGATCCGCTAACAAAAGGCCTAAGTAGAGAGTTAGTTCAGAAGTCGTCCATGGGAATGGGACTGAAGCCCTTGAAAAATGAAGTTCATATGATGGAAACCTAACTTAATAGATTGGAGATCCCAAGAATTAAGTTCAATAGGAAAACCTAATTGTATGAATTAGTAAGGTCACTATGGGGGGTTAACCCTACGCATATAAAAGGGAGTTTATTATAAAGTTTAGTAAACCTCCTAGTCCATTCCTAAAACTGACAAATGTGAGGCTAAGCCTATGGCTTTTAATGATTCGACTAAGATAACCATACATAGTGAATCACCTATGTGAGAGAGAAGTGGGATCGCTTCGAAGGGTATGTTCGGGCACACTACTTAATGACTCTCGCAGAACCAGGTATCATGTTCTTGACCATAACGAACATAACTATGAGGACTTGACTTTGTCAAGAGAGTCTTGTGTGAAGTGTATTGTCGTTTACATAAACCACAGACAAGTTCAAAGACATTGATGTCTACTCAGAGCTAGTGGGCTAAGTGCATTTCATGAGCGAAGGTTTTAAAGGGTAACGCCTACCTATCGTATGCAAAACCTCAACTGCTGAAATCTAATTGGAATAATGTTGTTTGAGATCGACCTCCATTTATGTGGGGGATTGTTGGTGATTTGGGTGTGTGTGAATGAAGTCTCAAAGGGTGAAACACTTTGTCCCACATAGATGTGGGAACAAAGAGTAAAGTTATTTATAAGGTAAAGTTTTACCTAACTAATATAACTTTGTGACATGTTTTACCACAACTCCTACGCGCGTGCGTGCAGGGGTGCAAAAGTTGGAACCAGAATTTAGTCGAACTCGTGTGCGCTCGCACATCCTGAATAATGATTCGTTATTGATGATCATTATTCAGTTTTCAATTTCTAAAACAGTTGTTATTTTGGCTATTATTATCAGTCTTGAAACTGATAACTGATGACCATATTTGGTCTTTAATTCGCTGCAATGATGACCAAAAGTCGATTATGGTTCTGCCAGTACAAAACCAGATCGTGCTGATCAGTTGAGACACACCAAAACAACTCTCCTTTCTCAATCTCTCTGCAATATCTCCTGTTTCTTTTCACGCAAGTGTTCAGGTCCGGCAGTGCGCTTTTGCTATTTCGAACTGGCGCACCTTGGGAATAGACGGCGAATCTGTTTAAGGGAATTGTATCAAACACAAGCCCGGTTCACTGTTTCTTGTTTCATTTGTTTATGTTTCAGATTTTTTATTTTAGTAGCAATTTTACTAACACTATATGTGGTAAGGAGCCTGAAAATGTCGATCGGTTCTGATTGTAGTTTGTCATCCTTGATTTTGTCTCTATTAGGATTGTGGTGTAAAGCCACTCTCCCTTATGGATATGTGACTTGAGATTTATTACTCTACTCGGATTCTCTATCCCAACCTAGCTACCGAACATAGGAAAACTATATCGATGATCTTTCAAACAACTTGTTGACTTTTATGACCAGCAAAAAAACGACAAGGTCTGCAACAATAAAATCCCTTCTCTCCACAACATAGCTAAGATACATAGGAGCAATCTTATCTTTGGTTGAGTAGTATAGCAAAGTTAGTTAATTTACATTGGTAGGCTTAGTGTGTGTTCAATGTTTCTAATTTTAAATTTGTGTTGAACATATGTAATATTTTTTGGTTTCTTCTAGCTAGTTTTTTGTAAAACTTTGTATTTTCTGATAACCGAACTAGTTTAACAAATAACCTATTCAGCTAAGCAGTTCTAACAAAAACCGATATGTTAATTATAGGTTAGATTTTAACCACTAATCACTTAATTAGTAAAGTAGTATCCTCTAAACAACTTAGTTAAGTGATGTGTTCCATGACGATAAAACAAAAAGTTCCAAATGTTTATTCTTATTAGGGTAAATTACACTTGTTGTCATTTATATTTGTATCAGATTGCAAAGGATACCCTTTAACTTTAATAATTACAGTCACAATCCTTTGACACTAACCAAATTAAAATTTAAGTTAAGTCTGATCATGTGCAAAGCACATGAGGGTAGATTGGTAATTTTATTGATTTGTTAACAAAATTAAAAAAAGAATATATATATATATATATATACACACACACATATATATAGGATTATGATCATTTGTGAACAACTTCTTGAGAGTGAACTGAGTGAACTAATCTTGGCCTTTGATCATTTTTTAGATTAAAAAAATGGTAAGATTGATATTACTAAAGTACTTTTAATTAAAATTTCTTAATTTTCTTATCTCTTAACTCCCTCTCTCTCATTTTTAATTATTTCTCTATTATTTTAATTATAAGAGATTAAAGGACTAATGTTTATTTTTAAATAAACTCTTATGTTCTTTTTAAAATTAAATATTAAACCTAATTAAATTATGTTTTTTACGTATGCGTATACATGTCAGTATATACAAGACTTATACACTTGTGTATAATTACATCTTGTTCTCACAGGTCGGTATAAACCAGATTTATACACATGTGTATTATTCAAGTACATATGTGTATAAACTAATAGTTGTTATCTTGTATAAATTAATAGTTAGCGAGACTATACACATGTGTATAAACTAACATCTGTATATCTTGTATAAACTAATACTTTCGAGACTGTACACATGTGTATACACTAACAACTGTGTATCTTGTATATACAGAAACTAACAAGATTTTAGGAATTTTAATTATATTGTTTAATAAATGCAATTTACAAAAGACGCAAATACCCTTCTGCAATTAATTTAAAGGGAAGTTACGACATTATAGTTACAATCTTGTCATTGTTTAAGAATCTCTAGATGATATAATCCAGTAGCTCAGATTAGTTCACACAGTTCACTCTCAACCTAGTGTTCACTCTATAACCCTATCATATATATATATATATATTATATATATATATGGTGGGTTCTTGATTGAACACTAGTGTATTTGTGAATTAATTTAACAAATCCTGACGATTGATTTACATCATCAAATCGTAAAATACACTAGTGTATTTTCATTATTAAATCCTGGCCATTGCTTTACACTTGTGTATTGATAAATCAAGGGCTAGGATTAGTTCACATAATTCATTATCAAGGGTGTTGTTCACAAATGAACCTAACCATATATACACACACACACACAAGTGAATTGCGAGTTTTGTCCTTATCTATATACCAAGTTTCAGACGACGTCCTTTGTCTTTAAAATTAACGAGTTATATACTTAGTATTGCCAAGGCTACACGATATCCTTTAGGCTTAGCTCATTTACTTTTTCTTTATTAAATCTGATCATGTTTAAAGCACATGAGGGTAATCTTGTCATTTCACCCTTTCAATGACTAATTATCTAAATAACTAAATACCTAACTATTTTCTTAAAACTAAAAAATACATAGAAAAAACAAGATTAAACCTCTCTATGTCAAACTCATCTTCTTCCTACAACTCCTAAACATATATCTTTTCCAAGGAACATAAAGCTTCCAACTTCCTCAAAATATCATTCAAATGCACATATTGCGAATGATCAACCCCATCTCCACTCTTAGTCATCATAACCCTTCTTAAATCCTCATTTAAATGTATTCCTTTAACCTAATTTCAACCCCTTTTCATCACCTACAACAAAGAACTTCAGTATCTGTTGCAGATCGCTACTCCAGCAACCACCGCAGCGCCACAACCCGCCACTCCTCCACCCGCCACCATCACACCACCGCCACCGCTATAATCCTGCCATAACCACCCACCCACCACCGATGTAACCCTAACATCAACTTTCCAACATTTCAGATCTAAATTCAACCACATAAATCCAAAACATCACTTATAAATTTTTCCTCTAGGTTTAACACCCAAAAACCTCTCCATATTCGACAAAACCACCTAATTCGAACCGCCACTCAGACAAATGTCGCCGGCCTTCTTCACTGTGCTAGATAGTGAAATGATGAGATGATGAAGATGATTGTGCCTGTCATGAAGAGTTAGAGAGGAGTGTTGTGTGGGTTTTCAACATTCATAGGTTTTGAAGAGAGAGAGAGAGGGAGAGAGAGAGTAAAGATTTTTTTCTAATTGTATATTTCTTTTATTATTATACTAAATAGTCCTTAAATATATATTATTTGCAAAATAGTTCCTACAAAGTGAAATGATAAATATACCCTCATGTACAAGGCATGCGACATGATTTAACTGGGTTAGTGTCAAAGGACATACTATGAAAGATTTAGAAACATTAAGTATAAACTCGTTGATTTTAAAGACAAAGGACACCGCCTGAAATTTGATATTTAGAGAACGAACAAAACTTGTAATTCACTCTGTATATACACATAAACCCTATCTATTCTCTCAATCATATCTTACCTCTCCACCACCACCACTAACAAATCTGTCTACCAAGCCCCACCACCACCACCATCGAATCCAGCCACCACCGAATCCAACCCCACCACCACAATCACTTCATCTTCCCTAACTTGCTCCTCAACCCATCTTGCTCCTTAACCCTATCAGGACCAAACTCAACTCAACCCGGTCTCAATTCTATAATCATTTTGATCATCATCAGCACCTAAATCTTCTCTATCAAAGTCCAATTCAATTCTCGCAACTCTTAGCCCTGACCCTAGCTCATCATCACAACCATACAAATAATCAGGATGAATAGTTGAATCTGCACAATCTAATTCCAATTTCAATTCCGATTTCGATAAGCAACAATAACATTAATTCAAATTTATCTGCCGATTCTGATATTCCGATACGAATTTGATGAATCAATAGGAGAAAACAGATCTATGACAAAGTGTACGGAATGTCTGCATCGTCAGCGTTGATGACGTCATCTTCTTTGATGAAGCTAGAGGGTTTTGTATTGGACTTGTCTAGGGTTTGTGACGGTGAAATATGTTGATTTTATTCGAGTGTGTGATGTTGAGATATGTTGGATTGTGGAGGAGGAGACTGTGGATTTGGATTAATTGAGACCGGTGAGTTGAGTTTTTATCCTGCTAGTATTTTAGACAACGAAAAACTACAACACCAAACCACCACAATCTTCGTTGCCGGATTTGAAGGTTATATAGGCTGCTACGGTGGTGGTGATGGCAAGCTATGGTTTTTTTGTTACAAAGGGTGAGGGATCGTATACAAGGGGGAAGAATGAGAGTGTAAAAAGACATAAGTGCCCTCATATGAGTTGACATAATATAACTTGACGTTTAAAATTAATCAGGTTAGTATTAAAGGACTTAAAGTGTAATGAGATTTAGATATAAAAGATTTCAAGTATAATTATTAAAGTGTAAGCATATATTGCAATTTGATTAAAAAAAAGAAGTTTTTCTTTTTATTTATTGGTTGTAATCTACATACACCTAGATTCCAGTTCCTACTTTCTCTGGTATCATCATCATCATCATGGCTTGCTCTAACCCCATAATTTTTTAATAAGTGCCCCAATTGTTCTAATGTTCTACAGATTAGGGTTAACTTGATTGTGGATTCGTACGACGATTTTGAGTGGAAGTTGATAAGTTAGACTTTGGATTATACGTCATTCTTGACTGGTTGCAGGTGCGTATGTTAGCAGTTTATAAATTTTGTTTATTTATGTTTTCAATTTGGGGATTTCGTCTCTATGCATTTGGACAATGTCATAAACAGGTCATTACTTACTGATTTTGTGAATTTTATTGTGCTTATGTCACACCTTATTACTAATATTAGGATTGCTTTAGGCCCTTTAGCATGTGCAATCTGTATAAATTTAGGGTTTGTTTTTCCACTTGATTGCTTTTATCCAAAAATAGGCTTCTTGGTTCTACTTGAAACCGATTCCATTTATATTAGAATCTTGAACTGTTATGCCCTGATGCAATGTTATAAGTTTTTGAGGAGTTTATATATAAGTCAATCAAATTCTAGAGTTTTTTTTAGAGTTAAGTGCCATTTGCGTCCTTGTGATTTGTCTAATTATGCGAGTTCAGGCCAAATTTTAAATTTGTATCATTTCCGTCCAAACAATTATCAAACATGTCAGTTGCATTCAAAAAAACATGAGTTAACTGTCATTTCCGTCCCTGTAGTTTGTCCAATTATTCTATTCAACCTTAGCTTTTTGGATGGAATTGGCATGTTTCAAGAATGTCAGGGACGGAAATTGTAAGAATTTAAAATTTGGCCTGAACTGGCATGGTTGGACAAACTACAAGGACGGAAATGGCAGTAACTCGTTTTTTTATGTGAAATTAAATGATTTTAAAATGTAATCAATTTAGGTAAATTTTCAGTGATATATGTACAAGTTAGTTAAGATTATATGGAAATGAGCATATGCAAATGGTGGTTGTGTGAATATTATACAACCATTGTATTTGACATTTTTCTATGGTGTAAATCTTTATATTTTCTACAATGTTACTATGCTATTTTGTTTTTGGCGCCAATATCCAGGCTCAAAATGGTAGCTTGCAGGCAGGTGACCTTCAAGAGGTTATGGCAGAAAACCAGTGGAAGCAAAATTCTAACATGATAATCATTATTGAACCATTGCTATATCAGTTTTCTTATTAGATTATTGTATTTGATAACGATGTTTTGATACATGAGAGTACGAAGATGATTTTTTAGAATCTTCATGTATCTAATCATTTACTAATTCGAATTAGGCTTCCTCAAGGTCATCATTGGTGACTTCGGTGTACAAGGAGGACACATTATACTCGCTCAATATCAATGTCTCAACTTAAGCTTTCATCATGGGTATCTTTCAGATCAACCATTTCGTATCCCCAATCATCTATTCATTCAACGTCATTCAAAGTTATTTCAATCCAACATCTCTCATCCTTCAAAGTTATCAAATTTCCCAACAATCAACTGCAGTCTTCGTGAACTCCGCCAATGTATCGCCACCGTGACAAACACACAGAAAATCACAGAAGCAATGAAACTCGTAGCAGCAGCAAAAGTCAGATGCGCCCAAGAAGCCGTAGTTAATTCCCGACCGTTCTCCGAATCCCTTATCGATGTTCTTTACAGCATCAACCAACAGTCACAGTTAGAAGACATTGACATACCTTTGACCAACGTTAGACCCGTCAAAAAAGTCGCCCTTGTTGTAATAACAGGAGAACGCGGTCTGTGTGGTGGGTTTAACAACTTTGTTCTTGGAAAAGCCGAAGCCCGGATCGCCGAATTGAAGAGTCTTGGTCTGGATTACACTGTTATTAGTGTCGGAAAAAAAGGGTAATTCGTATTTTGTAAAAAGACCTTCAGTTTCGGTTGATAGGTTTATCGAAGGCGAGGGGTTTCCGACTGCAAAAGACTCGCAAGTGATTGCCGATGAAGTGTTTTCGTTGTTCGTAAGTGAAGAAGTCGATAAAGTCGAGCTTTTGTACACAAAGTTCGTGTCTTTGATCAAATCGAATCCCATAGTTCATACATTGCTACCATTGCCTGCTAAAGGGGAGATTCGCGATGAAAATGGGAACTCTGTTGATGCAAGTGAAGATGAGTTCTTTAGGTTGACTTCAAAAGAGGGGAAACTGGCTGTTGAGAGGGATAAATCGGTGGGTAAAAGTGACGGGTTTTTACCGAATATGGAGTTTGAACAAGACCCTGTTCAGATTCTTGATGCGTTGATGCCGCTTTATTTGAATAATCAGATTTTGAGGGCGTTACAGGAGTCGTTAGCTAGTGAGCTTGCTGCTAGGATGAATGCAATGAGTAACGCTACTGATAATGCAATTGATTTGAAGAAGAGTCTTTCGAATGTGTATAACCGTGAAAGACAATCTAAGATTACTAATGAAATATTGGAGATCGTTGCTGGAGCCGAATCACTTTTATAGCTAAGCTGGTCTCTTATTGGATTCCGTTGTGTTTTATTTATTGAACTCGGATAGTGTTTGGAATTTTGATTATTTAGAACCCATAGAGAGGTTTTTGATAATGAAAATTTAAAATGAGGTTTTTGATGGTCTTTTGCTTATTAAATTGTTGTATTCTTGATTCCATTACAATGGCAACTGTTTTTTCTTCATTCAATTGCTTAATAGAATGAATATTGTTCAATCTTTCAGGTGTGAGTTTGATCCAAATCTGACAAAATTTCCACTAAATCATGTTTAAATGGAATTTGATTCTTGGTTTTAAAAAGCGAGAAGATCACAAAAGTGACGAAGTCTAAAACTGAGGCACGAAGCAAAAAAGCGGTGGGCTTTTCGTATCTGAGGCGCAGGGTGATTATATATCCCATAGAGTTTTAGCATCCCTTATCCAAAATATAGCTATAAATTAAGGTTTACACATGATTTTACCTACATGTACAAGCCAAAAAAAAAACTATTGTACAACAGTTTGCTGCACAAAAATCTGATAAATACGTGAGGCACGCATGTCAGGGGAATTTTTTGCCAAAAAAAGTGCGCCTCAAGTGCGCTTCCTGTATTTCATGTGCCTTGTGTAGTCTGAAGCACTAAGGCCTGCGCGTTAGGACGCCTTGCGCTCAGGTGCGCTTTTTAAAACCAAGATTTGATTATCCATTTGTTACTTTGTATGTGCAGCAGAAGACTAGAAGTTGAGAGCTAAACATTGTGGTCATTCAAATCTTCATTGACAAAAGCAAGTTGGTTAAAATTCGGGTACATATTGCTTTCCTTGTGCATTTTTTTCTTTATAACACGGGCCAATAAACAATTCAGTTTATTCGAGTATAATTTGATCATTGAAACAAATCTCTAGTTGGTTGTCTTTTAGTTCTTCAAACATCGATACGCTTTTTGGGTTGTTCATGCATAAATACTCCTTAAGATTTCTAAGATATCTGCTCCACTACGTGCTGATAGAAAACCCGCAGTGTCACATTTTAGTCTTTAGGGATTATAGTTGAATCTTGAACAACTTAGTTAAAAACAGGTAACTTCTAGGGGTGCAAACGAGCCATGCTGCTCGAGAAAAAGCTCGAAACGAGCCAAGCCTTATCGAGCCCGAGCCGATGGTAACTTCACAAAGACCTTTATTCCTTTAAGCATTAATAGCTACATCACTGCTAGGTATGGAAATGGCTAGATGGGTTTAATCATAAACATGCGAGTTGTGTCAAATAGAATATGAATACCTTATAGAACCCAAATTAGGATAGTTGGTTAATTTGGGCAATCTAAATTGAACATGCGAAAAAAAAAAGATGACTAAATAAACAAGATACACTTTGTACTTCTACGGTTATACCTTTAGGATAATTTACATTACACTATATAAATAAACAAAATGTGTTCATCAACCACAAAAGCTAGATAAAATCATTAAACACGACAGACACACAGGCGCTAATCTTGCAAAACCCCGACATCTTTGCTAGTTTCACACCTTTCGCAATTGCCTCATTACGTGAAACAAGATAAGAACTCATAACCCGTATATCGTTGTCTGCAAATTTGTAATTATAATCCTTTTCATGGACCCGTAAAAAGTAACTTTCTTTTATTTATGAAATTTAAAAGAAAATAGTCATTTTTTATTTCGTAAAGTTTACAAGATAGTCATTGGTTATCATTTAAATTTGAAAAACCATACTTTTTAGTCTTCAAAATTGGAAGTATGGTCATTTTTTATGCTTTAAGCTTAAAAAATGACTAAAAACAATAATGAAAAAAGCAGCCATTCTGTTGACTGTCTGCAAATGATGAACTGCTCATTTACAGAAAAGTAGGCCAAACCTTTAACATACATGAATAATACTGTATTTGGCCTAGCTACACTCTGCAGATAAGTGTAATACAATCATACATGCACACTTGTACATACATAAACATCCACACAAGTCAATTACTAAACTGTGTATACGATGAAATGTGTATACGTATGAAATACTGGAACTCTGTTTTAAAAAGAAAATGCAATTCAACGTTTCAGTTTTTCAGCTAAGATTCAGTTTAGTTCTCAAAAATTTCTTGCTGATGCGAGAAGACTTGCCAATACGAAGATGAAACTAGTACGCTTGAGCGTAAAAGTGCACACTCGGTTGATCAAATCAGTAAATTCCCAACCGCAACAAACAAAATCCATTACTTCTGTATGATATATCAAAATCCGTTACGTGTCGTTCTTTGTGGTTTTGTGAATCAAGAACCACACTGAAATGAGGGACGAATGTTGGTAAGTTTAGTGTCATCAACTATTTATAAGAGATACGGATTTATAGTAAGACTAAAGAGATTGTAGTTAAGCTATAATACGCGTGCATGCTCATATAAACTGATCTGAATCCCATACCCTTTGAATGGCAAAACCTAAAGGATAGAGAAGCATTTTTAGTAATTGATCAGCTTTCACCAACATTGATCGTTTGCCGTCAACTAGACATAGTCAGCTTAGGTAAAAGCCAACATTAGCTGCTTTACAGTGACAAGTTATGGAACAGTCATTGTGAAATCTTGAGGTAGGGTCTACCAAAGTTGGTAAGGCTGATTGAGGATCGAAAAGTTATAACCACAAATGGATGGTTGTCGTTATGACTGTTAGGGACGGACCCACCTTGACAAGATCGGATTTACGAGAACCCGTTGTTTTTTAAAATTTTAGTAACCGAAATTTTTAGTGAGAAAGATTGCTTTGGATCTTAATTATGATCACAAGTAGCTTAGTTTTTACTGGAAATGGAAAAACAATATGGATTTTGTTTTAGTTGAAGGGCAAAATCATTAAACGAACTTGGTATTTGAAAGGGCAAAAATCATTTTAGGCCCAACACCAAAATACTCCACTAGCTCACAAGCCCACAATTTTTCTATCCCATTATTCATTAATCACTCCATGTGGGATGGATTATAAAATAAATAGTCATTACATCTCAAGTAAATGCATGCACATTTCATTTCATCCAAACAAAATGGAATAAGAACATAATATGTATGCATATAGGGTAGGGTTAGAATAATAAGTTGATTTATAATAAGGAATTCTGAAATGTCATGGAGAGAAGGAAAGAGAAACATCGATAAAAAGACCGAGCTGCCCATAAACTCACGTCGTTTCTCTCATTTGTGTTGTATTCTTTTGTCAAAGTTCGTTTAATCGATAAGCATTGTGTCGGCTATACCTACTTACTTACCTAGCCCATACGTCACTCTATCTTCAAATTTTACAAGTTTTAAGAAGTTTGTAAAATGCAAGTAAAGTCCTATCACCTTCATTTATCTTGTTTTCAAAAAACTAAACATGAAAGAGACTGATAAAGAAGGGGAAAGTGAGGCATTAGTCAACATCTCCTTTCTTTTATTCTATCACAGTAATCTTTTGATGCTTGAACCAGTTAAGAATGGAATTCGGTTGGGTATGAGCCGATCTCAGTCATGTTTACTTCAATCATCCGTTGGGTTCGAGTGTTTCTTCACATGTATTTATCTTATGTGGGTAAAAGTTAACCTTTTGGATTCTTATTAGCTAAAACCCCATCTCAAACTCAATCAAAAAATGAGAAGTATCAAACATGTTGGGTTCGTAGGCTTTAGGGTAGCCGGCCCTAATTAGGGTTAACCGGCCCTAGTTATTAGGCCCACTTAGTTAACTTGTTAACCAAGTAGGAAACCCTAATCTTGTTTTATATGTAACATCTGTCGAAAAACGGGTTTCCAAAACCCGCTTCGTTTATTAATCGAATAGTCAGTTATAATTTTCGTTGCGTATATATTGTCCATTTTAATTTTAAACAATACATAATTAATAAACATTTTAGAATTTAAAAACTATAATTAATAAATAGTAAAAACAAGTGAAGAAATAAATTAAAGGAAGCTGCCGGGTTTCGAACCCGGGTCAGCAAGTCCAACAAACAAACACTACACCACTCCGCCACATGGATCTTTTGTGTATATAATGAAACAATTAATACTTAAAATAAAACTCGAAATCAAATCCTGAGATCAGCGCACCCAATCCACAGTCGCCGGAAATACCGACGATTTCGCAAATCACGACCGTTTTTCTTTGACTGAACGCGTGAAATAACTTCGACATCGGTTATAACCGATGTCTAATCCCCCAATATCAGTCGTAACCGCCGGAGAAACATTGACCACGAATCAAGACCAAATTCGGACTCAATACATTCTGTTTCTTCTCTATAAATACTCACCCAAACCTCTGGTAACCTTTTCGCTCAAAATCGCACAATTTCTCGAGCTTTAGCACTCGCCGGAGATATTCTGCATTCGCCGGACTTTCGCCGGAAAACCGAGACTTACACCAAATCGGTAAATTTCTCGACTCTTTCGTTTTCAATCCATTATTAGACAAGTAATAACATAAATCGTTCAACCAGAATCCGACTCAGACAACGTTGCCGGGAATTTCTGCACTCGCCGGAAAATCACTGGAAATTCCAAAGTCTCGCTGTGAATCGGTACAATCATCTAAACCCCCTGATATCCCTTGTTTAGTAACCTAATTTCACAACTCGTTGATCAAAACTGTTAATTGATTCACTCAGACGGAAGTCACAAATCAGAGCCGACGACTCTTGCCGGAATTCTGAAGAAAACATTCTGATCGGTACATTCGATTCCGTAACCCTCTCTATCCATTTTAATTCAATCAATTATATGATAGATGACCGATTTAAACAAGAAAAGTCGGTCACCTTCGTTCTGTGTCTTTATAAATGAAGAAGACGAAGTCGAAATGTGTGTAAGTATAATTAAAACTGAATCATTAACCGGGTTAGACATATAGTCCAGCGGTGGACTGTGTGCAAACATAATCGCACGTCACGAGTTCGAATCATACAACGTACCGACTTTCAGAAATAAAATCAATATTTTTAGAACTGAATCCGAACAAGTCATAGTATATTTATAAGAGGAATATAATCCGTAAGATAAACAGATTAGACACACAGCCCAACTGGTTGGGCTGTGCGCATACGAAACGAAGGACCCGAGTTCGACTCCGGGTCCCTGCAAGCGGTTCGGCTATTTTAAATCATTTTAATATTAACCCAATAAAAATAACAATTAATTAGTATATATATAATTAATACAGAGAATATTTCGGGTTAGACACGTAGCTCAGTTGGTAGAGCTGCGTGCACACGTACGAGAGGTCTCGGGTTCGAACCTCACTCAGCGCACACTTAACCACAGTCCGACCGGTCAACGGTCCGGTCAACGGTCAAAAAAGTCAAAATTTTTATTTCTTTTTATTATTTATTTAATTTAAAAATCAATTAAAAATACTTAAAAATAATATTTTTAAAGTTAGAAAATGTCCTTAAACTCACAAAAATAAATCTAAAAATCCTATTAAGATTATGAATCAAAATCTATTTATTTACCGAACCACTTCGTTATTATTTAGGTTAGTTTTTCCTCGTCGATCAAATCCCAAAACTCATGCGCATCTAACGTCATCAAAAGAACGCACCCAATGTGAGTGAATCTCTACCAATTCCCCGTTTTAATCACATTTTGGGGTGTATCATGTGTCGTTTAATTCCTTTTTATATTTAAACACTTGTGCATCTATCATATCCGTGATCAAACAAGTATGTATCAATTGTTGTGTGAATTATGTTAGATTGAAGTTATCATTTTCAGTACATGCATTTCATTAGGCCCATCAGCTCCCCGTGGGATACGGGTTGAGTATCAGGTGCCTCATTCGATCGGCTCCGTTTGATTGAGCCTTGATCTCACATACATCATCATCATTCATGTCATTCGATCGGCTCCGTTTGATTGAGCCTTGATCTCAAATACATCATCATTTATGTCATTTACTCATCCAATGTGGTTTGTGTATTGTTTATTTATATATGTTTGCTCACATGTGATTATTGCACAAATTTTCAATATTAAATACAACAAGCAATTAATAACAATGTTTTATCAAGGTTCACTCGCCAACTTTTGTTGACCCAAAATATCCCCCGTTTTACACATGATACAGGTGATCCAGTTGAGGCAAGAAACACATAGGAAGACTTAGAAGAATAAATCACTTTAAGCTTTCGATTATTTTACTTAGTTTCATTTTCCTTGTAATTGTATGGATTTGATTTGAACATTTAAGTTGTAATTTGAATTTAATAAATATGAAACATTTTAGTAAACATCATGAGCTTTGGTGATAACCCAATTATGCCCTGACTCTTATTCCGCTGCGGGTCGGGGTGTGACAGATTGGTATCAGAGCCATGACTATAGGGATATAGGATAGGTTATTAGACCCTTAGAGCCTATACTATAGTTGATTAGAATTTTTAGATTTTGTGCGTTACATACAAAATTCATGATGTTTATATGCTTTATGTTTATTGTTACATTCAATGTTATGCAAGCAAGTTCATAAGTACATATTATTATACAATGCTCATCATGAATCATATCATCATAACATATCATATCCATGAGAGCACACACCACACAATTCCATGATTTTTGCAACGATTTTTGTATTTTTCAAATCACATCAAAGTGAGTTCTCAAGACGGGCATGTAGTAACTGGAAGGGTACGAGTACCGGTAGTCGGAACGTGCTGTCTAGGCTTGGCATTCGTATAAATCCAAAATAAAGGACCAGTTTGCATACCTGGGGACTAACGATGAGAGTAAGAAGGACCTATTAGGCCAAAGCATGCTATACCAAACGTCGTGTGAGCTAACCCACTTTGAGTTGTCATTGTGTCTACACCTGGACACCCTCCTACCATACATCTCGCAATCATATTTCATGGTTTTCATTCGGGTGATGCGAGTGTTAAACCGCCAACACCAATGTGAATCCTACTAAGCCAATAGTCATGGGGGCCCACATGACTATACAGGCGATGGTATGGGGGACATTGGAGGCCCAAACATGAGCAAACCCAAGACATCCTATGGATGTAGTTTCATTATTGATGATTATGTTATTTTTATTCTTTGAACGACACATGACACCTAAAAACTTCTTAAACTCACAATCTTCCTATGTATGTTCCTGTAGATGTCGGCTAGGCAGCTACGTGGAGGTAGAAAGTCAGGAAGATCAAACGAACGCTTGGCCACTCAGATTGCTAAACAAATGGCCGCGGTACTTCCTGACATCGTAATCCAAGTCCAACAAGCTCTCACCGCAAATCCTATCAACCCTCCCAATCAAGAAGACCAGAGCGTCGCCAACCCTCCCTCCAAAAAGTGCTCCTATAAACACTTCAAGTCTTGCGATCCCCCAAAATATGAAGGGACCGAAGGTGTCACTGCTCTCCTCCACTGGTTTGAAGAAATGGAGAACACCTTCCTCAATTGCGATTGTCTCGAGGATCGCAAGGTACGTTACGCAACTGGGAGACTGTTTGGGGTAGCCCTTACCTGGTGGAACACAGAAAAGGGTAAGAGAGGAATCGAAGATGCTATGGCCTTAACATGGGAAGAGTTAAGGGAAATCATGACGAGACGCTTCTGTCCAAGAAGCGAAAACAAAAAGTTGGAAGATGAATTCTACTCACTAAAACAAAAGGAAGGAGATCATACTTCCTACAACAAAAGATTTCTTGAGCTGAACCAAATGATCCTTAATCTGTTCACCCCCGTGTACCGCCTGGTTGAACACTACATTCGAGGCCTCCCCTCGAAAATTCAAGACTCGGTTCTAAGCACTTCGCCTGCAACACTTGAAGCCGCAAAGGAATTAGCCACAGAACTCACCGAGAATCGCATCCGAAATGGCAAATTCAAGGATGAGAAAAAGAAAGCCCCCATTGAGGCCCAAACCCCAAACCATTCCGTCTCCTCTTCGAAATTTGCTGGTAAGAGGAAACGAAACAACAGAAATTTTGCTGTCACACAAACAAACTCTCCTATCACTGCCGCACCAATCACCCAAGTTGCTCCCTCAGCTGCACCGTTCAAAAAGCCATACACCGGCCCATACACAAAATGCAACCGTTATCAATACCATCACCTCCCCGAAACTCCTTGCCAACATTGCACCAGCTGTGGCCGTGCGGGTCACACCATCCAAACTTGTCGCACACTTCAGCGAATGAACCGCAATCAACCCTCAACCCAAACCCAACATCAGATAGTGGGTCAAGCCCAACAACCTTTACTCCTCCCACCTGCCCAACATATAGCCCAATCCTACTACCAACCCAACTACCCCATGATGCAACCTATGCGAGCTTGTTACAACTGTGGAGACCCAAACCACTTCAGGAACACATGTCCCCATTTGGTAAACATCATCCATGCTCAAGCTCAGGCGAATCCAGTAAACCAAGCTAACCAAGCTCCTCCACCTGCTAGAGGAAGAGCTTTCAACATCAATGCCAACTAAGCTAGAGCTGACAACAACGTGGTTAACGGTACGTTTCTCGTCAATGGTAGTTATGCATCCATGTTATTCGATACTGGCGCGGATAAGAGTTTTGTGTCTTTAGAATTTGAACCTATTCTCAACCAAACGCGTGATAATCTCATGGAATCTCTAACGGTGGAAGTTGCTGACGGAAAACCAGTCTCATTAAACTCTATTATACGAAATTGTACCCTCACTCTAAACGATCACGATTTTCCAGTTGACCTCATGCCTATGAAGTTGGGAAGTTTCGACATTATAATCGGTATGGACTGGCTCAGCCAACATCACGCTGAAGTTGTATGCCGCGAAAAGTTCATTCGCATTCCTCTTGCAGACGGTCAGACCCTACGAATCTTTGGAGAAACCCCTTCGAAAGGACTCAAATTAATGTCCTGTCTTCAAGCCCGAAAATATCTCCGCAAGAACTATGTCGCATTCCTAACTCACGTCGTCAAGAAAGGAAACAAGGAGAAGAAACTCGAAGATATACCAGTAGTGAAAGAATTCCCACAAGTCTTTCCCGACGACATCTCAGGACTCCCTCCCGTGAGAGAAGTCGAATTCCGCATTGATCTTATACCTGGCGCTACACCAGTCACAAAATCTCCTTATAGGTTAGCCCCATCCGAAATGCAAGAGCTGGTCAGTCAACTGACAAAGGATTCATACGTCCTAGCTCATCGCCTTGGGGTGCACCTGTTCTTTTTGTGAAGAAGAAAGATGGAAAATTTCGCATGTGTATCGACTACAGAGAACTCAACAAGTTAACGGTCAAGAACCGCTACCCATTACCTCGCATCGATGACCTTCTAGACCAACTCCAAGGCGCCACCTGTTTTTCAAAAATCGACATTCGTTCTGGTTATCATCAACTTAGAGTACATGAAGAAGACGTCCCAAAGACCGCCTTCCGAACTCGTTATGGTCACTTCGAATTCATGGTCATGCCATTTGGTTTAACCAACGCCCCAGCTGTTTTCATGGATCTAATGAATAGGGTATGCAAACCCTACCTCGACCGCTTTGTCATAGTCTTCATCGACGACATCCTCATCTACTCAAAGTCTAAATCCGATCATGAACGACACCTTCGACTTATCCTTACACTCTTAAGGACTGAAAAGCTGTACGCTAAGTTCTCGAAATGTGAATTCTGGTTAAGGGAAGTACAATTCCTTGGACACGTCGTCAATGACAAGGGAATTCATGTTGATCCTTCAAAAATCAAGGCAGTGCAGGAATGGCAAGCGCCACGTACCCTACCGAAGTAAGATCATCTCTTGGTTTGGCTGGTTACTATCGCCGCTTCATTGCCAACTTTTCCCGTATTGCTGTACCCCTCACGGCTTTGACTCATAAAGGAAAACCCTTCATATGGGGACCTAAACAAGAAGAAGCCTTCCAAACTCTAAAGCAAAAACTTTGTGACGCACCTATCCTCACACTTCCTGAAGGTTGCGATGACTTTGTAGTATATTGCGACGCATCAGGGCAAGGGCTAGGCTGCGTATTAATGCAAAGAGGAAAAGTGATAGCCTATGCTTCTAGGCAACTCAAGGTTCATGAAAAGAATTACACCACCCACGACCTGGAACTTGGAGCCGTTGTGTTCGCTCTCAAGATATGGAGACATTACCTCTACGGTACCAAGTGTGAAATATACACTGACCACAAAAGTCTCCAACATATCTTCAACCAAAAGGAGTTGAATATGAGGCAACGAAGATGGGTCGAACTTCTTAACTGTAACATTTGTCAAAAACGGGTTTCCAAAACCCGCTCCGTTTTGTAATCGAATATCAAGTTATAAATGTCACGTTGTGTATTTATGGTTATTTTGATTTTTAATGATACATAATTAATAAACAAACTAAACTATAAAAATTATTTTTGATAAAAAGTGAAAACAAAATAAATAAAAATAAAATGTTGCTGCCGGGACTCGAACCCGGGTCAGCCGGAATTTAAACCCAAAGACTTAACGCTCACACACATCACCACTCCGCCACTTGTTTGTTTTCTGTCAACTTAGAGAAACAAATAACTCTTATACACAAACCTAGTTAAACCGGTTGTGCCAACTGAGAAACCGAAATCGGCAATTCAACCGTCTAATCGTTTGATTAATCGCACATTCAGGTTTATAACCGATGCACCGACGATTTTAATCAATTCGGATTTGAATGAACTTCAATTTTTATCATCATCGGTTTTTATAACCAAAAATAATCAAAGTCCAAATTACTTCAACCAAGACCCCTCTCGCGACTCAGAAACATCATACAAACATTCCATTTCACTTTCGTCACACATTCGGTCCATCAGAAAGCTTAAATCAACTCGCCGGAAAATTCTGCAAGTTCGCCGGAAAACCGTATTTGTCCTCAAATCGGTAAGTTCTTCAATACCATCGTAGTCTAACAGTTATTAAGCTATTTCTAACTCAAACCTTCCACTTGAGATCGAATTCAGGCACCGTTATCAGATAATTCCAGTTCGCCGGAAAATTTCTGGAAATCGTTATCTTCGTCTGTGAAACGGTAAGGACCTTCAAACACACTTTTAACGTTTGTTTATCACTTCAATTCCACGCTAATCAAAACGGTTAATTGTTTTGTTCAGTTGAGGTGCACAAAAACAGAGCCGACGCATTGCCGGAAATTCTGTGATAAATCATTCCTACGGTATGTTACTTCCAACACCGTCTCTGCCATTTCATTTTAGCCTTAAGAATGATTGTTAATCGTAAAAACAAGAAAACGGATTAGTAACACCGTCGACTGTAATTTGAGTGAAGAAGACGAAGATAGTTAAGTTATAAGTATAATTAAAATTGGTATTTTAAACGGGTTAGACACACAGTCCAGCGGTGGACTGTGTGCAAATAATACGCGCATGTCACGAGTTCGATCCCTGATACACGCACCCTCTATGTAATAAAAAGCCTTTTTGATTAAGGCTAAACCGGGGTAACTCCGTTAGTTGTTAAGTATAATAAAAACTGAAATATTAACCAGGTTAGACACACAGTCCAGCAGTGGACTGTGTGCAACACTAACTCGCACGTCACGCGTTCGAGTCTGGTTAACAGCACCGGTTCGATGATTTAAAATCTTTTTAAAAACAAATGAATTTTGAATAAATCGAATTAGTATATAAATATAATTAAAAACAAGATTATTTCGGGTTAGACACGTAGCTCAGTTTGTAGAGCTGCGTGCACGCGTACGGGAGGTCTCGGGTTCGAGTCTCACCCAGCGCATACATGCACCCTGACCGAACCGGTCAACAGGTCAACAAGTCAACGGTCAACGGTCAACGGTCAACGCAAAAATAAACAATTTTTATATATTTTTATTTATTTAATTTAATTTAAAAATCAATTAAAAATACTTAAAAATAATATTTTTAAAGATAGAAAATAGCCTTAAACTCACAAAAAATATATCTAAAAATTCAATTAAAATCCTTAATAAAATCCACTCATTTATTATATTTTTCCGTTATTATTTAGGTTAGTAATTCTCGTTGTTCAACTCTCCCGACTCATGCGCATCTCATCATCTCCATTCAAACGCACCCAATGTGAGTGAATCTTTACAAATTCCCCGTTTTAATCACGTTTTGGGGTGTATCATGTGTCTTGCTATATATTATATTTAAATCATTGTGCATACCTCATATCATGAACATGTGTATTCAGTTTGTTTCAACTGTTGTGTGGTTATCGTTAGATGCAATTTATTATTTTCAGTACATGCAATTTCATAGGCCGCCGCTCCCCATTACATTATGAGCGTTGAGCATGTTCCCCATTACATTATGAGCATTGAGCATGTTCCCCATTACATTATGAGCGTGAACCTGGCGTGCCCACATACGATCGGCTCCGTTTGATTGAGCCTTGATCGCACAGTTTCATTCATGTTATTTATCGTATAATGTTGGTATGTTAATGTATGCTATCATGTGTTATTGTATGTTATAGTTGTGATTGCTATTGCTACTGCTTGGTTATTTACATTTGCTCATTTATGATTATGCACAATTTTTCATTGATAAACTAATAAGTAAATCAATAATAAATGTTTATCTAACAAGGTTCACTCGCCAACTTATGTTGACCCAAAAACCCCCATTTTTACACATGATACAGGTGAACCAGCTGCAGCAAGAAACACTTAGGATTGGACTAGAAGAATAAAATGATTTAGAGTTTGGGATTGTTTTGCTTGGTTTATTTTCTTTGTATTGTATGGACATGTTTAGATATTTGGGAATGTAATTTTGACTTTAATAAATATGAAACATATTAGTAAATATCATGAGCTTTGGTGATAACCCAGTTATGCCCCGACTCTTATTCCGCTGCGGGTCGAGGTGTGACATTAACGACTACGACTGTGAGATTCGGTATCATCCTGGCAAGGCAAACGTAGTGGCTGATGCACTCAGTCGAAAGGGTTATGCGAACTCCATTCGTCTTCTATGTTCGCAAATCATAACCGACATCAAAGATCGAATCCGAGAAGCTCAACATGTTTCTGTAACAGAAAACGACGTACGCGATGAGCTGTCATGTGGAGCGGAACTCAAAATCGAAACCAAATCCGACGATATTCTATACTATTTAAACCGCATATGGATTCCCGATCGCGATAACCTTCGTGATTTCCTTATGAATGAGGCGCACAAAACACGGTACTCTGTACACCCAGGAGCCGACAAGATGTATCAAGACCTATGATATACCTACTGGTGGCCGGGCATGAAAAAGGATATCACTGTTTTTGTTTCCAAGTGCCTTACCTGTTCCAAAGTAAAAGCTGAACATCAAAGACCTTCAGGACTCCTAACCCAACCTGAAATACCTGTATGGAAGTGGGAAAACATAACCATGGACTTCATTACTGGGTTACCTCGCACCTCCAGTGGGTATGACACCATATGGGTAATCATTGATCGTCTTACAAAATCAGCTCACTTCATTCCGATTCGCGAGGACTTCAAGAACGAGAAGTTAGCTCGTATCTACATCAGTGAGATCGTAAGCCGTCATGGTGTACCTTTAAGCATCATTTCAGACCGTGATGGTCGTTTCAATTCACGAACATGGCGAGCCGTACAAACCGCCTTGGGTACACGATTAGACCTCAGTACCGCTTTTCATCCTCAAACTGATGGACAATCTGAACGCACCATCCAAACTCTTGAAGACATGCTTCGAGCATGTGTCATAGACTTCAAGGGAAATTGGGACTCTCATCTACCATTAGTTGAATTTTCGTACAACAATAGTTATCACTCAAGTATCGGCATGGCTCCTTTCGAAGCTTTATGTGGTCGTAAGTTCCGATCTCTAGTATGTTGGCACGAAATTGGGGAAGCACAAATCATCGGTCCAGAATTAATTCAAGAAACAACAGACAAGATCCATCAAATTCGAAACAATCTTCTAGCGGCACAAAGTCGTCAAAAGAGTTATGCAGACAAACGACGAAAGCCCTTGGAGTTTAACATTGGTGATCAAGTACTTTTAAAAGTATCACCGTGGAAGGGAGTAGTTCGTTTTGGCCAGAAGGGCAAGCTATCACCACGCTACGTAGGACCTTTCAAGATACTCGAAAGAGTAGGACCTGTAGCATACAAGCTTGACCTACCAGAAGAACTCAACATAATTCATCCCACATTCCACGTATCAAACTTAAAGAAGTGCCTCGCCGATGAAAACCTCCATATTCCCCTAGAAGATATTCAGATCGATGAATCTATGCACTTCATTGAAAGACCAGTAGAAATTATGGACTTCGGAGAAAGCGTTTAAGACGAAGTCGTATTCTAGTTGTCAGGGTACGCTGGGAGTCGAAAAGAGGACCTGAGTTTACTTGGGCCCAACACCAAAAATCATTTTAGGCCCAACACCAAAATACTCCACTAGCTCACAAGCCCACAATTTTCTATCCCATTATTCATTAATCACTCCATGTGGGATGGATTATAAAATAAATAGTCATTACATCTCAAGTAAATGCATGCACATTTCATTTCATCCAAACAAAATGGAATAAGAACATAATATGTATGCATATAGGGTAGGGTTAGAATAATAAGTTGATTTATAATAAGGAATTCTGAAATGTCATGGAGAGAAGGAAAGAGAAACATCGATAAAAAGACCGAGCTGCCCATAAACTCACGTCGTTTCTCTCATTTGTGTTGTATTCATTTGTCAAAGTTCGTTTAATCGATAAGCATTGCGTCGGCTATACCTACTTACTTACCTAGCCCATACGTCGCTCTATCTTCAAATTTTACAAGTCTTAAGAAGTTTGTAAAATGCAAGTAAAGTCCTATCACCTTCATTTATCTTGTTTTCAAAAAACTAAACATGAAAGAAACTGATAAAGAAGGGGAAAGTGAGGCATTAGTCAACATCTCTTTTCTTTTATTCTATCACAGTAATCTTTTTGTCACACCCTCAATTTCCACTTGCGGAGTTTTACCGCGAGGCGTGTGAACAAACCAGAATCCGAAACACTAGTACGTCGAACGACTCTATATGATTTGATAATACGTTTTCCAAAATCATTTGTTGTAGATTTTATATTGTCTTAATTAGTTACCAATATTTAGCAGAAGCATTAGTTTTTAAAGTTGAGCGGAAGCATAAAATAAATAGTGAAGCGGGCGCCAACACAAACGCCAAAACAAATGAAAAACCCCAAAACAATATTTATAAATAAGACTCGATAAAAGATGTCTTGTTCAATGCATGTGCGTGCACCTAGAGCTCCTAGCGTCCTGAGAAACATGTAAAGAAACAAGTGTCAACATTAAAGATGAGTGAGTTCACAGGTTTTCATAAATTCGTTTGTTCGGTTATAGTTTGTTTTCTCCGTTATCCCTAACCCGGGATAACGTATTGGTTCCATTATTCCAACCCGGAATAATAAGTTGTTGCTTCCATTATCCTCAACCCGGGATAATATAGTTGTTGTTTCCATTATTCCAAACCCGGAATAATAAATTGTTTCCATTATCCCCAACCCGGGATAATATAGTTGTTTCGTAATTAAGTTCAATGTTAACATATATAGGTAGCTAGCCTAAAGTCATGTCACGTAAGAGTTCGCGATCGAAGCTGACTGTTGTGCCTCCGTGTTGCCAGGCCTATCACTGACCATGACGAAGTTAGGCCAAATTATTCACCCGTTGACCATACCCGGTCGGCTAGCGCGACTAGCTCGGATGGGGCTTGTCGTGCCCAGTAGTACTACTTATAATTCCCCCGCTATTAAACCAAATACTAACGATCCGAGAGATTGACGAGGACTTAAGTGATATAGCTGCTTAGTGACCACAACATTACATTAACATTAACTTAGTTACCGAATAGTTATGTGACGTTAAATTCGTATAACGTAAAGAGATTGAGTTTGAAGAGTGTATACATGTTTCTCCCCCTGTTGTTTAAAAACCGGATAAAGTTAGGGGCCGTGAACTCACCTTTTGTTGCTCGGTTAGTGTAGCAAAGAAGTTGTAAAGGATGGGACCGCTAATTGCGTCCTAACAAACCAATTGATTTCACGTCAGTGTGTGAACACACCATTACAAATTCTATACTTAATTTACGCACAAAGTGATACACACAAACAACATATCTAACACTCAAACATGCATGCAAGTATCCTCATGTGAACCTAGTGATTAAAACAACTTATCATAAACATAAACCAATCCATGCCACAATTTGGTGCACACAATCACAAGTTATCAAATTTCAGCTTAACACTCATAATTCAGCTGTTTTCTAGGATTTTTATAAAATAGTTCCAACATTCCAAAAATTCCAATATTTTTACAGCAGGTGCCATTTATACTGTAGAAATTTATATAAATTTTCCAAGTCCTAAATCTTTACCGATTAACCATAAATATTAATATACTAGGCTGCAGTCAGATTTATCACTTTCTGACTGCAGTCCACGGAAGAATTTATTTAAAAATCACTGATTGTCCAATTAACGAAATTCCAGTTGGAGTTGCCCGGAAATTTCCATACCTAGTTGCTGTACAAAATTCATGACTCGACTCCCTACTGATTTTAAAATCCAACTCGATAAACAACCAACAAAATTTCAGGGTTTTCACAGCTTTAGTTACTGAACTTATTTGGCCCTTTAAAAATATCAAACGACTTCAGAAAATTATGAATCCAACGCCCTTAGATTCGTTATTCAAATCTCTACGTTCTAGACATCAGAAAATCCGTTTTTCGACAACTAACGACCGAGTTACAGCCAGATGAAGTCGGCTGTAACTATTACTCAGCATCCTGTTTCAGCATATTGTTACCATTAATTCGCACAATCCGTTAATATTATTAACCTAGGCGATCAAGAACCGGTTTTTCTAATCATAATTCAATACCTATAACATATCCATGCAACTCTAATTCGCACCTCTAGTTTTTATAAACAAAACACAGCCTATAATATTCAGCTTTCAAACAACATTACTTGCAATCTATCATTAACAAATCCGCAAACAATCATTCATCTCATTCAATCATGCAATCCGAGAACAACAAAATCAAAACACATGCATCCGAATATGATCTAGTAACATATGATAAATTCAAATCTTTTAATGATAAGGTAAACGAACCGTGAGTAAAATAAGGAACCGGTGATCAAAGATGCTTGCGACCGAGAGGATGATGATGAAGTAGGCTGTTTTGTTGATCGAATAGAGGTGAACAAGGACTGATCTCGCGACTGAATGGAGGTGAACAAGGGCTGTTTGCGGTTGAATGGAATGAACGAGGGCTGATCAGATCGAGATGAAGGCTGCTCGCGATCAATGGGACAAGAGTGAGGCAGTTTACGGTCGAAGAAGATGAAGGATTTGGCTGCCGACGGCTGTTTTGCCTTTTAGGGTTTTGTGGTTGTGAAAAGCATGCATGGGTGTGTGTATATATAGCGCAAGGAGAGATAGGGTTACGGTTTGGATTTGAATTCGTGGCCGAGGAACTAGGGTGGGTCGGTTTGGGTTTGATCTTGCGGCCGAGATATGTTTTAGTTTAAGGTTTAGGTTTGATCTCGGTTTGGGTTTGCGGTTTGGGTTGCACACGGCCGAGAATGGTTTGAGTTCTAAACTTGGTTAATTCCTAGAGTCACAAGGAATCAAAGTTGGTTCGTGTCGCGGTTCGGTTCGTGCACATATTTATTATATACACATATATTTTGTAACTAAAACAATTCACGTAATCACACATCACGTATTCATTAACTCATACATGTTTAATACATAGCATATAATTCACTCGACAAGTATTGCGTTTAAGTTATCCGAAAAACCGGGATGTCACACTTTTGATGCTTGAACCAGTTAAGAATGGAATTCGGTTGGGTATGAGCCGATCTCAGTCATGTTTACTTCAATCATCCGTTGGGTTCGAGTGTTTCTTCACATGTATTTATCTTATGTGGGTAAAAGTTAACCTTTTGGATTCTTATTAGCTAAAACCCCATCTCAAACTCAATCAAAAAATGAGAAGTATCAAACATGTTGGGTTCGTAGGCTTTAGGGTAGCCGGCCCTAATTAGGTTTAACCGGCCCTAGTTATTAGGCCCACTTCGTTAACTTGTTAACCAAGTAGGAAACCCTAATCTTGTTTTATATGTAACATCTGTCGAAAAACGGGTTTCCAAAACCCGCTTCGTTTATTAATCGAATAGTCAGTTATAATTTTCGTTGCGTATATATTGTCCATTTTAATTTTAAACAATACATAATTAATAAACATTTTAGAATTTAAAAACTATAATTAATAAATAGTAAAAACAAGTGAAGAAATAAATTAAAGGAAGCTGCCGGGTTTCGAACCCGGGTCAGCAAGTCCAACAAACAAACACTACACCACTCCGCCACATGGATCTTTTGTGTATATACTGAAACAATTAATACTTAAAATAAAACTCGAAATCAAATCCTAAGATCAGCGCACCCAATCTGCAGTCGCCGGAAATACCGACGATTTCGCAAATCACGACCGTTTTTCTTTGACTGAACGCGTGAAATAACTTCGACATCGGTTATAACCGATGTCTAATCCCCCAATACCAGTCGTAACCGCCGGAGAAACATTGACCACGAATCAAGACCAAATTCGGACTCAATACATTCTGTTTCTTCTCTATAAATACTCACCAAAACCTCTGGTAACCTTTTCACTCAAAATCGCACAATTTCTCGAGCTTTAGCACTCGCCGGAGATATTCTGCATTCGCCGGACTTTCTCCGGAAAACCGAGACTTACACCAAATCGGTAAATTTCTCGACTCTTTCGTTTTCAATCCATTATTAGACAAGTAATAACATAAATCGTTCAACCAGAATCCGACTCAGACAACGTTGCCGGGAATTTCTGCACTCGCCGGAAAATCACTGGAAATTCCAAAGTCTCGCTGTGAATCGGTACAATCATCTAAACCCCCTGATATCCCTTGTTTAGTAACCTAATTTCACAACTCGTTGATCAAAACTGTTAATTGATTCACTCAGACGGAAGTCACAAATCAGAGCCGACGACTCTTGCCGGAATTCTGAAGAAAACATTCTGATCGGTACATTCGATTCCGTAACCCTCTCTATCCATTTTAATTCAATCAATTATATGATAGATGACCGATTTAAACAAGAACAGTCGGTCACCTTCGTTCTGTGACTTTATAAAGGAAGAAGACGAAGTCGAAATGTGTGTAAGTATAATTAAAACTGAATGATTAACCGGGTTAGACACATAGTCCAGCGGTGGACTGTGTGCAAACATAATCGCACGTCACGAGTTCGAATCATACAACGTACCGACTTTCAGAAATAAAATCAATATTTTTAGAACTGAATCAGAACAAGTCATAGTATGTTTATAAGAGGAATATAATCCGTAAGATAAACAGATTAGACACACAGCCCAACTGGTTGGCCTGTGCGCATACGAACCGAAGGACCCGAGTTCGACTCCGGGTCCCTGCAAGCGGTTCGGCCATTTTAAATCATTTTAATATTAACCCAATAAAAATAACAATTAATTAGTATATATATATAATTAAAACAGAGAATATTTCGGGTTAGACACGTAGCTCAGTTGGTAGAGCTGCGTGCACGCGTACGAGAGGTCTCGGGTTCGAACCTCACTCAGCGCACACTTAACCACAGTCCGACCGGTCAACGGTCAACGGTCCGGTCAACGGTCAAAAAAGTCAAAATTTTTATTTCTTTTTATTATTTATTTAATTTAAAAATCAATTAAAAATACTTAAAAATAATATTTTTAAAGTTAGAAAATGTCCTTAAACTCACAAAAATAATTCTAAAAATCCTATTAAGATTATGAATTAAAATCTATTTATTTACCGAACCACTTCGTTATTATTTAGGTTAGTTTTTCCTCGTCGATCAAATCTCAAAACTCGTGCGCATCCAACGTCATCAAAAGAACGCACCCAATGTGAGTGAATCTTTACCAATTCCCCGTTTTAATCACATTTGGGGTGTATCATGTGTCGTTTAATTCCTTATTATATTTAAACACTTGTGCATCTATCATATCCGTGATCAAACGTGTATGTATCAATTGTTGTGTGAATTATGTTAGATTGAAGTTATCATTTTCAGAACATGCATTTCATTAGGCCCATCAGCTCCCCGTGGGATACGGGTTGAGTATCAGGTGTCTCATTCGATCGGCTCCGTTTGATTGAGCCTTGATCTCACATACATCATCATCATTCATGTCATTTGATCGGCTCCGTTTGATTGAGCCTTGATCTCAAATACATCATCATTTATGTCATTTACTCATCCAATGTGGTTTGTGTATTGTTTATTTATATGTGTTTGCTCACATGTGATTATTGCACAAATTTTCAATATTAAATACAACAAGCAATTAATAACAAGGTTTTATCAAGGTTCACTCGCCAACTTTTGTTGACCCAAAATATCCCCCGTTTTACACATGATACAGGTGATCCAGTTGAGGCAAGAAACACATAGGAAGACTTAGAAGAATAAATCAGCTTAAGCTTTCGATTGTTTTACTTAGTTTCATTTTCCTTGTAATTGTATGGATTTGATTTGAACATTTAAGTTGTAATTTGAATTTAATAAATATGAAACATTTTAGTAAACATCATGAGCTTTGGTGATAACCCAATTATGCCCCGACTCTTTTTCCGCTGCAGGTCGGGGTGTGACATTATAAATACCTATGATGTAATTGCAGTCTGTGTCATTCTGTAAACAGTTGTGAGCATCTAATAAAAGTGAAACCCTAGTTACAACCAGTGGACGTAAGTCACCTTGACCGAACCACGTAAATTCTCGTGTTCTTTATTTTCTGCTAATGTGTGTGTGTGTTTGTCCGCTTCTGCTCTAGCCTACTCTGATTCGATACCCTAACAAGTGGTATCAGAGCTAAATGTTAGTTAAACACACGGTTATCGCAGGAGAGGGAGAGAGCTGGACGAGAGGTCTAGATTCGTTGTTGCAGCCTCCGACGCTGATGTGGTTATGACCCGTACCTATTCATGGTTACACCTCGTAAGGTTTAGGGTTTTGCGCCGTCAGGTTCCTATTGCAGTTGTCGTTGTTTTAGAGTGTTTAGCGATTAGGGTTTCGGTTCTTGAACCCTGGTTATTCGTTGTTTTTACTCTCAGGTTTGTAGGAGAAGTCATCGGTTCAGGTGATTCAGGTTTCTAGTTTATTAAAGGTTGCTCGGGTCTTCGGGTGCTTGTTTTCTGTGGTTTTTTTCTTCTGGTTTTCTCGTTTCCTATGGCTGAAGATGGAAAGTTTCAAATCAAGAAGTTCAAAGGTACTGATTTTG
Organism: Scalesia atractyloides; assembly: GCA_947069175.1. Taxonomy (NCBI): domain Eukaryota; kingdom Viridiplantae; phylum Streptophyta; class Magnoliopsida; order Asterales; family Asteraceae; genus Scalesia; species Scalesia atractyloides. The sequence continues at coordinate 56,307,074 of CAMTDV010000001.1, read as the reverse complement.
CATGGTGGAGAATGCAAATAGAGGCGTTTCTTGGTGAATGCGATTAGGATGTGGTACTGGAAGAAAACATGTTGGAATGGATAAAGCTGACGAAGCAATTTGGAACTGAAAGGACAAAAAGGCAAGAAGTAAAATTACATTGGATTTGACGAGTAGCGTTGCATTTAATATCAGGAAAGAAACAACTGCTCGTGGTATGTTAGTGATGTTCTAAAAGTAGTTAATTAAAAACAACTCAAATTACCCTGATTCTAGACTCAAATTAAACTCTAGACTCCTAAACTATACTAAACTACTAACCGGCAAGTGCACCGATCAATTGTAGAATAGCATTAAGCAAGTCCGGATTATCGAACCCACAAGACTTTCTAGTTACTATGACCACTTAACTTAGACTCAATTACACACTTTGTATAGTTTACTACTAATTCTAAATTATCAATTAAACTATTAAATTACTAAATTGGAACAAATCAAATTATGAACTTTTAGGAAAATTTGGAATTAAATCAAGAAATAATGAACTAGCCACGTAGGTTGAATTTTTAGACTACTACTCATTTGATTTAATAATAATTTATTAGGTTGAATGTTTTACCGGGATCTTGACATATTAAAGTCTAGGTTTACCTAACAGGACCCCCGACCCTTCTTAGGAAGACACATATGATAACCTACACTTTTTATTATTTGTTTACCGGTCTTAAAAATTTCTTTTCAGTTATCTTTTAAATTAGTAAAGTGTCTAATTAATTAATTACTACTCAATAATTAACCTAGACCCACTACAACTTCTAGTTTAGCTTAACTGACTCAATTTTGACAAGGAAATTAGATTTGGGAATTTCTCAAAACCTAAACCTAACAATTTATCTAATTAATTCAGCCAACTAATTGTTATTTCTCAATAATCAATTTAGGTATAATGACAAGATTGATTTTATATTTCATTCAATTGTTTTCCCGGTTTTATTGGCCAATTTTACCGACAACTTCCCGAATCCCTAAAGACACGAAAAGTAACACAAACCTATTCTATGGAAGACATCCACCTAAGTTCATGCAAAACAATCAAACAATCACAAATCAAGCAAAATCATGCAAATACACTAAACTAGATAATTAAAGTTGTGAACTTTACAAATTTAACATTCAAACCCAAAATTAAATTAAAACAAATCAAACTTTCATGACATCCATTATCCAAACCTAGGCAACTGAATCAAATCTAGCCAAGTAACATGTTTGAAAAACAAATTAAACAAGGTTTAAAACAAGAAAGCATAATCAAGTAAAACAAGGAGTGCAAAGATCAAGAATTGTATGATAAAACCGTTAAAAGCTCCTGCCTCGAAACTCCTGGATCACCCGTACACTTCTTGCAGCCTAGATCTCCTTCTTCTAGCCCAAAATCTCCAGAAAGAATGCTCCAAAAGCCTCTAGTTCGTCCAAGTTGGTTCCAAGTTGTATTTTACTTCAATAATGACTGATTAAATAACAAACAAAGCCAAAAACAATCATGTTTCGAAACTTTCTGGATAAAACACCTCTCGTCGGCCACGAGAGGGTTTTAGGCTTCCGGTCGCGCCCCGTGACCGAGTGGCTTTCCGGAGATAATTATTACTCCCCCGCCCCGCGAGAGAGATGTGGTTTGCCGGTTGCGCCCCGAGACCGGGTTAAAAATCCTTATTTACGTTTCGTTTTCTCTTATTCGATCCAATCACGTCCCGGCTCGATTCTTTTCACCATTTTAGCTCGTTTTTCCCATCCTTCCAACCGTTTTCACGAACCAGGACCTACAAAACGCATTTTGATTAAAAGTAGATAGATTCTTGACAAACCGAAACGAAAACGCGCTAAAACTATACAAACTCTACATGATAATTAGATGTATTATTCAATACATCAAATATCCCCACACTTGCTCTTTTTTCGCCCTCGAAAAAGAATTGTGCATAAATGGAATCATAACCAAACAATTACTCAATTACAAATTACGGTTATTTTCATTAGGGAATAAGATTTATGTTAACCGCGATTGCAAGTATTTGATCCACTTAAACTCAAAATTCGGTTCAAACCTCTTATCATCTGAATTTAGTTTAAGTGCGGTCAATCTACCTAGGGTCTCACACTAGAGTCCACAGTACCCCTAATCTCACCTCAAGCTTATGGAACAAAAGGAACGAATTATTTAAACCCTTTCCTAACCGTTTTATACCAAAATATAAAGAATTTAAAACCAAGCAATTTTCTCTCTTTTTTTTCTTTTAATTTGAGCATTTGATTTCTTTTTGCATATCTAACCTAGAGGCTGTCTCAACCAGAGTCACCATCCCCGAGAGCGACAACGTGGGCTTTGATACTTAAAATTTCAACTAATCCTAGAGGGATTCTCGATCAGATCCCCAAGGGAGATTCCATAGGCCTCGTCTCCTTTTCAATCAAGCTCGTTTTTCTATTTTTTCTTTTTACATGATTAAAAATTCTACATATTTTAGCTTATAACGGCATTCCTTATACGTTTTTGGCGGTTTCAGTTTCCCATTTTTCCTAGATGAGTACCCACTAGTAGACCGACAATTAAGGTATATTAATCTCAAAGAAAATAAGAACCGAATCGAGCCTACTCACATATCCCAAGTTAGACAAAAACTCACCCTTTTATTTCTCATATTATTATTATTTGAAACCGAATAAAAATTTAATTTTTCTATCATTTTCCGTTTAAATTCATGCAAACTTCTTTTTCAAAAGACATCTTAGGATTTTTTATTTTATTTATTTATTTTTTAAATTAAAAATAAATCAAACTACTACACTACTCTACTATCTCATCCCCACACTTAAATTTTTGCATTGTCCCTCAATGCAAGGACGAGACAACCTACCCCTTAAAATAAAACAAAACAAAATAAAGAAAGAAAAACACAATACAAAAGTGAAGCGACTTAGCTGGTAGTGCAAGACTGTCAATGTGCCAGTCAATCCACTCATGCTCTCCAAACCGAACGCGCTCAATGTACACTGTCAAAACTCTCACGCGAACAGAAACAGCATACCACATCGACCTATCACCATGCACTTACAAAACATAATATGATAAAGCAAACTAAAAAGATTGTTTTGAAAGATTGTTCACCACAATACCCAAACCAGCCATCACCACCCACAAAGTAAATTGTTTAAAAATATAGACCATTAATAAATTAAAATAGCAGAAAAGAAAAATAAAGATAAAGCTCCGCAGCTGCTTCAATCGTCCACCTCCGACTCTTCCGACGCCTCGAATATCTGATCCGGTTGAACGTCCTACCCGCAAACTGACTTGACCCTGCCTGACCACCTGGATGCTGAAAGTAGGATGGGATCCCCATGTTCAGATTCTGCATCATATACATCATCACATCTTCTAGCCTCCTCTGGCTAGCCTCATGCATGCGCCTACTCTCTAACATGGTCTGGCGAACTCCACCAAACTGTTGGTCAACATAGCCTCGCAAGTCCCCAAACCCCGTCTCCATCCTGTCATACAGAGAATCTAAAGTCAGTGGGTCTGGGCGAGGCTCCCGAAGAGGATACTGTCGTCCTGGCAGCTCCTGGCGTGTAACCGGCCGCTGATATCGAGTGGCGATGCCAGCATGCATAGATGATGCAGCTTCAGATCCGGGAGGCGGTTGCACTTGAGGTCCCTGGCGGACTGGCAGCCAGCTCACAGGCTCTTGGGTCGTCAGAATCTCGGCAGTCTGGAGGTCTCTAATGCTCATGACGCAGGGGGCGGGGCCCGTACACTTCTTGCAGCCTAGATCTCCTTCTTCTAGCTCAAAATCTCGAGAAAGAATGCTCCAAAAGCCTCTAGTTCGTCCAAGTTGGTTCCAAGTTGTATTTCACTTCAATAATGACTGATTAAATAACAAACAAAGCCAAAAACAATCATGTTTCGAAACTTTTTGGATAAAACACCCTCTCGTCGGTCGCGAGAGGAATTTAGGCTTCCGGTCGCGCCCCGCGACCGAGTGGCTTTCCGGAGATAATTATTACTCCCTCGCGCCCCGCGAGAGAGATGTGGTTTGCCGGTCGCGCCCCGCGATCGGGTTAAAAATCCTTATTTACATTACGTTTCCTCTTATTCGATCCAATCACGTCCCGGCTCGGTTCTTTTCACCATTTTAGCTCGTTTTTTCCATCCTTCCAACCGTTTTCACGAACCAAGACCTGCAAAACGCATTTGGATTAAAAGTAGATAAATTCTTGACAAACCGAAACGAAAACGTGCCAAAACTATACAAACTCTACATGATAAATGGATGTATTATTCAGTATATGAGTTAGCAGCTCTATCAAATATGTATGAGAAGTCATCTGTCGGTAATATGGTGTTCTTGATGAGGCAACTTTTTAATATGAGAATGAACGAGGGCAGTTCAGTTGCTAATCACATTAATAAGGTCAATTCAATTTTGTCCAGGTTAGCAACTAGGGCATGAAGTTGGATGATGACACTCAAGTTGTGGTTTTGTTATCTTCCTTACCTGATTGTTGGTCAGGATTTGTGACAATAGTCACTGAAACTGCTGGAAATGGAAATTTGAAGTTTGATCGGGTCCGGGATAGTATTTTAGGTGAAGACGTGGAGGAACTCTAGTGGAGGATCTACTTCTGGTATGTTCAGTGCTAGCAGGGGAAGAGGTAATAACAAAAGCAATGGGAGTCGTGGGAAAAGCTTGTCTAAAGCTGGGAATAATGTGAGGTTCTGGAACTGTGGTGAAAAGGGGCATGTTAAAAACGAGTGTCCCAATCCTAAGAAAGAGAATGGTAAACAACATGTAAACAGTGTTGTCTCAGATGAATCTGACGGTGACGTATGGTTTGCTGTGAAGAATCTACAGACTCTTAGGCTATGAATTCTGGTTCTTTGTTTCACGCCATGCACAGCGGGAAGATGATGGTGAAGCTGAAAAAAGGAAACTTTGGAAAGGTACGATTAGCTAACGATCAAAGTTCTTAATGTTACGGGTATGGGAGATGTCAATCCGAAGACTCCATTGGGCACTACATGGAATTTGTAGAATGTTAGGGTAATTCCAGGTTTAACGAAGCAACTTATTTTTGTTAGTTAACTGGATAAACAAGGAGTAGATGTTAAGTTTGGTGGTGGGAAGTGGAAGGTGATTAATGGAAATCTTATTGTTGCCTGTGGGAGAAGACGAGGATCGTTGTATCTAGTTGAGGTACCTACTAAGGGACTAGCCGTTCTTGTACAACATAAAGTCTGGTTCATTGAATCTAGTAAGCGGAAGAGGGTTCAAATTGCAAACTTGAATCTTGGTGCTTTGGGGATGTCAGTTGAATGTCGTCGGGGGTCTAAGTTTAAGCCAATCAGGGATTTGGTGACAGTGGGAGCACGGGCTGTGTTCCAAGTACAATCTTAAAGAACCGTTGGGGTTTGAAAATGAAGGTTCCGACTGAAGAAAAATGATCTCCTGGAAATAGTTTGCAAATGTGGAGAGTGGTATTAATTCTCGGTGTATCTCTGGAGCTGGTGGATCGCGCAAGCTGGTTGAGATTGAGAACGGGTCTGATAAGACTATTGGGTTGGAGCTTGTGGGAGCTTCAATTGGTCTCTCAGGTACTTGATGAGAGGCGTGGTTGCAACTAGGTGACTTGGATCTGACTAGAGTCTTAGCTTGTTCTTCGGAGCTGGAGGCTTGGAGGACTGAAGTCTTAACTTGTTCTTGGAACTGGAGGCTTGGAGGACTGAAGTCTTAACTTGTTCTTGGAACTGGAGGCTTGGAAGACTTGAATGTAAAGATTATTGAAGTTATTGGTGATGGGTTTCTTGGATGCTCTTTGTGGACTATGCAAAGCCTCCGAGTGAGAGATTGTTGGGTTCATAGGCTTTAGGGTAGCTGACCCTAGTTATTAGGCCCACTTAGTTAACTTGTTGACCAAGTAGGAAACCCTAATCTTGTTCTATAAATACCTATGATGTAATTGTAGTATGTGTCATTCTGTAAACAGTTGTGAGCATATAATAAAAGTGAAACCCTAGTTACAACCCATGGACGTAGGTCACCTTGACTGAACCATGTAAATTCTCGTGTTTTTTATTTTCTGCTAGTGTGTGTGTGTGTGTGTATTTGTTCGCTTCCGTTCTAGCCTACTCTGATCCGATACCCTAAGAAAACACTTATAGTATAAGTCTTAAGATTCCATGTTTCTAATAATGTAAGTTTATAACAATTTCTAACTACTAGTTCTTATATATTTTAAATATTGTATAATAAATTAAAATATTTGGGCATGTCAGAAGGAGGCAGACAACAACCATGGTTAGAACAGTGAAACACTTATTATAGAGGGAAAGAAGAGTAGAGGCATGCCGAAAACGACTTGAGATGAGCGGATTAGGCAAGATTTGTTAGATTTGCATCTTTTTGAGGACATGAACAGAACTTCGTGAAAGCGTCACCTTGACTGAACCATGTAAATTCTCGTGTTTTTTATTTTCTGCTAGTGTGTGTGTGTGTATTTGTTCGCTTCCGTTCTAGCCTACTCTGATCCGATACCCTAAGAAAACACTTATAGTATAAGTCTTAAGATTCCATGTTTCTAATAATGTAAGTTTATAACAATTTCTAACTACTAGTTCTTATATATTTTAAATATTGTATAATAAATTAAAATATTTGGGCATGTCAGAAGGAGGCAGACAACAACCATGGTTAGAACAGTGAAACACTTATTATAGAGGGAAAGAAGAGTAGAGGCATGCCGAAAACGACTTGAGATGAGCGGATTAGGCAAGATTTGTTAGATTTGCATCTTTTTGAGGACATGAACAGAACTTCATGAAAGCGTAGGATTAAGGTTAAAGACTTTTAGGTAGTTGGCCTAGTTTGTTTTAGATTCTTCTCTTAAGAGTTTAATTTTCAGTTCTATAAGGTGTTATATAGCTTTTTATAGGTTCTCATCTATTCCCGGTGTCGTAGTTTTACTAAAAAAACTTATTTATTGATGTGTTTAGTTTTATTTTTTTACTATTACCTTTTTTAGTAGTGTGTGCTTATGTATGTTTTTCAGAATCTTGTCTTGGTCAAGGGCGGACTTGTCATAGTAGGAGGGGTAGCTCTGACTATCCCTCAACTTTCCGCTGAAAAGGTATTATTTTTTTTCATTGATTACCTTTTTTGGATTCCACTATCCATGAAAAATAATTATGGTACCTCTTCTCATTAAAAATTAAAGACGAGAAGTAGAGATGCTTAAAAAATTTCCCGCAGAGGTGCTACAACTCTCCAATGATGATCCGCTAGCGGTCAATGTTCAGTGCAGCGTAAAGAAGAGAAGAACAAGCTGAATAGAGTGTCTGCTGAGCCTATTTAAACCAACATTATATTGGATTAATATAGACGTATTTAACAAGTCCAAATTTAAAACAAATATTTTATTGTTTATTTTAACCTAGGGCTACGGTTTTGACTGTATACAGAGAGATGACAAAAACAATACTCTACCATTATCGGGTGTGAAAGGGTTTAGGTTGGGGGCATGACCCGATACGTGGTGAAAGCGAGATCCACAAGGTAATTGTTGAAATCAAATGGGGTGGGGTGGTGTGGAATCGGCTGGCGTGGCCAGTCATATGGATTTTTACTTTTTTTTTTAACTATTTAAATTTCATTTAAATAAAATAAAGATTGCATATAATATTTTTAAAAAGTACAAATAAAATAAAATAAAGAAAATAAAAACTTCATGGTTTATCCATGTTATATTTTTGCAAATTGCCAATTCTGCGTTGATAAGGTAATCGATGTCCATAGCGAGAAACTTCAAATCTGCAAGTTTTTTTTAGATGCCTTCTTTTCGCGAGCCGCTTGGATATTTTTCTTCACCTCCATCTTTTATTGTTGGATGAAATTGAACGTGTCAATTTTCGTCTCAATTTCATCCAACTGATCGGTGTACAACCCTTTACCCGAAGTCGAACTAGGGGCCGAACCCGATCTAACTCTTTGAACCTGCTTTTTTAAGTGTCTCTACCGGGTGGGCGGGAAGGTGAATCATCAAAATCATCCAAATTAAGATCAATCTCTTGATCACGAGCATCAGATTGAGCTTGGGATAAGGGTGTTCTTGCCTTTTTGGATGATGTTGATTCGCTAGCGGTAGGGACTGTCGTCCATATAGAAGCGTATCTAGATACATTCCAACAGTGCATGTACTTGAGCTTGTGCTTCTTGTTATCTCTGTATGATACCATGACATTCTTGATAAAGTCGGCCTCTGTTTCACCCCTACTTGGCGAGTTCTTTGCCTAATGGAAACAACCATTGAACGCGGTGACAAGTATATTTATGTCATTCCACTTGGTTGAGAGGCTATCATTTTCACAATAAACCTCCGTGCTTTTCATTTACGTATGACATGCTCTCTTTATGGAATCTAAAAAACCTTTGCGATGACGTGAATTCCCTATTCCAAAAAAAATAATAATTGGGCATTATAAAACAATTATAATAAAACTAGAAACAATAATATTGTTATATAAAAATACTATTAATCGGATTTTTCGACTCGTCGATATAAGATCTTGTCAACATAGTTTCTTCTTGAGGCGTACACTTAATGTGTGTTCTTTCGAGGGCCGCTATGTTTTTGTGACTTTTTTTTGGCCAGTTTGGATGATGAACCACCAACGTCTTGCGGTTTTGTTTCGGATATGGAATCGGGTTGGGAAAGGTTAACGGGTGGAATAGATGAATCGTCGTACGGAAAGTTCGTGAATACACGGTTTCCTATAAACGACGCGAAATCGCCTAGATCGGGACACAGTGAGTATACTAAACCGTGCGGATGACCGCGTGCAAGGGGTATTTGGGTCGGGTTTGGTGGTTGATGGGTTTGTTGCGGGCTAGGGTTCGGGTTCTCTTGGTAACCAAAGGAGTTGGTTGGGTCGAGGTTTCGGTTAAATGGAAGCATTATAGTGGGTTGATTTTATAAAAAAAAATATAGAGATAGAAGAAGGTTAGAAGTAGAGAAGTGGTAAAATTGTAAAAAAAGGGTGAATACTTATAAAATTTAAAAAAGAAATAATTTTTTTAATAAAGTATTCGTTGAGCAACGGCTACCCCAAACGATCATAAGTCCCAAGCCAATTCCAACCATCCACATCATCTCTCCCCCCCCCCCCCCCGCCAGGGGCAACGTCGTTGCCAACGCTGGTCCAGTGTGGCTGAGCCGGCGTTGCTTGGCATCCCAGCCCCAACCCAAGCCCCCACACGCCGCGGTCTAAGGGGTGGAGGTGCTCCATTTTTCAGGACTCATCACACCCAATCATCTTTTGCCACGTAATCGAACTTGGTTGTATAATAAAATAAGTAAAGAAGTTAAGTTATTTGAAGACAAAATTGTTGGTAAAATAGTAATTGATGTACACTAATAATAACTTATGAATATAAAACAACTCTACTACAAACCCTTGTTAATTTTTTTAGTCACTGGACCCTCTATATGAACAAACTCGAGTTAAATTTTTTTTTGTCACTGGACCCTCTATATAAAATAAAATAATAAAATCTAACATTCTAATACTATAAATATTCTATGTTTATTGCTATAACTAGGTTATCACTCGAGATTAGTTTATGAGCTTGAGAATGTTAGTCTAGTACAAATCAATTACAAACAGACATTTATATACAAATTGACATAAATGAGTTGATACGAAGATGATGTATGTTAGTATTATATAATTCATTAAAGAAGCATGTAGTCAAACTGTCGATTAAAATAATACAAAAATAAATATGTTATATAATACTTATTAATGTATTTATGTATTACATTACATTTAATGAGAAATAAAAGGTACAATTATAACTCCCACGTTACCGAAAATAATTTGAATCCAAAAATTAATCACATAATTCATAAATATCTATACATTTATTTGTACACAACAATACATCTTTTATACATAACTTTACCATCTCTAACTAGAATCAGTAGTTTTACCCCGTCTCTACTTTTAATTATTGATAATGCCAGATACAATTGACCATGGGTGAATCCAGTATTGTTAAAAACAAACCAACATTGGATAGTGACTGACCTTAGCTTATATTAATTATCATTGCAAAACCGACATATAGTGGAAATGGAGATCTGTGGATATATGGTCACTGATGTATTGAATAATATATCTATTTATCGTGTATAGTTTGTACTAGTTTCGTTAATATTCGTTTCAGTTTTACAAAAATTTATCTACTTTTAATCTAATTACATGTCGCAGGTCTTGGTTCATGGAAGTAGCTGAAAAGAGGAGAAAATGAGCTGAAATGTTGAAGGAAACCGAGCCGAATCGTAATTGGAAGTCGAGAGAAGAAACGAATCGGAAATGGGAAAATGGTCTTCTCGCGGCCCGCGAGCACACCAAGTCGTCTCTCTTGCGGATGGCGAGAGGAGGGCGCAACCGGTTACCTAATGCCTCTCGCGGACGGCGAGAGGACTTGTTTGCCAGAAAGTTGCGTATCCTGAGCAGTTTTGGTTGAAGTATGTTATTTAAGTTAGAGTTTAACTCTAATAACAATTATTAGACGAACTTGGATGCTTAGGAGGTGATTTCTAGTGATCTTGAGCTAGTTTCTGGAGGAGAAGTTGTTCGGGAATCATTGAATTGAAGCTAAGAGCATAGAGATCAAAGAAATCCCGGGTTTTGTTACCGATTTTCTTAACCTTTAGATTTCTTGCTTTCGTTTTGATGAATTCAGTTTTAAACTTACTTTGATTATGTTTAAGACAATGATTAATGACTAGATTTTCTGTTGTTACCTAGGTTTTGATGATTTATTATTAAAGTTTAGATTTTTATTGAATTTATAATGTGTTTATGGAATTTTTAATAAAGTAGTAAATTTTGGTGAATTGGTTTCGTGTATTTGCATGTTTTGAATTATTTGTTGATTGTTTAATTGTTTCACATAGATCTAGTTGAATGTCTTTCAAAGAATAGGTTGATGTTGATTGTCGAGCTTAACAGGTTCGGGCAATCTTTCGGTAAATTGGTCAATAAACCCTAGAAACAATTGAATGAAAAATATAATTAAATCTCAACATTATACTAAACTTAGTTATTGAGAAATAATAGTTTATTAACTGAATTAAATAGGTAAATTGCTAGGATTAGGTTTTAAGAAAAGCCGGTTTTAGTTTACTTGCCATAGTTGAGTCGGTTAAACCAAATCAAGAACCTTAGTTAGTCTAAGCTCCCTATTGAGAGATAGTTAGCTATTCTAGACACTTTATTAAACATTAGATAACCGAAAGGATATCGTATAAACTGGTAAACATAGCTATCTTTAGGATATCATAGGCATCTTCCCGAGAAGGGTCGGCAGTCCTGTTCGGTATTCCTTAGGATTTAGTATTTCAAGATCGCGGTTCCCTATCACATTATTATTCGGATAAAAACATTAAATAGTAATAAAGATTCTAACCTAGGTAGTTGTTCCATTATCAATGAATTAAATCTTCGCTTCAAAATTCCGTTTAAAGTCGTCTTAGTTAAGTTAATTTTAGTTTAATTATAATTTTAGGACTTTTAGTAACCCCTCCCCCAAAAAAAATATAAAATAAATTAAGTTGTGTCAATATAGTTTAAATAGAGTCGTTAATGTAATTAGAGAGTCTCGTGGGTTCGATATCCGGACTTACTTAAGCTTACTACAATTGAACGGTCCACTTGCCGGTTAGTAGTTTAGTCGAGTTTAGGAGTCTAGAGCATTACTTTGAGTCTAGATTTAGGTTAATTTCAATTATTTTAATTAGACTACATTTAATACATCAGTCACAGTGCAACATTACAAAATTAGGTGTTGATAGTAAAAACGGCCACTGCTTACGCACACTCCTAGACCGGCTCGTAGACTTTTCTGATAACTTGATTAAAATCTTATACACAAATATAATAATAATAATAATAATAATAATAATAATAATAATGGTAGCAATTATAAATAATACAAATAGCAGTGATAATAATGATATTAATAAACAATATTAGTTTTTATCATACATATATATTAACAGTTATATTAAAAAATATAATATTTATGTATAACAACATTATATATAAGTAGAAATATAACAATATTAATAAAAATCAGTATATCAATAAAATATAATCAATTATAAATTACAAAGATAAGTATATCAATATTAATAAAATCTAATCAATATTAATAAAATGTCATCGTATTAATTTGGATTTGAAACTTAAGATTTGGATAAAAATATTATGTAGGGATTAATTTATTAATTCCAAGATTTAAGGATTAATATTTTTTGAATTTAAGATTAATTAATGAAACTAAAAGGATTATGTTTGAGAAGGGAAAATAGAATTATAGATAGCCTCAATGATTGTCATTTATCTCAAATTGGTTTACTTTATTATATGTACAGATAAGATGTTAATAATCATTTAAAAATTAGTTTATATAATATGTTAGGGCATAAAGGACTTTCTTTTTTAGCTTGTACATGACACTTGAACCCTCAGGACCGGCTCGGCTAAAGGCGCAGGGTGTACAGGAAGCGTGCACTTTGGAATGATTCTGAATGAGGCGGTGAAAACCGGTCCGCTTTTGCGCTTTTCACTTAGCGCCTTGGCTCGGGAATCCGCCGCTTTTGTGCACCTTGCAGTTTTGGAAATGCGAATTCAAGAACATGGAAATCGATTCAATAAGGTCTCAACTAGCGTTGGTTTTATCGGTTGCAACCGCAATCGTTGAAAGATGTATTTCTTTTTCTAAAATGAAGCTTATCAAGACGAGTTTACACAATCGAATAGGTGGATAGTATTTGAACAATGCTCTAATTTGTGCGGTCGAAAATGAAACTTTTTATAAAGTAAAAGATGAGGATGTCATGGCTCGATTTCAAGCTTTCAAAAACCGAAGAGGAGAAATCATTTAGGTATATGTTAATATTTATTTATTATCGTGCTACTATTTTTGTTTCGTTTAGATTGTATGAAGTACGTTAAAAAAAATTGAACGTTACCCCTATAATTATTTTCTAGATCCGCCACTGGTCTTGGTTATGGTTTTGGAGCTGAGGGTTTTACTGGAAGCAACATCTCTATCCTCTGAGATAGAGGTAAGGATTGCCTACATTCCACTCTTCTTAGACCCTGCTAATAGCTTGGCTATAAATGGGGTTATACTGGGTAAGGTTGTATTAAAATATTTGGTTTGGATGCGGATAAACTTGTATAGGATCGGTTTCGGGCAACCTAACGGCTTATTAGTATGTCTCAAATTTGTAATATGTATATATATATGTGTGTGTGTATATAAATGGGTTCTGGAGGAAATGGTCCAAACTGTGAAAGCGGTGAGAACGGCTCCTAGAACGACACGTGGCGCGCACTATAATTAAAGTGGATGCGGGTTTCTACTTTTTCCTTTTTCTTTATTAAAGTATTGGTTTTTCTATTTTCCCGCGCATACATGTGGTGTTTTACTTATCATCATTTACTGAATCACACTTTTTTGGCGTTTGTTCATTGTTTTAGATCACACGTTTTTGGCGTTTGTTAGTGGTTAAGATCACACCTTTTGGCGTTTTGTAGCATGTTTAGATTGACCAAATTAATCTTCTAAAAAATTCAAAGTTTAAATATAATGGCGTTCATGGCGTTCTTACAAACATCATAATTCATTTATAAAAAACAGACAAACATTACAATAAAAAAAGAAATCGAACATCACAATCTAATACTCTTCATCTGAGATGTACCCATCACTTTCCTCATCACTTTCATCAGACTCTTCATCATCATCAACCACATTGGCGTTCAACGTCATCAACTCGTTCAGCCTTCCTCTCATCCTCCCTTCAAACAATACCACAATCTTGTTTCTTATAAGGTTTGAAGCCCTTAAATCACATAGTTTTTGAAGGCAGTCAACGTTCTTTGTGTTCAGGAATGGGTCCATCATGAAGCAATCCTCTTCTCCGTTGTTATAAGTAACTGTTTCCGTCTTTAACTGTTCATTCTAACGCCAACTTGTAACAGTTGGTTGCTCAAAACCATCATCATTTTCTGTTGGAAATCTTCTATTTAACCTTTGAAATACTTTTTGAGTCCTCTCACACAGGTTGGCCATTGGAACACCAAGGGCCGGTCTCGCCCTCTGAATAGCCTCATCCATACGAAGTATGGTGGCGACGGTCTTGACTTTAACATTTATTCTTTAGAGAACTTGATAACGAAATGCTTCTCGGAGCTTTGGAACCCCATGAAACAACTTAGGGCCATTTGTTTTTTTATTTCTATATGTCGTTTAATGCTCTTTTGGCATTTTTAGTAGTTATAATGATGGACCTTAGTATTGTGGTGTTTCTACTTATATAATGGTATTTTTGGCGCGATTTAGATGAGCAATAAATGTTGTTTTTAATAAACCTGATTGTTTATATGTTTTTTGGCGCCAAAATAAAAATAGTTTGTAACTGACCTTTTGAATTCTCTTTTATAATAGTATTGTATGTCGTAAAGATTCATTTTTTCATAGCTGTGACACTGAAAAGCCAGAAGATATGAAACATCTATATTTTTATTTGTCTTGTAATCATAGCGTTTTAGTACTATAATGCTTTTTGGCCTTTGGCATTTTATGTGACAACATGATAGATTTTTAAGTTATTTGCACTGTATGGTTTTGGCTTTTATGTAGCATATAAACATAATTTGGCGTTAAAAAAGGCATTTTAAAACATGCATACGAACATAAATAATTGCAATTGTTTTAATACAAACATGCAAAGTGTAACAAAAACATGTAAAATATGGCGTTTAGAAACTAGTAAATTGCAAAGTGTAAAGAAAACAAAATGCAAAATATGGCGTTTAACAAACTAGTCCACTTCATTAGTCATTCTTTCTTTGATCCTTGCCATTCCAGTTTTGTACAGTTCAGTTATTCTTTCTACCCCAATTGTAAGAATTTGTTTAATGATGATGCCAATGGTTTTATCGCATCATTTATGTTATGTAGGAGCATTTTTGTTTTGCATTTTATCTCAGGGTCATTGAGCTGTCTTTTTTGTAGGTTATATGGGCCGTTTTCATTTGCCAAACCACAAGCCCAACTAGACAGCTTGTCCATAAATGTTTCTATATGCCTCATTGTAAATATTTCACAGTCGATGTTGTTCGACTTTTTGGAAGTTATAGTACTTACAAAAATGCCACGCATGATTTTAGTCCCTAGATTGTTTTGATTCAACGGCTGGTAACCGTCCTCATCGTTTTCACACTTTAGAGAATTTTCTTTAATCTTGCCCCTGTACATACACACACACACATATATATATATTAAATTGCAATTTATTTTCTTTAAACTGGGTATCATATTGCTATAGGTTCTTTATTAATTTTAAAAATTAACATATTACGCGATCGACGGTGTCTGTGTTCTCCTTCACATTATGCGAACACCCATCTAGTGAGAGTGTGTGCACACATATAGAAATGGGAGAAAATCTTGAAATATGAGGGCTTGTATTTGTGTATGAGATTAAATAGGAGATTTTAATATATATATATATATATATATTATAACGTTCATGCGAGAGCTAACTTTAAGGATAGAATTACGAGAATTAGTGTGAGCACAAACAAAATAAACCAAATACAAACAATAAACCTCCCCCCCCCCCCCCAAGAAAAAAACTATACCCCCATCAACCCCCCCCCCCCCCCCCCCCCCAAGCCCTAAACCCCCCACCCCACAAAACCTTAAAAAACCTAATCACCCCTCGCCCTCCTCAAAAAAATTTTTAAAAAATGTAAAAAAAACCTCAACCCCATTACCTAAGTTAAATGCTAAAATAATATTTTATTATTTTTAAAATTTTCCAATAAAATCATGACTTTTTATTTATAAAAAATTAGAAAAAACAAAATTATGTGAGAGCTAACTTTAAGGATAGAATTTCGAGAATTAGTGTGAGCACAAACAAAATAAACCAAAAACAAACAATAAACGTCCCCCCCAAAAAAAAAACGATACCCCATCAACCCCCCCAAAGCCCTAAACCCCCATCCCACAAAACCTTAAAAAACCTAATCACCCCCTCCCTCTCAAAAAAAATGTAAGAAAACAAACCCCGTAGCCCCTCACCTAAGATAAATGCTAAAATAATTTTTTCTAATAAAATCATGACTTTTTATTTATAAAAAAATTAAAAAACAAAATTATTAATAAAAAAGTTACGATTTTAATGGAAAAAAAAATTTAAGAAAGGGTAAACTGCTAAAAAGTCCCTATGGTTTGGTCACGTTTTCCACTTTAGTCCAAATCTCAAAACTTTTGAATCTGGGCCTATGGTTTCAATTTTGTTGTCATTTTCATCTAAAAACAAAATCTTGTCAGGTTTTCAGTTAACATCCATTTCAAGATTTTTTCCCCATTTCTATATGTGTGTACACACACTCTCAGTATTGGGGTCTTCGTGTGATGTGGAAGGGAAAGCAGACACTACCAATCACGTAACATATTATTTTTTAAAATTAATAAAAAAGCTTTATTAATACAATACTCAATTTAAAGAAAATAAATTGTGGGCTTTTATGATGTAATTGAAAAATATGTATTAACGTATGAAAATATTATGATCATTTAAAAATCATAGGGCGGAATTGATTTAAAAGTCAACAATATGTTTGTATCATGTATTTTTAAAAGTCGTAATCAGTGAAATTCTAAATATTATGTAAATTAACCCTTTTATCCTTTTTTTACTCTATATTATTATATATATTATTATATAGTATAGATAACTGTGTAATATATAATATTTGTGTGTGCGTACAAAAACACTCATAATCACATGATACAACTCATCTATTTGACATTTAGCAAGCATTCGTTTTGCTTTCATTACACCTTTTAGCTAATGCATTTGCCCATTACAACGGGCTCAAAAGTTGTGCCAAAAGGTACAAATCAAGTTTTTATAAAGTTGTAAATATTCCTTCACATGTTATGAATAAAACAATAATCTTCATGGATTATTGTATTAAATGTTTCTTCCTTCACAAGTTATAAATAAAAATAATAATCTTCATATAATTATTATATTAAATGTTTCTAGTTTATCGCGGTGTAGTTAGTTTATATTTAGTCATCACAAATTAAAAACCTTAATATATGGTTTCGATCTACAACGAAAAGTGATAACACTATGTAACAAGAAAATTAAGATCTCTAATTGACTATGCGTTTAAATTAAGACATTGTCTCTCTTATTAGAACCGAATCATTGATTCTGGTATACTTCATTAAAACTTGGTTTATCAAGGATGATGAATCACACACGATACACACCTTAAATTATGCATATTGATTTTGCTTAAATTCTTCAAAAATGAATTTTACAATGCATGAAATAAGAGCGTCTTCAATATGGTGTTTTAAGAAGAAAGGGTGTGATGTAAAGGAGAGAAAATATGATGTGGAGTAGAGAGTTGTTTTCGTGGGAAAACACCTTCAAGTAGAGGTGCTCACAACGGGTTCTGGGCCTAAACCGGTTTGAATTGAAACAGGGATTGGTTGGGTCAACAAAAGTTGAAATTATTGTTTTATAAACCAAGTTTAAGTATATTATAAGAATGTCTTTGGTTCATCCCCTATGAAGTCAACGGCTTCTCAAATAGAGAGGGGGCCAAAATACTAATGAAGATTTAGAGTTTAGAAGGTTTTTTGGTGGAGAGAAAAAGTGATTTAGAACTTACCTTAATATAAACAAACAACTCCTTTTCAATCTCTTTTGAATTGGATGAAAACGCATTTTGTAAACATCGTTCTAGAATTAAGCTTTATGCATTTTAAGAGAAAAAATGTATATTTAGCTAATTGAAATCAAGTTTAATTATTTTGTTAAGTTTGGACATATATTTTCAATAAATGAATATATTTATTTCACTTTAAAAAAATACTATAGTTCATGTGTTTGGACTTTTCTAACAAAGAAAAGGAAAGCTGGTGTAGTGGTAAATCCCCCTCTTTTCTAACAAAAGGTCATGGGTTCAATTCTTGTATACTACATTTTCAACCATGAGGTGTCAGCCCAGTGGCCAGCCTCATCCATTTCAAACGGGAGGACGCGGGTTCGAGTCCAGCTCGGCCCGAATAATCCTGCTGGGTAGTAACCGTCAGGCAGCTATGGGGCTAAGCTAGCTTGGGGAGGGAGAACTATCCCGCAGTCAGGGGTACCGTGCATTTACCTTTTTTTGACTTTTCTAACAAATAATGGCATAAACCATGTTTCCTTGACTTTGAAAGCATTTAACAATAATTTACTATGAACTATTTTTATTATATGAAAGTATTTCAGTTTGAACACAATACTTGTTAGATTATTATTTGATGATGAATTATTGAACTTAATTATATACTTATGCATCACAGGAAACTAACACTAAATGTTAAAAAGTTGACTTTAATCTCATAATTTAAGAAGTGGAGACGAAATAACGTCCATTATTTGTTCTTTTGTTTAAGAATTTCTGGCACCAAATAATTACTGTGGAATACGACTAGGATACAAAACGACCTAAACTACTTCCTTAAAATACCAAAAATGGCTTCAACTACTCGGTTAAATATTCATATATTATAAGTTTACAACACACAAAGCTCGTAACAAGACCAAATGGTGTGGGATAAAGCCCATGGATTTATCGTGCCACGTCAGCGACAACTAGACAAGAGACTCCATTGTTAACTGGTCTGCTGATATACACTTAATTATACATGTTTTAGTCCCCCATTTTATTTCTGGTTTACGCATTTTTTTTACGACAAAATCGATATTTAGTTACTTAATCATGTATTTTTGGGTTTTCAGGTCTAAACGTCATGCCAAAGACAAAGTTGGAGAAAACCAGGAGTTTTCGGGCATTTTGGATGAATCTGTAGAATCTAATTGGTGAAGATACTGATGCCGCAAGGTCGTGTGTTCCAAGTGCACGACAGTGCAGGCTCAATTACTCAGAAGTACCAGCAGTGCGGTCAGGAGCGTAGACTATTTCTCAGGCACGAACGACCATGCGTCTCAACCGCACAACCATGCGCTCACTATTACTCGGAAGCACAGACAGTGGCATCAAACGTGGAAGTATTTTCTCGGACACACATGGGCGTGCACGTATAGTGCACGACCTTGCGCCTTTTTTTAACTTTTTGGCCCAGTTGCCCATGTGCCTAGCCTATATCCTGCAGCTGATGTCATGACTAGACTTGAATAGTGCACGGTCGTGCGCTTTATGACGCACGGTCGTATGCTTTTGTAAAGTTTTATAAAACAGAGCAAACATATTCTGATAAAAAACTGGAAATTTTTGTAAACTTCTAGGCGATTTTAGGTCTCCCGAAACAACATGCTTTGGGTCGAATTCAAGCCTGCTAGTTGCAAAGAAGCATACTTATCATCCATTCCATCTAATCCTTGCTTGCTTAAGGTTTAAATCCTTGTTCTATCCATGATTTTGTTACATTTCTAGCATTGTTTGGATGTATTTTGTATTATTGTAGCCTCTGGGAAAAAACACTATGCTACTTGTTTTATGATCAAACATTAGTATGTTGATCTTATTTGTATGAAACTTTGGTACATTTCATGTTTAAATATTGATGATCGTATGACCAACATGTTTCATTGATATTGGATTCTTGATTTTATTTGTAGTCTTGAATGATTAATGAATGTTTGGTTAAGAAATATTGAAAAGCCTCTTGATTAAGCATTTATTAGTAAGCTATTAACTTGTTAGCATGCTTACACCAGAAACTAGAAATGAGTATTGGTTTAATAAAAGTTTAATCAAATGGTAATCAAGAGTATTTTCTTGCACGCAAGGAACCTAAACGGTTAGATGGTTCTGTTACAAGTCCTTGACATGTTTTACGGTCTTTTGGTTGAAATTACTATCTTAGTAAATTTGTGTTCTCAAGGTTTGTAAATTGGTTCTAGAAGGTTACAAAATCAAAAGTTAATACCCCATAATGTTATTCTAAACTCTTAGTACCTAACTTTGTTATTTTTCAAAAATCATAAGGATCAACCATATAATTAATTCCAATATTTATATAGAAGTACTGTAAAAAAAATAAGATTGTTTACTTTATTTTGTTCTAAAAATAATTTGTTACATCATTGAAAAATCTTGGTTCTAGAGCATCCATCTTGCGAGTGGTGCACAAGCGCCTCCACATCTTGCGAGCATTCATATTGCGAGGGTGATGACCTCTTAATGAATAGAGACTTCGAAATCGGGCAAAAATTCGTTCTGATGACCTTCATAATGCTCTTTGTGCGGATTTGGTGGGGCATGTTTGATGTTATCATTCTTATGAATTAGGCTTGAACTCAGAGGAAGAATCGGTTTAGTTATATTTATTTTATTTGTATTTGTGATGATTTTTGTTTTAAAATTACGGCTTTTTCCTTTTTATTTTCTATATTAGTTGTATTTTTTATTTAAAATTTAATAAAACTTTAACTTTTTTAATTTTAACTGTACTTAATAATACTAAATTTGTTAATATATAAGCCTACATAAATAAACAAATAATAAAATTAGATAATGATTACTTAATCACCGATTAAACTTCTACCATATTTAGAGCATTTCTAAGTGAGAAAATAGTGGGTCTACATGTCACCTACGTAACAACATTTTTTCTCATCCACGTTCTAAATCAAACCCACATAATACATAGCCTCAGAAACACCTTTTTCTTGCCCACATGCATCCCCTACTCTCTTCTTATTAGGGGTGAGCAGAAAACCGAAATAACCGAACCGAAACAAAAACCAACGGTTCGGTTTTCGTATTTTTAATAACCGAAAATTTGAATTCGGTTTTCGGATAACCATTTTCAATAACCAAAAAAACTAAACCAAAAGGTTACTATCTATATATTTTTATATATAAGTTTAAATTGTTTAAGTGTTTAACCTAATGCTACTAGAAGTTATAATTTTATTTTTTATGTTAAGTGTTTATAATAAAAACATCACATGTTTATATGTAATTGAAATGATTTATTTATTACCTATAAGAAATAATAAAATTTAATATAAATTTAAATGATCTTCAAATTATTATAAAAGAAAATATCTTAATAAAAACTTTAAGGACACTAAAAGTAGATTAGAATGTTTGGTTTATATAAATAATATTAGTTAAAGAAATTTACTATAATAACTTAGATTAGGATTCTTATATTTCAAAATATACTTAATATTTTTTGAATTTTACATGATTTTGTTCTAATAACTGAAAAACCGAATCGAACTGACGTAAAAACCAAAAAAATCGAAACCGAACGGTTTTAAAAACCGAAAACCGACATTTTGGTTTCGATTTTGGTTTTGGCCAAAATCCAAACCACACCGAACCATACACATTCCTACTTCTCGTCCAATCTGCAAACAAACCTCTTTCTTCCACATCCCTATGGACGGCTCAAAGACGACACAAAGCGGATGGTTTAATATACGGATTGCTGTCAATTTTTACATAATAAATTTTGAAAATGAGGCATTTGTCTATCCAAAAACTAATAATTCCGATTGATTATTGAAAAGGGCATATAATATATAACAAAAGTAAACCTGAAAATTCTTGTCATATAAAATCACAAAACTACAAAAAATTCTGCATGCCACTTGGGGAATACGAATATCCATGTGGATCCTACTTTGATGCTCGTGGTTCCTTTTTGTTATTCGCTAAAGCTGACTTAATTTCTTAACTATAGTTAAATTTAGAGCAACACATTAATGTTTTATATATTGAATCCGGTGCTTCTACGTGAACTAGTTAAACTTAATATAAAAATAATTCTTGTATATAACATGGGATTAATGTGTGAGAAACACTAGTATAATTGAGAAACTTAAGAAGCATTTTTTAACATACATTTTCTCTAAGCTTTTCGTAATATATACATATGTATAGTTTAAAATTGACTATATACATATGTATATAATTCAAGATTTGACAATAACATATATGAATACAGCCAATTATAAACTATACATATGTGTATATTACGAAAAAACTTAGAGAAATATGTAGTTCAGAATGCTTCTCAAGTTTCTCAATTAGGATGGACTTTTATTCAGATGTCTACCCTAACATGTATATATAGAGAGAATATATAATAGGTTAACTTAATTTAGATAAAAAATAAAATTAAAGGTAAAAATCATTGGAGGAAGAGCTTAGCTGGATTTGCTAGACACCTTTTCTTGTAACAAAAATAGTCTTTGTTTGCTTCTTATGAAGTTGGCTACTTCGTAACTGATTAAAAGACATTTTTTACTTAGTTTTTGAGAATCTACTTTTTGGGAAGATACTTTATAAAATCTCTACCCCTTTATATACAAAATTTGATTTCTTTTATAAAAACTTTTTGGTGTTTGTAATATTTTTAACTGAGTTTAATATATCTATTAAACGACGTGTTGGTTTGTGCATATAAAGGCGTTGTTGAATAATGGTTTATGAAGGTAAGAGAATTGATACTGAAGAAAGATAAATGCTGATATGGAAGGTGTCGATACTGATGAAGAGACAAAGTGAAATTTCTACTGAAATAAACTTCTTACAATTGTTAAGAAAAACATTACCACTGAGTAATTTTAAAGTTGAAGAAGATTAGCTTCCTAGCTACCAAATAGGAAGTTAAAGCTCATGATGGACAAATGATGATAAAAGTTAAAGGGATTGCAAATGAGCAACTTGTTACTGATGAGGAATTCGTACTTATGTGGAAGTCGTTCACATAAGATTATCTTTACTCATTATTTAAGAATTTCATAGCTAGAAATGACTTCTGAATCACTTATAACTTCAATATAATGGTAAACTGTATAATATACACAATAATAGAGTTTGAAGACGTAATCAAAGCGATCCATGTTTGATCCAAAACGCAGCAAGACGTTTTTCGTTTTATGTTTATAGTTTTATTGGGTCATGAACAATAGTTATTATGTTTTATTTATGTTTGGCCAAACGCCAACAATTAGTTTGTATTAGTCGAATATTAGAGTCCACTAGGGTTTATTATGGGTTAGCTTAGATAGGCTTGTATTGAATCGGTGCGTGTGAACAACTTAACCACTCAAACGGTTAGGAATCGAAGCATCTCTTCCCAAGAGGCGTATCTCTTTATAACGCATCGATTCAACAAATATATAATGTGTCATCGATTTCTTGTACAGTAGAGTATCCTTACTCAAGAATCGATTTTTTCAGTGTGTAGTTATTCAAGTTCTTCAAAGTTCAAGTGTGTATTCGGTTAGTATATTATTTTAGTTTCTTTGTTTTAGTAATCAACATGTATTGGTCTGAGTTATATGGGGATTACAAAGATGGTTGTTATCATCCTTCTTCTCGTTCATCATGGTCCTAGGAACCACCAAAACCCGATACCAACATTGGTATCAGAGCCCACGGTTCTGTGAAGATCGAGGATGAGGATGAAGGGTTTGGAGATTGTATGAGGGTGAAGAAGGGTAAATCGGTTGGTGTCGATTCATGCGATATAGGGAGAAACAAGGGAAAGAGCGTCCGGTCAGCGGAAGGGATAGTAAGTATGCGAAGGGGAAGCCATCCACTCGTTCCTGAAAATTGCTAATCAAGAAGTTCCCCAAGAAGATGGTTCCAAAAAATTTTCTCAAGAAACTGAGTTTGAAGGGAAGTGCTCCGGTTGGCAGACCGAGAAAAGCAGGAATTCGATATTTTACGTGCAAGCAGTATGGTCATATCATGTCTATTTGTCCAAGTAAGTATGTAAACCTTAGTCCTTTACCAATTGAAAGAGATTATGTGGTTAAGGACACTTGCAGAGGGCAATAGGATTTGACATGGGTAATAGATCCATCTTTCAAAACGCAAATGACCGAAAACAAAAACATATTCAAGGTTTTTAAAAGGCACTTCGGGGTCTTGACAAACCAGAAACGCAAAGAATTGTGTTTGTTCATGGAACTGGAGAGGTTAAAGTTCCGGTAGATGGCAAAGCAAAACAATCCAGTGTGTTAGGTTCATTCCTAGTTTGAAGAGGAACATGTTAAACCTAGAGCAGTTGTTATACAAAGGGATTAAGAGTGTCACCACAAGCGACTGTGTTGAAAAAATGTTCGGAGATCGGGCAAAGGGTGTCGATATTTTTGAAGATAAGTCCGAGTAGTACTTAGAACAAGAATATCTCCACAAGTTTTACAAGCATATAGATGTGGAGAATGGTCATCATGATGAAAAGGTTAAGTTACAAGAATATGTTGAGGAATTCTACGAGAGAGAATTTGAAAAGGAGAGGTATAAGAATAGGGAAAGGTTCGGTGAAGAACATCGGGTACCAAGAAGCATGACATTGTATATTCCAAAAAAGAGAGGTAGGTTTTACGGTGTATTACGAGGGTTTGAAGAATAACCCATTTGAGTCCTGAGAAGCATTACGTTAAAGGGCGGTGGTACTTTCACAACATGAAGATGAAGTAATTGAAAATGACTAAATAATCAAGGGATGTCTCGATGTGGAGGAATTAATTATGATGCACAAGGAACTAGTTGGACATGAGAAGTTTTATGATGCAAACTTTGAGGAACTTCTCAAATGATTCGTACCATGTTACCTTGGAATCTGTAAAGAAAAGGAAATGCCGCCTACTTTGTTGAACGGTAAAGATGTGAATCACACTTTACCGAGTAGTAAACAATGACGGAGGAATCAAGAAGTTGTTAGAGAATGTTGTGTGGGAGGATGTAGCGGTCAAGTGTGGTTTCGACGTGGGTAATGAACAAGAAGTAAAGATTGCATACCTACGCTACATTGATCTTTTCGAGTGGTATTTTGATCTCATGAAGAAGAAACGCATGAAGGATGCAAGCAAAGGGAACGAGGCAAGTTCGAGTAATGCAAAGGAAGGTGAAGATGTCAAGGTCGTTGAAAGCGAAGACGAGCCAGACATGGTGATCATCGTGGAGGTCATCAGATGAAAAGACAACTAGGAAGCATGAATATAAAACCACGAATGTTGTGATTAGGGAGGTGAATGAAGACGTAATCAAAGCGATCCGTGTTCAATCCAAAACGCAGTAGCATATTTTTCCTTTTTATGTTTATAGTTTATTGGGTCATGAACAATAGTTATTATGTTTATAGTTTATTGGGTCATGAACAATAATTATTATGTTCTATTTATGTTTGGCCAAAGGCCAACAATCAATTTGTATGGGTTGAATATTAGAGTCCATTAGGGTTTATTATGGTTATTTTAGATAGGTTTTGTATTGAATCAGTGCGTGTGAACAAATTAACCGCTCAAATGGTTACCAAGGGAATCGACGCATCTCTTCCCAAGGGATGTATCTCTTCACAACGCATCAGTTCAGCAAGTATATAATGTGTCATCAAGTTCTATAACAATATGTTATCATTATTCAAGAAGCGATTGTTTCAGTGTGTAGTTACTCAAGTTCTTCAAAGTTCAAGTGTGTGTTCGGTTAGTATATTATTTCGGTTTCTTTGTTTTTGTAATCAACATGTATTGGTGTGAGTTTTGTTGGGATTAAAGATGGTTGTTATCAGTCTTCTTCTCGTTCATCATTGTCCTATGAACCATCAAACCCCGATACCAACATTGGTATCAAAGCCCACGGCTCTATGAAGATCGAGGATGAGGATGAAGGGTTTGGATATTGTCTGAGGGTGAACAAGGGTAAATTGGTTGGTGTAGATTCATGCAATACTGGGCAGAACAAGGGAAAGAGCATCTAGGGCAGCAGAAGGGTAATAAGTATGCGCAGGGAAAGCCATCCACTTGTTCCTGGAAATCACCAATCAAGAGGTTCCCCAAGAAGATGGTTTCGAAAATTTTTCTCAAGAAACGGAGTCTGAAGGGAAGTGGTCCGGTTGGTAGACCGAGAAAGCAGGAATTCGATATTTTACATGCAAGCCGTATGGTCATATCGCGTCTATTTGTCCAAGTAAGTATGTATACCTTAGTCCTTTACCAATTAAAATAGATTATGTGGTTAAGGGACACTTGCGGAGGGCAATGAGGTTCGAAATGGGTAGTAAATCCATCTTTCAAAACACATATAACCGAAAACTGTAACCTATTCAAGGTTTTTAAAAGGCGCTTCGGGGTCTTGACAAACGAAAAACGCAAAGAATTAGCGTTTGTTCATGGAATTGGTGAGGTTAAAGTTCTTGTAGATGGAAAAGCAAAGTAATCCAGTGTGTTAGTTCCGTTCCTAGTTTGAAGAGGAACGTTTTAAGCCTAGAGAAGTTGTAATACCAAGGAATTGAGAAGGTCCCTACAAGTGACTCGTGTGTGTTGAAAAAAATGTTCAGAGATCAGGCAAAGGGTGTCGATATTTTTGAAGATAAGTCCAAGGAGGACTTAGAATAAGAATATCACGACAAGTTTTACGAGCATATAGATGTTCATAATGGTCATCATGATGAAAAGGTTAAGTTACATGAATATGTTGAGGAATTCTAGGAGAGAGAATTTGAAAAAGAGAGGGAAAGGAATAGGGAATGGTTCGGGAAGGAATGTCGGGTACTAAGAAGCATAACATTGGATATTCCAAGAAAGAGAAGGTAGGTTTTATGGTATATTATGAGGGTTTGAAGAATAACCCGTTTGAGTCCCGATGTGACGTACTTGAAAACGACTCAATAATCAAGGGATGTCTCAATGTGGAGGAATTAATTATGATGCATGAGGAATTAGTTGGACATGAGAAGTTTTATGATCCAAACTTTGAGGAAATTCTCAAATGGTTCGTACCATGTTACCTTGGAATCTGTAAAGAAAGGAAATGTCGCCTACTTTGTTGAACGGTAAAGATGTGAATCTCATCACACTTTATCGTGTAGTAAACAATGAAGGAGGAATCAAGAAGGTGATAGAGAATGTTGTGTGGGAGGATGTAGCGGTCAAGTGTGGTTTCGACGTGGGTAATGAACAAGAAGTAAAGAGTGCATACCTACGCTACATTGATCTTTTAGAGTGGTATTTTGATCTCATGAAGAAGAAACTCATGAAGGAAGCAAGCAAAGGAACGAGGCAAGTTCGAGTAATGTAAAGGAAAGTGAAGATGTCATGGTCGTTGAAAGCGAAGACGAGCCAGACATGGTGATCATCGTGGAGTTCCTCAGATGAAAAGACGACGAGGAAGCATGAAGATAGAACGACGAATGTTGTGATTAGGGAGGTGATTGAGGACGTAATCAAAGTGACCCGAGTTCGATCTAAAACGTAGCAACATGTTTGTCATTTTATGTGTATAGTTTATTGGGTCATGAACAACAGTTATTATTTTCTATTTATGTTTGGCCAAAGGCTAACAATCAGTTTGTATGGGTCGAATATTAGAGTCCACAAGGGTTTATTGTGGGTTAGTTTAGTTAGGCTTGTATTGAATCAGTGTGTGTGAACAACTTAACCGCTCAAATGGTTGCCAAGGGAATCCCCGTATCTCTTCCTAAGGGACGTATCTCTTCACAACGCATCGGTTCAGTAACTATATAATGTGTCATCGAGTTCTTGTAACAGCACAATATCATTATTCAAGAATTGATTGTTTCAGTGTGTAGTTATTCAAGTTCTTCAAAGTTCAAGTGTGTATTCGGTTAGTATATGTAACGCCTCGTGTTCTTGTACTTTCCATATTTAGAAAATATTGTTGTAAATATATCTTTGGAAACTTGTAATCACTTTAGTATCTTTCATGATCAACCTTGCACTCCGAGAATATGATCATAATGGAAACTTATTTGATACTTACACATGCTACATACTTAAGCTATACGTTACAATCTTGAATACGTGATTGTATGCAAGAGATTCATACTTAGAATATCCAAATACTCAATTTATTTGCGATTACATTTACACATAATTCATGCATGCTCAAATACTTAAAACCGGCTAAAACACGTAAAATCAGCCTCAACTAACCCCCCTTTGTACGAATTGGACCTGCCTCGCATGAAATGTGCACACTTCGTACGAAGTGGAACACGCTTCGCACGAAGTGGCACACTTCACACGAAGCGAGTTGGCAGCCGTTTTCCTATAAATACAGACGAAGCTTCACTACATCCAACCTTCCGTTCACTCTCACTCTCGCTATCGAATTTCTTGAATCTCGGCAGAACTAACTTCTTCTAAGTGAGTTTAACTCACTAACATTTTGCAATTATATAAACTTCTTCTTTTACTATTTTCCTTGTACCAAGTGTTGTAAGCTAACCTAGTTCATCATCCTCATAAGATTGGATTAGTGTTCTAGCTAAGAGAACGTTGGGAGCTTTGGCTCCCGAATTAAGTTCCACACCTCACTTGAACATTTTGCATTTACTTTCTGTACGTTCATGACCAACCAGGTTATTGCAACCTTGTGATTTGGTGAATCATATAGCGAGATTTGACATCTCCATTCTTGACATCTATGACTGATGTCTGTCGTGAAGAACATGCAAAAACTAACTAAACTATGTAGATAGGATAAGTCGGGTATCGAACCAAGGGAGTATTGTGGAAAGTGTTGTACTAGTAAATATTGATTAATTAATACTAAAAGAAATGAACTTTAAATTGAAGTTGTTGATTAATTAAATTAACACACTAGATTGAAGTTGTTATCAATAGGAAAAACAATGGTTCCCTCGAAATTCATATTGATAAGTAGAGTATAATTATATGTTTCATCCAACACTTGTAGAAATGATCGTTAATCCAATTAACCAATTGTATGCTCATTGATTAAGTACCCCGATTAATACATAATGGAAGGTCATCACACAAGCATCAATCACAATTACCAACCCTAATCCCTTGCCAAATATATCCCAATTTCTAGAACTCTCGGGAATTGAATGGTTAAAGATCAAGATTCAATAAAATGCAATCGATTACAACGAATTAATCAAATCCAAAGTGAAAAGCATCGAATGCTTAGATCACCGAATCCATAGAGTTGTCAAAAACATAAAAAAAGTACCTAACTTACATCAATCCTCCATTTGGAGGAAACCATAAAAAGACTAGCCGCTCATTATACGCATACAATCATCAAACACTTAAGAGATTGCTGAATCCATGATCGCGATGTTGATTTGGAGTGGAACAATGATGATTGAGGGTGAAAAGCTTTAAACTTTGGAGCCCTAGAAGTCTTGTGTTCATCCGTAATTAGTGTTAAGTGGAAAAACCCCTTTGTAAACCCTAATATACATGCATAACCACACGTGCGGATCTTTTTCACACCCTGACCGTAAGCTACGGTCCTTCACCGTAAGCTACGGTCAGGTAATGCTGGAAACATGTGACTCACCCGTAAGCTATGGTCACAACCATAGCCTACGGTTGAAGAGTTCTGTAATTAATGTGAAGTGACCGTAAGCTATGGTCACAAAGCGTAACCTACGGTTGAATCCCTCTGGTTAATTTCTTCTTTGACAAAACACACCGTAACCTACGGTCAAGCTACCGTAAGCTACGGCGTGGTCTTCACTTCCCTCCACTTATATATACAACTTTCACTTAATTATCAATAAGCCCCTCGACTTCTAATCTTCCCGTTTCCCCGTGTTTTCACGTTAGTTCTTGATCCAAACGAGTCCCGGTTGGTAATTTTTACTTTGCAACTGCATCACGGGTATTCCGCGTCATCTCTAACCTTCTTAAAGCACCCGAATTAATCAGTTAACCTGCAAAACAACCAGTTCTCGTAGTTATCTCATTCAACCCATATAACCACCCAAAACTAACTAAAAACACTTAAGATATGATCATTAACACTCGGGTTTTACCCTCTCCATCACATTCCCACACTTATATTTGATTGTCCTCAAGCAAACCAACTCGAAATTACTGACCACAATAACAATACAACAAATCCCTTAAACGATTCATCAAACTCAGTTCTCAAGTCATACCCATCCCATAGACTAACACAATCAAGATTTACAGTCTGACAACAATTAATACAATTCAAACGCAAGACTTGCCTATATAAGACTAACATGCTTATAATTCAAAACACATGCTACCTGCCCCTCACAATATACTCTCCTCTCGGCTTCAATATCTGAACTAGCATGTGATGTGCTAATGTATATACCCTCATAGACCAATATGAACTCCTGAAATTATAAACTTGTATAACAATCACACTTCCACTGTGCATATAACACGGCACATATCAAAAGGACTTTTGGGTTTAGGCTTTAGGCTAAAGGTAGGAAATTTATGGTTACTCTTCTTTTTCCTCTTTTCCATTAGTGGCTAACAACAAGCAACCAATCCATGACAACTTATTTGCCTATACATAACTCACGCCTTCGGGTTGGTTTCTACCAACGACACTCTAAACAACGTTCCCCCAATTTTTTCCTCTTTTCTTTTTCTTTCTTTTTTTACAATAATAGCACAGCTCACAATTGGCGGACAAACAAATGGTGTGTAGGTTCAACTGGGCCACTAACAATAATCATCATACACCCACAAACCCCGCTACTATGTAACAAAAATCCTAATGCCTTTTATCATTTATATGCTCGTGTCACTCCACAGTCTCAGCATGTATCAAATTACACAAGTTCTAACACAGAATAACATACCGCTCTCAACAAATGAAATCATATTGATGTCCTATCACTTCTACAGGCTCAAAAATCTCACCAAGAAAAAGATAAACGGTTACCGACATATAGCATATGCAATCTAAAGAATGTTACGCTTCTATAAACATCTCTTTCCGACTTTTTATAAAAACAGTTGCCAGCCCTACTCTCATGAAACTTAAAGGGACAGTCATGACAAGAAACTATGTCAATTACTACCAGCAAGAGACCCATTAATGATTGAAATCTTAGGTTTTCATAACGAATTAATATATTTAAGGTGATGAGAAATTTTCAAAAGTTTTAAAAAACTCCCAAATTTCATTTTCCTATCAATTTTATCATTTTCAATCTCTTCACACGTTTACCCACCAGTGTCTTATCGGGCCCCCACATCCCCACACTTGGGATACAATGTCCCCAATGTATGATGCACTTAAAAATTACCCAGAGAAGACCAACCAACGACCCAAGAGCGACTAACCTTATCAAACAAATACAACCATTCCATAAACATAAAATGAACACCACCAAATAACACGAAATAAAATTGTCTTAAACAATAGATAAATAAATAAGATCAAGCACATGGACCTGATCTATGCAGAGGATTAGTGGGTGCTCAGTGATATGATGGACCCTGTGGGTGTCCATGAAATCCTCCCAAATGTTCATAGAAGGAACTCATGTCAAAAATGTCGGCCAAACCTCCTTCTGGTCGATCTTGTTGCTGCTGCTGTTGTGATGATTGTGGCTGCTGCTACTGTTGTGAGTACTCGTACTGCAGCGGTTGATATGGATACAAGCTTTGAAAGTGAGGTTCCGTATACTCTCGCGGTAACCACATGGACCCATGAACTTGCGGCATCGGATGTGGAGGCATACCGGGTTGATATGGCGGCTCTTGACTATAATCCACATAAGGTGGATTTTCAAAGTATGGGACCCCTTGATAATAGTCCATATGGCGTCGGGTCTGATTCTCATCATACGTTTGCATATTCAGCTCCATCTGCGATTCGATATGGCGCATCCTCTCGGTTCGAGCCATATACTCCATCAGTTCTCTATGCTCACCCTCTCAACATCCTGTCTAGATCCTTGATCATAAATAGCCTGCTGTGACGCTTCCCATTACCCATAATCTGATGGTCCCGGTTATTAACAAATACCCGTGTTTCATCATCAAAGACCCCCGACGAATGAGTCGACTGCCTCTGTTCTTCTGGCTGCCTGCTCGACCCCTCACCTACGTCTACACCAGCCTCGCACTTCCGCCGTATTAATTCCTCATCACTAGAATCAAGATCATCCATCTCCCCTTGCTTAGGGGCTATTTTCCCCACTACAGCACCTTAAGTTTTGCCCCATCCCCATATTGAATTTTGTGCCATAGCTTCGTTTCTTATACGAGATGCGGTCACTTTTACACATATCTACAATGGAGAAAATGGCATGCGGTTTGAAAAATGGATATTCTGACAACAACAATGCCCCTTGTCTTGCCAACTGCGTATTGATAAGTCTGGCATGAGGTATTAACTTTTTCAATTTGGCATTTCTACTTTGCCAGGCGTGCAACATTACCAGTTGCCGGAATGAGAGGTGGGGCTGACCGGTCATGATGGCATAAAGGACCGGCAGCTCCCATTTCCTTATCGCCATTCTATCCCCCAGTCTAGGAGCCACATTTGACATGACAAAGCTCAGCAGCACCCTAACAAGCGGCTTCAAATTGTCCCGATTCATCTCAACACCCTTGTTCAACAGGAACAACTCTGTATACATCACACTCTCACTGACCAAGTTTTTCTGCTCATTAAATAGTCATTCTCGTTCACTAGATGGTAGAAATCATCCGCTTTTGAATCAAATCTAGCCACTTGCCTCAGTGTAGCTATAGACATGGTGGCCCGCTTCCCGTTAACTGTTCCGGTAAGCGTGACGGTCCTTGGTGGATTATTTCCGTCATCTTTCTCTAATGTGCTCAACCAGGCCATAACACTCTTGATGTACACATCTCCTTTCTCATTACCCTTGAAATCTGCAACCGCCTCCCACCCAAGTGATACCAATTTTGCATAGAGACCCAATGCCCTAAGATCCAGTTTGTAGACCATCTTCTAAAAACAAGTATTGTCTTTAATAGAATGATCATCCCCCATTTTGACCATACTGGAGCTCTTCCTCTTCTTCCGTTTCCTCCTCTCTAATTTCTATACCTATCCCCCGTCTTCTTTTCGACCTCGTAGGGGCAGCTGCAAATGGCTCGACAACCTTTTCCTCCCCTAATCTTTTCTCCCGCACCATCTACACACATTAACCAAACAACAAACAAACAAAGATCCATTAGTTTACTTCAATTAATACAATTAACCAAGCACAAGTGTGTAATCTCGTTAACCTCCCCACACTTGTTCTCTGTTATGACTAATTTGGTACTGTGGGCGTTTATTTACTAGTAAATGTACTCGCGAAAAATTCTAACACAATTAGGACTTTTTACATTCAATACTCTGTAAACAAACTCCCTATCGTATCCATTAGTCATATCTCTCATCTAAGCTTCCGTGTATTCCCCAACCCTCTTGTAATTTAACAATCAAGGTAGTATTACTAGTTCACAACTTAATACTTCCCTATTCAGTTATCAAATAACTTATTGAGTAAGTATCAAACATTATTAAGCAACCATACCTTAACTCTAACCATTAAGAACAAAACTGGAGTAAAAATCATACCTTTATTTCTTAGGATGCTTAGACAAGGCTCAATTTACTTGAATTAAAGTTTGAGTGAAAAACCCCAAATTTGAATTCTAGGGTTCTTTGTTGATGGGCTAATTCACAACAATCTTGTGATTTTTGGAAGAAACTGAGATGGGCATTATGTTCCCCTCGAAATTCTAAGCAAGATGGGCTTTTGAATCAGACGATTTGGTGGAGTAACAAGAAAATGAGAGATGGGAGAAGCTATGGAGGTTCTAAGTGTATTGGAGAAGAAGATGGTGATGATAAGAATTTTGTGGTGAAAAGAGGTGAGGTAATAGGGTATATGATGATGGATTATGGATCTAATTCATTTACCCATCAGATTTAATGAATTATTCGGTTACAACTTACTAGACCCGACCCAAGAAAACAAGGCTGAACACGACCGTAAGCTACGGTCGGGACCGTAGCTTACGGTCCCCTAATTCTGACTGACTGCCTTTGAACCGTAGCCTACGGTATGACGTAGGTTACGGTTGAGAGTTGCTGGCCCCATTTCACCACCTGACCGTAGCCTATGGTCTTATAACCGTAGGTTACATTCAGCTTTACCATTG
The DNA here is from genome assembly GCA_947069175.1 of Scalesia atractyloides. Taxonomy (NCBI): domain Eukaryota; kingdom Viridiplantae; phylum Streptophyta; class Magnoliopsida; order Asterales; family Asteraceae; genus Scalesia; species Scalesia atractyloides. Next base: position 56,273,006 of record CAMTDV010000001.1, on the reverse strand, counting down.
TTTTTTTATTTTTTATTTTCGGGTAATAAGCCCGAACACTTGTTTAGGTTTATGGCAACACTATGCAGTATTAATCGTTTACTCACTCTTACCACCCCCCATGAAAAGTTGTGTCGACCGCGACACACAATTACTCAACTACGTACCTGCGCAGTGCCCACGTTTCCACACTTGCACAATGCACTAGGGGTGTTGACCAACAACCTATTCAAACCATTCCGACAAAAGACACTAGAACATGAAAACACAAATCAATAACAAAGGAAATATGTACCACATTCTGGGTTGCCTCCCGGTAGCGCTAAGTTTACGTCTTCAGCCGGACATCGCCCAACCCCAAAGAGGTCGTGTATTCTGGTGAACTTGCAAGAAAGTTCACCTCATCCATAGATGTCACATTCGGATCATCAACATCCAAGTACGGTTTCAAACGGTGTCCATTCACAACTTGCCTTCGTTGGTCCTTTGGGTCTTCGATTTCCACATCTCCAAACTTTCCCATGGGTACAATCACAAATGGACACGTCCATTTGCTTTTCAATTTACCTGGAAATAATTTCAGACGTGAGTTAAATAACCATACCTTTCGACCTACCGCAAAAACTTGGCGTCGCAATTTCGCATCATGCACCGCCTTCATCTTATCCTTATAGGCAGCTGCCGTGTCATACGCCTCAGTGCGCAAATCCTCAAGCTCACTCAACTTCAGCAACCTGTGGGCACCTGCATCAGAATAGTTAGTGTTGACCTGTTTAACAGCCCATAATGCACGATGAGTGATTTCCATGGGTAAATGACAACCTTTCCCATACACCAATCGATAAGGTGTAGTGCCAATAGGAGTCTTATAAGCGGTGCAGTAAGCCCATAAGGTATCATCCAATTTAGATGACCAATCCTTACAGTCAATTCGCACTGTCTTTTGTAAAATTTATTTGATCTGCCTGTTTGACACTTCCACCTGTCCACTTGTATGTGGATGATATGGTGTAGCAATGCGATGGTCAACGCCATACCTCTTAAGTAGTTTTCCCACACTGAGGTTTATAAATGTGATCCACCATCACTAATTGATCACATGAGGGATCCCAAAACGTGAAAAAATGTGCGCTTGAACAAACTTACAAAGCACGGTATGATCATTGGTCTTGGTGGCGATTGCTTCAACCATTTTAAAACATAATTAACCGCTATAAGTGACCATTCAAATTGTGAAAAGGTCCCATGAAATCAATTCCCCACACGTCAAAAATATCTACAACCAAAATTGGCTACATTGGCATTTCGTCCCGTTTCGAAATCCCGCCCATCTTTTGACAATTAGTGCAATGTTTAGTGAAACCAAACACGTCTTTAAATAACGTTGACAAGTAAAGGTCACACTGGAGGACTTTACGACCTGTCTTTTGACCGCTAAAATGGCCACCACATGCCGACGAATGGGCGTGTTGTAACACTTCCAAAAATTCCGTCTTTGGAATACATCTTCGAATGATCTGATCGGCACCTATCCGGAACAAATCCGGTTCATCCCAATTGTAATTCTTCACCTATGCCAAAAATTGCTGCTTCCTACGTTATTCCATGCTTTCGGCACTGTACCTGAAACAAGATAATTAGCAAAATTAGCGTACCATGGTTCAAAATTAACAGACATAATGAACTCATTCGGGAACTGCTCGTTAATCTCAGGTGTGACATCCTCAACCCTGAGAGGTAGTCGTGACAGATGGTCAGCAACCACATTCTCACACCCTTTTTCATCTCGAATCTCAAGATTAAATTCCTGCAGTAAAAGGATCCTCCGAATCAACCTTGGTTTAGCATCCTTCTTTTTCATCAGATATTTTAATTGTACTATGATCAGAGTAAACGATTACTTTATTGCCCCAGATATATGACCGGAATTTGTCCAATGCATAGAAAATGACAAGCAACTCTTTCTCCGTTGTAGGATAATTAAGTTGAGCATCAGAGAGAGTTTTGCTTGCATAGTAGATAACAACCGGTTTCTTATCTACCCGCTACCCTAATACAGCTCCGATAGCTAAATCGCTTGCATCACACATTATTCCAAAAGTTTTTGTCCAATCTGGTGATTGCAAGATCGGGGCTTGTATCAATTGTTCCTTTAACACATTAAAAGCTTGAACACAGTCGTCGATAAAGTCAAAAGGCACATCTTTTAAAAGTAGGCTACACAACGGTTTGGTGATGACACTAAAACCTTTGATGATCCTACGGTAAAACCGGGCGTGTCCTAAGAAGGAATGTACCCTTTAACATTTGTAGGAGGTGGTAATGTAGAAATTACTTTGATTTTAGCCCTATCAACTTCAATCCCTTTGCTAGACACTACATGTCCTAGAACAATACCTTCTTGAACCATAAAATGGCTATTTTCCCAACTAAGCACCAAATTCGTTTGGACACACCGTTCCAAAACCTTAGATAATTCGTTTAAACAGATATCAAATGACGAACCAAACACCAAAAAGTCATCCATAAAAATTTCTAAGGCATCCCCGACCATATCTGAGAAAATACTCATCATGCACCTTTGAAAGGTGGTTGGGGCATACCACAGCCCAAATGGCATTCGCCTGAATGCGAAAGCACCGTACGGGCATGTGAATCTAGTATTTTCTTGGTGATCAGGGTGTATGGCAATCTGATTGTACCCTAAATAGCCATCTAGAAAACAGTAAAACTTCTGACCTGATAATTTCTCGACTATCTGATCAATGAAAGGCAAAGGAAAGTGATCTTTTGACGTGGCGGCATTAAGTTTCCTGTAATCAATGCATACACGCCACACAGTTACCGACCGAGTGGCTATTTGATCACTGTTGTCACCTTTAACAATTTGAATACCTGCTTTCTTTGGTACCGTCTGAGTTGGACTTACCCATGCACTATCAGAAATGGGATAAATGATCCCGGCATCCAACCACTTAATAACCTCCTTCTTCACTACTTCCCACATGTTGGGATTCAAATGCCTTTGTGTATCCCATGCAGGCTTCGCATCTGCATCAGTTATAATCTTATGCATAACAATAGAGGGACTTATACCTTTAAGATCCGCGAGAGTCCATCTGATCGCTGCTTTATGGGTCTTAAGCACCTTCAGTAGTGCTTCCTCTTGTTCTTGTTCTAGATTAGCAGCAATGATGACCGGAAGAGTTTGATCCTCCCCTAAGAATGTATACTTTAAATGATGCGGCAACTCCTTCAACTCGACCTTTGGTGGACTGATCAAGGACGACTTCAATCCCGATGATATCTCGGCTGGGAGGCTCTCCACTTGATGAGTCCATGGAGGCCTTCTTTCTTGTATTGCTAGCACCTCCAAGCTCTGCACTTCCTCCTCTAAATCATACATATGATTCTGCTCCACCCTGTCACAAAACAAACATACCTCGGACGTTTCCTCCTCTAAATGAGGGTAGCATCCATTGATAATATCTGCTATGAAACATTCATCACTAGGAAACATGTCAGAAACGTTAGAAAACACATTTAATCTGACCTTTCTGTTGCCAAATGTCATATCGACAGTGCCAGTGCGATAGTCGATTAATGCATGTGCAGTGGCTAAGAAAGTTCGGCCCAAAATAACATTTGGCTGATTGATTTGGTCGGATGAGACGTAATCAAGCACCAAAAAGTCTACTGAGAAGTAAAACTCTTCCACCTTAACAATAACATCTCAAACAATCCCCCGAGGAAGCTTAGGGGTCAAATCTGTCAATACAACAGTTGTATCAGCTCGACGCAGCGGACCAAAATCATATTGGTCATACAAGCTTCCCGAAAGAATGCTCACACTAGCTCCCAGATCCAGCAGCACCCGGTTCATTTTAAAATCTCCCACTTGAATGGGAGTTAAGGGCGTTCCAGGATCTTGTAGCTTAGGTGGAAGCACTCCATTCAAAACAACACTAACCCTTTCTGTTAAGTCAATCTGTTTAGGGACTTTATGTTGCCGTTTTTGAGTGCACATATCTTTTAAATATTTAGCATATGCTGGAACCTGTTTGATGGCATCAGTTAAGGGTAAATTGATTTTAACTTGTTTAAAAACTTCCCAAATTTCTTCGGATTGAGAGCCCCTTTTGTTAATGATGCTCTTGTTACTCGGGTTCTTTAAGGCTTCGGGAAAGGGAGGTGGAATTTGTTCCCCTTCCGTAGCCTTAGTCGGTTCAACAGTTGTAACTTAGTTATTACTATTAGGTTTGACATTCATTTTAATAACCGCAGGTTCCGACTCATCGTCACTCATACCATCCTCACCTAGATCCTCCACCACACTTAAACAAATTGTGGTGGAGCGGGAACTTTATTATAAACCTTACCATTACGAAGGGTACTTACCTGGCTGATTTGATTGCCTTTTTCTGATGAGCTGGATTTGTTGTTGTGTCACTTGGCAACCGTTCGTTTCTCTGCTTCAACTCCTTCAACTCATTGGCAAGTTGACCCATCTGCGTTTTCAATGATTGGATGGCCTTGTCACGAACTTCATTCTTCTGTGCCCGCACTCATCCAACTGATTGCGTTTCTGCAGATCTTGCTAAATTGACTTCAACATTTCCATCGTATCATTGCCCCCAGAAGCGTTAGAAGATCCAGCCGCTCCACCCTGATTCGGATGATACCCTCCTTGAAAGTTCTGCTGGAACCTAGGCTGATTGAAGTTCTATTGCCCCCCGGAATGATTATTACCTTGAAACCCCACATTGCTTTGATTGTTTGCATTCCCATAACTAAAATTCGGATGATTTCTAAGGCCTGGATGGTAGGTATTGGAATTCATATTAAAGTTTCTGCCACCTCCTCCACTTCCTTGCACATAATTAACATCTGTAACTCCCGAGACAATATTAGGGCATTGATCCCCACAATGCCCACAGAATGACATTTGTCCACTAACCTACGATGCATTATCCACTGCCCTTAAAACCGAATGCCGAGTACTTCTTGAAGATTGAGCTTTTCGCTTTGATGTTCTCACATTCCTTTCTAAATACTCCCAATAGACCTGCTCATAGTTTGTACTGAACATTCCATTTGATGTTGATCTTAGATCCCTCGCATCTTCATCTGATAAACCCTCATGAAATGCATTCAGCAGTTCCCACAATTGAATCCCATGATGCGGGCAATTCTTGAGCATCATCTTGAATCGGTTAAATGCCTCATGAAAGAGCTCACCCGGTTGTTGTCGAAAATTCTGAATATCCTTTCGAGCGTTATTTGTCCGTAGCGGTGTATAAAACTCATCCAGAAAGAATTGCTGCATGTCATGCCATGTAAAGATTGACGCGGATGGCAACGAATGAAACCATTGCTAAGCCTTGTCTTCGAGTGTGAACTGGAAAAGTACCAACTTCACATCGTCCGGTATGAACCCTTGGCCGCCAATGATGTTGCATCGGGCATCATACGCTACTATATGCAAATATGGCTCTTCGGTAGCTAGCACATGATATTTAGGAAGGCTTTGAATTGATTGTGCCCTTACCTCGAACGACCAACCTCGTAATGTGGAATTACTATCGGTGAGGGGTTATTGGCGATAGACGGTTTAAAATGGCTCTCAACGCCGCTTACGGATTCCCTATCGTATCTTCTTGGAATACCTTCAAATTGGTTGATCGGTGGAGGCATATTTCTGGGAGGTAGTCTCTGTGGAACTTGTACCTATGGTATTGGAATTTGTTGTGGTATAGGAGGAATCAGCCTTTGTTGTCGTGTGTCGGTGAAATTGGCACATTAATCGGCGTAGCATTAATCGGTTGCTGATTAACTGGTGCAGGAGCATTGACCGATTGTGGATACCCCGACATTTCATAATTCACCCCATCACCCGACCTAAATCCCGTATTGAAGCTTTCATGGATTCCCAAACCTAACATCTGATTTCCTCCATATTGATTTCCCCCATATTCCTCATAAGCATCAAATCCATTCCCCGAATCTATTGCACCACTCCGTTGTTGAAATGCTGAATTTCTTACAGAATGTTGTTGTTGCTGCTGTGAAGATGGGTAATATGTTGGTTGGGTTGATGGAGGAAGATCAGTGAATGGGCTAGATGGTCATGTCTGGATAAGCGGAATAACAGTGTCATCAGTAACAATCCTCACATATGGTGAGGATCGCTGAACATTAGAAGTTTGGGTATAGTTTTGATTGGAAAAAGGTGGGAGATTGGTGAGATTAGGAAATGGTGGCGGTGGTATGGGTGGTACATGTGTGGTGGCAGGCTGGGTAGATTGTGATGGTTGTTGAGGTGGTATAGTTGTATTTGGTGCAGGTTGAGTGGGTGTCAGTGAGAACTGACTCGGTGGAGATGGAGTGACGGGCTGATTCTCAAAATTACTTGAACTCTCCATTGGTTTTATTGCTGGTGTTGGTGATTGCAAAATTCAATTTTCACGATGCAGTACTTGGGTATGCCAAGCTGTCCTTTCAATCTCTGGATCAAACACTAACGGTGAAGACTGCACGAAATTCCGAGTATGATGCATACAAAGAAGAAATCACCTTCACAACACAAACAAAAGAAATCTCACGTAATTTTGAACGAAACACACTAAAATTATCTAAACTAATTAAACACTTTGCGCACGCCTCCCCGGCAACGGCGCCATTTTAATGTCTGTCGTGAAGAACATGCAAAACACAACTAAACTATGTAGATAGGATAAGTCGGGTATCGAACCAAGGGAGTATTGTGGAAAGTGTTGTAATAGTAAATATTGATTAATTAATACTAAAAGAAATGAACTTTAAATTGAAGTTGTTGATTAATTAAGTTGACACACTAGATTGAAGTTGTTATCAATAGGAAAAACAATGGTTCCCCCAAAATTCAGATTAATAAGTAGAGTATAATTATATGTTTCATCCAACACTTGTAGCATGTTTTTCCTTTTTATGTTTATAGTCTATTGGGTCATGAACAATAGTTATTATGTTTATAGTTTATTGGGTCATGAACAATAGTTATTATGTTTATAGTTTATTGGGTCATGAACAATAGTTATTATGTTCTATTTATGTTTGGCCAACAATTAGTTTGTATGGGTCGAATATTAGAGTCCACTAGGGTTTATTATGGGTTAGTTTAGTTAGGCTTATATTGAATCAGTGCGTGTGAACAAATTAACCGCTCAAACGGTTACCAAGGGAATCGATGCATCTCTTCCCAAGGGATGTATCTCTTCACAACGCATCAGTTCAACAAGTATATAATGTCTCATCAAGTTCTATAACAATATGTTATCATTATTCAAGAAGCGATTGTTTCAGTGTGTAGTTACTCAAGTTCTTCAAAGTTCAAGTGTGTGTTCGGTTAGTATATTATTTCGGTTTCTTTGTTTTTGTAATCAACATGTATTGGTGTGAGTTTTGTTGGGATTACAAAGATGGTTGTTATCATTCTTCTTCTCGTTCATCATTGTCCTAGGAACCATCAAACCCCGATACCAACATTGGTATCAGAGCCCACGGTTCTATGAAGAACGAGGATGAGGATGAAGGGTTTGGAGATTGTCTGAGGGTGAACAAGGGTAAATTGGTTGGTGTAGCAATACTAGGCGGAACAAGGGAAAAAGCATCTAGGGCAGTAGAAGGATAATAAGTATGCGTAGGGAAAGCCATCCATTTGTTCCTGGAAATCACCAATCAAGAAGTTCCCCAAGAAGATGGTTTCGAAAAATTTTCTCAAGAAAAGGAGTCTGAAGGGAAGTGCTCCGGTTGGTAGACCAAGAAAATCAGGAATTCGATATTTTACATGCAAGTCGTATGGTCATATCGCGTCTATTTGTCCAAGTAAGTATGTAAACCTTAGTCCTTTACCAATTAAAATAGATTATGTGGTTAAGGACACTTGCGGAGGGCAATTAGGTTCGAAATGGGTAGTAAATCCATCTTTCAAAACGCATATGACCGAAAACTGTAACCTATTCAAGGTTTTTAAAAGGCGCTTCGGGGTCTTGACAAACAAAAAACGCAAAGAATTAGCATTTGTTCATGGAATTGGTGAGGTTAAAGTTCTTGTAGATGGAAAAGCAAAGTAATCCAGTGTGTTAGTTCCGTTCCTAGTTTGAAGAGGAACGTGTTAAGACTAGAGAAGTTGCAATACCAAGGAACTGAGAAGGTCACTACAAGTGACTCGTGTGTGTTGAAAAAAATGTTCAGAGATCAGGCAAAGGGTGTCGATATTTTTGAAGATAAGTCCAAGGAGGACTTAGAATAAGAATATCTCGACAAGTTTTACGAGCATATAGATGTGCATAATGGTCATCATGATGAAAAGGTTAAGTTACATGAATATGTTGAGGAATTCTACGAGAGAGAATTTGAAAAAGAGAGGGAAAGGAATAGGGAATGGTTCGGGAAGGAATGTCGGGTACTAAGAAGCATGACATTGGATATTCCAAGAAAGAGAAGGTAGGTTTTATGATATATTATGAGGGTTTGAAGAATAACCCGTTTGAGTCCCGATGTGACGTACTTGAAAACGACTCAATAATCAAGGGATGTCTCAATGTGGAGGAATTAATTATGATGCATGAGGAATTAGTTGGACATGAGAAGTTTTATGATCCAAACTTTGAGGAAATTCTCAAATGGTTCGTACCATGTTACCTTGGAATCTGTAAAGAAAGGAAATGTCGCCTACTTTGTTGAACGGTAAAGATGTGAATCTCATCACACTTTATCGTGTAGTAAACAATGAAGGAGGAATCAAGAAGGTGATAGAGAATGTTGTGTGGGAGGATGTAGCGGTCAAGTGTGGTTTCGACATGGGTAATGAACAAGAAGTAAAGATTGCATACCTACGCTACATTGATCTTTTAGAGTGGTATTTTGATCTCATGAAGAAGAAACTCATGAAGGAAGCAAGCAAAGGATCGAGGCAAGTTCGAGTAATGTAAAGGAAGGTGAAGATGTCAAGGTCGTTGAAATCGAAGACGAGCCATACATGGTGATCATCGTGGAGGTCCTCAGATGAAAAGACGACAAGGAAATAGAATAACAAATGTTGTGATTAGGGAGGTGAATGAGGACGTAATCAAAGTGATCCGAGTTCGATCTAAAACGTAGCAACATGTTTCTCATTTTATGTGTATAATTTAATGGGTCATGAACAATAGTTATTATGTTCTATTTATGTTTGGCCAAAGGCAACAATCAGTTTGTATGGGTCGAATATTAGAGCCCACAAGGGTTTATTATGGGTTAATTTAGTTAGGCTTGTATTGAATCAGTGTGTGTGAACAACTTAACCGCTTAAACGGTTGCCAAGGGAATCGTCGTATCTCTTCCTAAGGGACGTATCTCTTCACAACGCATCTGTTCAGTAACTATATAATGTGTCATCGAGTTCTTGTAACAGTACAATATCATTATTCAAGAATTGATTGTTTCAGTGTGTAGTTATTCAAGTTCTTCAAAGTTCAAGTGTGTATTCGGTTAGTATATGTAACGCTTCGTATTCTTGTACTTTCCAAATTTAGAAAATATTGTTGTAAATCTATTTTTGGAAACTTGTAATCACATTAGTAACTTTCATTATCAACCTTGCACTCTAAGAATATGATAATAATGGAAACTTATTTGATACTTACACATGCTACATACTTAAGCTATACGTTACAATCTTGAATACGTGATTATATGCAAGGGATTCATACTTAGAATATCCAAATACTCAATTTACTTGCGATTACATTTACACATAATTCATGCATGCTCAAATACTTAAAACCGGCTAAAACACGTAAAATCAACCTCAACTAACCCCCCTTCATACGAATTGGATTTGCCTCGCATGAAGTGCACACTTCGTACGAAGTGGAACACGCTTCGCACGAAGTGGCACACTTCACACGAAGCGAGTTGGCAGCCGTTTTCCTATAAATACAGACGCACTTCACTACATCCAACCTTCCGTTCACTCTCACTCTCGCTCTCGAATTTCTTGATTCTAGGCAGAAGTAACTTCTTCTAAGTGAGTTTAACTCACTAACATTTTGCAATTATATAAACTTCTTCTTTTACTATTTTCCTTGTACCAAGTGTTGTAAGCTAACCTAGTTCATCATCCTCATAAGTTGGATTAGTGTTCTAGCTAATGAGAATGTCGGGAGCTTTGGCTACCCGAATTAAGTTCCACACCTCACTTGAACATTTTGCATTTACTTTCTGTACGTTCATGACCAACCGGGTTATTGCAACCTTGTGATTTGGAATCGTATAGCGAGATTTGACATCTCCGTTCTTGACATCTATGACTGATGTCTGTCGTGAAGAACATGCAAAAACCAACTAAACTATGTAGATAGGATAAGTCGGGTATCGAACCAAAGAGTTGTCAAAAACATATAAAAGTACCTAACTTACATCAATCCTCCATTCGGAGGAAACCATAAAAAGACTAGCCGCTCATTGTACACATACAATCATCAAACACTTAAGAGATTGCTGAATCCATGATCGCGATGTTGATTTGGAGTGGAACAATGATGATTGAGGGTGAAAAGCTTCAAACTTTGGAGCCCTAGAAGTCTTGCGTTCGTCCGTAATTAGTGATAAGTGGAAAAACCCCTTTGTAAACCCTAATATACATGCATAACCGCACGTGCGGATCTTTTTCACACCCTGACCGTAAGTGACATTCCTTCACCGTAAGCTACGGTCAGGTAATGCTGGAAACATGTGACTCACCGTAAGCTACGATCACAACCGTAGCCTACGGTTGAAGAGTTCTGGAATTAATGTGAAGTGACCATAAGCTATGGTCACAAAGCGTAACCTACGGTTGAATCCCTTTGGTTAATTTCTTCTTTGACAAAACACACCGTAACCTAAGGTCAAGCTACCGTAAGCTACGACGTGGTCTTCACTTCCCTCCACTCATATATACAACTTTCAGTTAATTACCAATAAGCCCCTCGACTTCTAATCTTTCCCGTTTCCCCATGTTTTCACGTTAGTTCTTGATCCGAACGAGTCCCGGTTGGTAATTTTTACTTTGCAACTGCATCATGGGTATTCCGCGTTATCTCTAATCTTCTTAAAGCACCCGAATTAATCAGTTAACCTATAAAACAACCAGTTCTCGTAGTTATCACATTCAACGCATATAACCAACCAAAACTAACTAAAAACACATAAGATATGATCATTAACACTCGGGTTTTACCCTCTCCATCAATGACCAACTTGAATATCTATATACTTAAACTACACATAATTTTCGTATCTTCCTAATAAACCAGTTGGAACAGAATCTTAATCGCTTTCTGATTAAGTATTATGGTCCTAGATTGTTCAGCCTCATTGCCAATACCCTGGTCACGAAAAATTGTATCGAAACGAGTGCAAAGTGAGCTAAAACGTCACAAAACAGACCCTTCGCACGAAGTGGCATTTTTCCCCACTTTCTTTCTGTACTCTCCGCTTCAGATTCTGGACCTATCTTCCAACTCAGTATACTCATGATCACCTGTTTACCCCATGTAGGGTAACTTCGGGTTGCATCATTTGAACACTCTACGTACGGAATACTAGGAAGGTCGCAAAATTGTGAGTATACTCGACCCCAATTTACTTTTACACATTTGGATGCAATACATGTACTACTCACACAAACATGCTTATTCATAAATTACAAAACAATCTTTATACATGCTCTTTATGCTAAACTTGAAATCACACATGCTTATACTTGAATTCTCATACTCAGTCATTAACTTTGGTCAAGCCTCCCTTAACATGTATAGCGCTATAGGAGTAACGCACCGCCGTATTCGTGAGGTGATGTTAAGTTTTACATATACGCTCTTTGCATTGCTATAATTATATTACCTAGCGGTAAACTTTGGGTTGACTAGTATATTCATATACTCGTATATTACAAGTTAGCCTTGAGTATAGACATTGATGCATAAGGATTTGTTTAAAACTTTATACTATGTTACTTATTCAAACTTGTATGCTCACTAATGCCTTGTGTATTGAACTATACTTTAACATGTATTGCAGGTTGATATTGATGATGAAACTCATGGAATCAAGTAGGAAGACTTAGATACTCACATAGAATGTATTAGAAAGTTGTTGTATTTGTATTTTGTTTTTCATGATGTTGTATTCAAATTTGAAACTATGTACTTGCGATTCAATCAATGAAATGAAATCTTTACTTAAATTACTTGTCATATTTTAGCGTTATGAAGTCTCGAGCAAACTATTTCGTCCCGTCCTGATGTTTCCACCATCGGTTAGGGTGTGACAGTATATTATTTCAGTTTCTTTTTTCGTAATTAACATGTATTGGTGTGAGTTATGTGGCGATTACAAGGATGGTTGTTATCATCCTTCTTCTTCTTCATCGTGGTTGATGTAACGTAAATTTCATCTATTTTAGTGTATAGTTTGTATAATAATGAGTCAGTTATGTCATTTTACCATGGGCTTTGTATATTATTGTGTCTCGTGTGCTTTGCCCTGGAAGTGAAAATGAGCTAAAACGTTAAAGAAATGAGCACACAAGAGGTGGTTTGGGATTAGTGAAAGATTCTTATAGAATGAAAATGGATATTTGATTTGATGAGAATATAGATAATTGAATTACGAATCCGTAGGCGAAAACGGTGAAGAAAACATAGTTAAAATGAAGAAGTTGTGGCCGAAAAGGTTTCCAGTTCGTTTGCCGGACACATCACACGGAGCTCTCCCCTTAACAGGTCGCACGACGCAGCATGACCTGATCAACGCGTAAAACTTCATTTTTTTTTACCATATTTAAGCCCATGTTTACCCCTAATCATAACCAGATAAACCTAGACAAATTTAGAACCCTAAAATAGGAATTAAGAAGCTCAAAACGAGGATTTTGAAGATCAAGAGAGCTCGGGACTACAAAATTGAAGCGTGGGATCAAATCTTTCGGGTGTTAATCATCTTATTACTCAGTTCTTTCGTTTTTATTCTTTTTACCATGTTTTTTAAACTCTTAAAGATGATTGTTCTTGCTTTCATGACAATGTTAGGCTAGTTTTACTATCACTATCTAGGTCATATGATGAAAACACTTGTTTGATTTGTTTCTCTTTGGTTTTTGGACATTATGTGGATTTGATTGATAAAGTATAAAACTTTGGTTTCAATGTTCTTGCGTATATGCATGCATAATCTTGTTTGAATCTTTTTCATATGTTTCACTTGCGTTCTTGTGGATGTCTTTCATGTATGAATACTTGTTAGGTCATGGACGGTGTGTTAGAGGCTAGTTTACGTTTAATAGTATATGAAAGACATATGATGAATACACTTGTTTAATTTGTTTCTCTTTGTTTTTTGGACGTTATGTGGATTTGATTGATAAAGTATTAAACTTTGGTTTCAATGTTCTAGTGTATATGCATGCTTAATCTTGTTTGAATCTTTTTCATGTGTTTCACTTGTGTTATTGTGGATGTCTTTCATGTATGAATGCTTGTTAGGTTGTGGACGGTGTGTTAGCGGCTAGTTTACGGTTAATAGTATATGATTTCCCGTAGAAACTGTGATTAGGGTTTATTTAGGATTAAGTGTTCTACCAATCTTCAATAGCTGTAAGGTGAGAGGTTGTCGGTTTGTCTTTAGTGTTAGATTGCTAGGATTAGATACTTTGTAAGAAGATCTCCTTAGTTTCCCTTCCAATATTTGCTAATTGAGCTAGATTATAAACCATAGTTTCCTTAGATTTTCACGCCGTTTGGTAGATTGGTTAAGGATGCTTTATTATTACATTAGGATAGCCTGTAAATGAGTCCTTTAAACCAGTATTAGAAAAGCTTAATAGGTTTCCATAGGTGTCTTCTCGAGAAAGGTTGATGGTCTTGTTCGGTTATCCTTTAAGCTTATCATCTTAAGATCCCGGTTTCCACATTAGTTCCAAAACCGTTAGAACGTGTCATTTAAGTGTAGAATTCAGACATGGTAGTGTGTTTCTCATCATTTGATCACATCTCCCATTTAGTTCGTGTGTCTAGTCAGTTTTAGTTTATTTAGTTTAATTTAGTGGTTCGTTAGAACCACCCCCGTAAAAACATAAAAACAAAATAGTCATGTCAGTCAGTTAGATAAGTTAGTCGAGTCTAGTAAGCGTAGTTAAAAGAGTTCTTTGGGTTCGATACTCAGACTTCCGGAGCTATACTGCGTTGATCGGTACACTTGCTGGTTGTGCGGTTTAGATTAAATAGAGTCTTAGGTATATAAATTTAAAACTCAGGGTGTCTAGTTCTAGGTTAAAATTAGCTAGTTAATTAATACCGTTTGAACACATCAGTGGTCCTGTGAACCATCAAACCCTGATACCAAGAGAGTTACAATTGAATTTACGGTTATGAAATTAGTTGTTCTTGCTATTAATCCTGTAGTATTAATGTATTATAGATTAACTAATCTAAAAGAGTTATCAGAGCTTAAAATAATTTGAGTAACTATGAATGTTATTAATATGAATTGTAGAGGCAAATTGTGATATTTATGCGAAAGCCTTATAAGAGAGAACTAGTAAATAGATTCGCACGCGTTGCGGCATGGCTACATTGCAAACATAGAACAAATTAGTTAAGTGTTTATGTGACCCGAGGCCGATGTGCTGCAAGCCTGCAATCAAAAGGGGCTAGCTTTAAATATAATAGAAAACACATGAAACACAGAGTAATTTGAATTTATATCGTCGAATGAAAATGTATTATATTTAAAGACGCTTGCTTTGGTATGTGAAGAAAACGTATTATACTTGCACTGAATCATTTTTCAAGAAAAGTTTCGTCTAAATGTAGATCAACTCAAATTGATACCGACACGTACATAAAAATCCGCACGTAAAAAGTTATTTTTTCAAGTAAAGGTACAAAAGAGGAAAAGTTGAAACTTTTGAAACTTAATAATATTAACGACAAATTACTTCTTTAAAAACGAAATTAGCGAACAAAAATCATTAAAGAAAATCACGTCTAAACATAGATCAACTCGAATATATACCGACACGTACATAAAATCAACATGTAAAAACTTATTTTTTCCAAGTAAAAGAATGAAATGGGTAAAGTCGAAACTTTTGAGACTTGAGAAGGTTAACGACAAATTAGTCTTTTAAAAAGAAATTAGCAAACAAAAATCATTAAAGAAAACAAATTAAAAAACGCATATTATACATAGTACATGGGTAAAGTTGGAATATTAGAAACCTGAGGGATTAAACGTTGACGTTTGCAAAGCCAAGAGACTAAAATTGCAATGTGGTGAAACTTTGGGTAAAAATGCAAAAGAAAGAGCAAAGAGAGTTAAAAATGCAATTTTTGAAAGTATAGGGGGTGCCGGTAAATTGGAGCAGGGACAAAAATGCCAATTCGCAAAGTTAGGGGTGAATTTATCATTTGGTACGAAGTAGACTTTATAAATAAATATCCCTTTTGCATATTTGAGGGTGAATGAAGGATTGATGGCGTAAAAGCCATCAATATTTGTCGATAAAACTATTGGGCATGGTCCCCTTTATCCCATTCACATCACCTGCACATCATCACTTTCTTCTTTCCCTTCTCACATCAAGAAGAAATAGTCTTCCCATTCATCCATATAGTCCTTCCAATAATATTAAGAGAGAGAAAGAGAATCAAGAGAGAGAGAGATAGAAGAAGAACGGGGATGGAGCCCCGAGCTCATCGGCGGGAGGACAGGGGGGGGTTCCCGATGGGGAAGGAGGCCACGCCGACTCCCCGCTCCCAAACCCTACCGTCTAAAAGCATTCACGTTCCTTTCATCAAATCTATATAATTTCACTAAAATAATTACATTTTCTTTCTCATTTCAATTAAATAATATTTTTTATACTTTTATCATTATCTTTTTTCTCCTCCCCACACAACCACTTTTAAAATATATTAAAAATTATAAAGAATGAACAATATCCTATCAAATATACAAATAAACATTAACGGTTTTTTTCTTATCTATTTAGAATCATTAACCATTTTTGATAATATAAAATTCTTTCTCACATGAATGAGAGAAATGTGAAAGGGATGCAAATGATCTAAGATAGATAAAATAATAATAATATGAAAGTTGATTATCCTACACAAACTAAATAGAAAGACTCAAATATAAGAAAAAGGATCATATATACATTCACGTGTCTTGATTAAACATTAAAATAATTAAATATAAAGCTATATTGAATTTTTCAACATTTTGAAATAAATTTTATTCAAAACGAAGTTATCTTCAAAATAAAGTATTCTTTTATCGTAAACTATACCGAACACCTTTATTATAATTAACTAAATTGATACCGACCGAACAACATCATTATTGGCATCTGTATCTGTTTTTTCGTCATAATCGATGTAAAAAACGTATAAATATCTTTTGAACATATTACGATTTTATTTTTTGAATTTCGAATTTTGGTTTAACGAAGGCATCATATGTGTAATAAAATCTAATGATGCTATATAAAAAAATATTTTATAGTAGACATTTTTTCGTGGCATAACGTGGATGAAGTTTACTGGTTATATATATTAAGAAATCATTATTTATTTTACACAATTTTTTCCCTATGTCATAATAAACGTAAATGTTTTTCATTGATTCATTTTTATTTCATTGATCAGTAAAACGTTACGAATATGTAAAAAACAAAAAAGGATTCAGTAAAAAATGATAGTTTATGATAAAAAAAGGTTTGGTGGTTAACTTTAAAGTTACACATCACCTATCAGAAACGAGATAGGGTTCATGTGAGTGGCTGACGTGGGTAATGCGTGGCAGTGAATATCTCAAGAATAGGGAACCATCACAAATAGGGACCACGCTTAAAGCACGTGGTCTGCTTCGATATGGTAAATTGGTAATGAATTAAGTCTACCATTAAAGCCAATAATTTTTAAATATATATTGTACGAAAATTATGTAACCTTTTAGGTTTAAGTAACACCCTCTGGTCCACTACAAAAAATAGTCAGACCCACATTTATCTTTGGGTGTGTTTTAATAGAACCCACATTTACTTGTTACACTCCTTTTATAGCGATTTTTTACCACGACTTTGTTCAATATTTTTTAAAACGTTCCCATATAAATATTGTTGAAAAAAGTTTTAATTTAAAATGCTATTGTGATAAATCGATACTGACATTACTACCGTTATCGTTATAATCAGAATCGATATTGATATTTGCTTTTATAGTTTTCATTGTAAAACACATATTTTTATGCATTTGACATGACTTTCAACCGAGTATCGTTACCATACCGATAGCGTCACGAATCTAACCGGTACCAACCAACTTACTGTAGCAACGTGCGAGGAAATCATGCTAGTTTAAATTATACAACAGGTTAATCGGGTATAGCGAATTCTAAACAAGTCAAAACGAAGAACTTTTACCTATTTACCTTTTATTTCGATATAATTTCAATTTAATTCATATTAGATGAACACAATTAAGTAAATAGCTAAAACGAAGAACTTTTATAAAGCAAGGAACTTAAAACAGCTGCAAATGGATTAGAACCACCCATAACAAGTTGTTTATCGCCACCCCTATTTGTCGTTGTCGTCACCATCGCACCACCATCATTGTTAAAACATACCTATTTGAACACATACAAAGAGAGCTCATAATGTATATGAGGTTTGTTAGCGAGAATATTGTTCCAAACATCTTATTTAAACTCAAAAGGATCAGTTGGTACTAGTGGTTGGTTTGGAACATCACCTCTAAAAATATGAAAATACTATAGGCATAACACAATAGCTAGGTATACTTTGACACATGATAAAAAATAAAATAGCTCAATAGCATACGATTCTAAAATTGTTTTTGCTCGGCTTTTTTTTTCTTTTTAAACATAAACATATTCACGACTCAACTTTGATGTTTTTAGATGAAACCCTGAGACATCATGACATCATTCGCCATACACACATGAAACAATATCCATACACAAAGAAACTGTAATCGTCATTAATAAATCTAGAAAAAAATCAAATATAGCGTAAAACTTTTTTAAACCTATGGGTAATTTAATATTTGCTTAAGGGTATCTGAAACATAAAACAAAAAGTTTTTTTTAACACTAATATTACCCTTCGCTAACAAAGTTAACGGGTGACGCATGCCACCTCTACGTCTAAGTTAGATCCGCCCCTATTAACTGTTAAATAGCATACGGTTTTAAAATTGTTTTTCCTTGGCTTTTTTTCTTTTTTTTTTAAAAGAAGCCTTTATAATAGAAGAAACATAAAGATTAGCGCTGACATATCGTGTCAGACAGCATCTCTTAAGACATGAACATGAAACACGTAAACACGAGCATGACACGATATCTTATTGGGCTAGTTTTTCCAATCACGCATACGAACCTGATAATAAACAGGTTACACATACATGATCTGTTAAGACATGTAATAACTTACAAGCATATCATACAACCTGTTAAGACACAAAAAACGATCTGTTAAGACAGGAATATGACCTGTTAAGACATGAACTTGTCCTGAAGGGGTGAAGTGTGGAGTCTAGGGCTATGTTAGACACGACATGTACATGATAAAACACGGACATGAAAATGATAAACACGAACATAACACAATATTAACAGTTCTTAGCATATCGACCTGTTTAAAACAAAAAAAAACCTTTTAAAAGTTAGACACGAACCATTAACTTCGTGTGTGTATCTAAAATTACCAGCTTAACAAAGATGGGTGGTCACGACTAACTATGATGTTATTAGATGAAACCGTGAGACATCATGACATCATTCGCCATACACAAAGAAACTTTAACCGCCGGTTTCCCGGTGACTTATCGGTAACACCACACATGTCTTCTTCTTATTGGCCATCACCTGCCTTGACATCATTCACCGCAAAGAGGAGATGAACCTAGTAACCATAGTTACATATAAGCCCACCTAACTTAACCATGGTTAGCTTCAACCGCTTAACTCTAGTTAACCTAGTGGACCCCACATATCCAGATCCCCTATATTAAACCTCCACCCACTCTCATCAATTCATTCAATCTCTTCAGGCCATCAGGTTTAGTGTTATTTTCACACACACTTAAAATTTTTCTAATTTTCTTCTGAATTTCTTTAATTATTTTCCATCCCCCTCTAAATTCCCCACATCTATCTTCCCTTTCTGTTATTCATCATCTGATTTAAAAAAAACTGAAATTAATTTGACTTTTTTTCTGGGTTTTTCATGATTTTTATCAACGAAAAAAAAGCAAATTAATTTGAATATTTCAATAGATTTTATTTTCTTTTTCTTGTTTTCTAAGCTTAATAATTCTGATTAAAATCTGACCTTTTATGGCTTATTTTCGTGGATTTTAAGGTTAATTTTCTCTTTAGGGAAAAAAGTTTGATTATTCAAAAAACCTTAAATTTCCTCACCTTCTTTTAATATTATAAAAAATCTATGATGTCAGCAACGGTGGATTTCTGGAACACCGTCGGAGTTCACCAGTCGTCGGCGGTTGCCGGCGGTGAGCTCATGGAAGCACTTCAACCTTTTATAAAAAGTGCTTCGGTCGATTACCAAAATACTCTTGCTTTCTCCCCACTTCTACTTCTTATTCATACCCTCTTTCTCCTTCTCCAAAACATCAATTCGGGTCGTACCTGTACCCGAGCCAATACCCTTTTAGTCATGAACAACTTGGGTCATCGCTCGGGTTGAACAAAATAACCCAATACCAGGCCCAAATCAACTTGGGTCCGAAACCCGTATCCATGAAACAATCCGGGTTTGGGTCACCTCCGAAGCCCGTAAAACTTTATCGTGGTGTGAGACAAAGACACTGGGGAAAATGGGTAGCGGAGATCCGTTTACCCAAGAACCGTACCCGGCTTTGGCTGGGTACTTTTGACGCGGCTGAGGAAGCCGCGCTGGCTTATGACCACGCCGCGTACAGGCTGCGTGGCGAGAACGCGCGGCTCAACTTTCCTCATCTTCGTCATAACTGGCTCGGGGGCGGCTTCAAGCCGCTTCGCTCTTCTGTTGACGCCAAGCTACAAGAGATTTGTCGGATCTTGTCCGAGGGTAAAAGCGTTGACCGGTATAAAAAGTCAACGCGGTCGTCGACAAAGTCACAAACCCCGGCGGCGCAGTCGGAGGCGGCGGCGGCTGAAAGCTCAGATAGTGGTTCCGGCGGCTCATCGCCGTCGGCTGAGCTGACGTTTGTGGCTGAGGAGAGCGCGTGGTGCGACGCGGATCATTTTTCGCTTGAGAAGTATCCGTCGTATGAGATTGATCGGGGTTCTATCTAGTGTGGATGTTTAGCTTTGTTATTTTATTACAGCTGGGTATATTTGTAATTTTGCAGGTCGGTAGGGTCGTTTCTGCAATCGAGTTTTTGGTATTGCAGGGCTTTGAGACTTCTTCCTATGTGTGTAAAGTTAATTTGGCCTGTGGTTTTTTCTTGGCCAAATTATTTTGTAATTTGTATATCTTTAGTGTATTTTTCTGGTAAATTTTATTGTATGAAGTTTATTTTAGTGGTAATGTATGATATTTGCATCTTGTTTTATTAATAGGTTTCAAAATTTCTGAAATGAACAAGTAGAAACGTACATTATCTACAAGCAAGCTTGCTTGGTTGTGATTGATAGTTATTTTAGTTACTAATGATCATTTACCACAACAAACATGTTAGTGGCGGTTATAGAAAAATCTTATAGGGGCAACATTAAAAAACGTTAACGAAATTGAAATACGTTAAAAGTTTTTAAAATTTACACTATCGTCGGAGCGTTAAGGGGCAATGAGGTTCTCCTTTGTTACAAGGCAGGCCCGCCCCTGATTTCCACAAACAAAGTAGGGTTCACGTGCGGTGCTAAGCGGACATTTGCTTGGCTTGTTTACAACCGAGCAAAATGCGAACAAGCATATTAATTTTCCGATCGAGCGACGGGTGATTTGGACAGCCATATATTTAGAATGTTTCCTTTGATTTCTCCATTATCGAGTCACGGGTAAGGTCGAGCTATTCGAGGATGACACTAAGATTGAGGTCGGAATGTGTGAGGATGAGGCAGATGAAGCGATGAATATACAACAACAAAGAACAATTGTTGCATAGTGGTGTACGGTGAGAGCGAGAGACGACTTATGAGAGAAAGAAGTCAAATACTGTCCCTTCACGACTTAGAGTTTTAATTTTAAATTTAGAGTTAAATTATTTATTGGCTTGATTAGGCTAGTATTTATAAATATAATTGTATGTTTACATACAGTGGACAAAATCCAATAGAGCGGTATGTATAAAATATGAATATACATGTAATTTGTGTGTGCATATATACTAATTATATATATATAATAAATAATAAAAATTAATCCGAGCCGAATCGAGCTGAGCAAACCTTTGCTCATGCTTGGCTCGTTTGCAAATCGAACCAAACCAAACGAGCATATTCATAAGCATTTTTCAAGTGAACGGTGAGCGAGTGACGAGCGAATAGCGGTTTGAACAACCCTAAAACAAAGTGGCAATTGCTGCATACTTAGTAATTTATATACTATCAATTAGCAAAATATGTGTGCATTATTTGTATGTACACCATGCTTTGTTGTTTGTTTAAACATTTTTAGGTTGTATGTTTGGTTGTAACTCGCGTTGGTTTTTAATGATTGTTTTATTTGTTGGTTGGCTTCATTTTCAAGTCTCACCTATTCTCTCTTTCGTCTGTTTCTCTCTGTCTCTTCAAACCATTGCATGCCCACTGTCTCTTCGCCGCCACCACCATTTTAACAGGTGTTCTCTTATGTGGTATGCGTTGGTTTGTTGAGCACGCTTTACTTCGGTTAGTTTGACTGAATGGATTAATAACTTTGTGTTGTTTTTAGGGTTTGTGATGTTTCGGGCTGATAGTTTCTCTGACCGGCTTTATTTGATTTTTTTCCATTGTGTGTGTGTTGATGTAGACGCATATGGTTTTGTGTGGCCTTTGTTGTTCCGATTGGTGCTTTTTAAATGTATTTCTTTACATGTGAGCCCTAATCAGTTTGTTTACACTTTGTTAGTTGCATTTCAGGTTTGTTTTAGTCCGATTCACTTGGTTTTTGAGTTAGTCTTGATGGAGGTTGCATGTGGGTGTTTATTCCATACTTGGTGTCGAAGAAGATGATAGATGTTTGCTCATCTGAGATTATTTTTTACAAAAATAGGTCTTCTGAGTTTTGTTTCAGTATAATTCAATTGATTTTGTGTCGGTCTTGATGGATTTTGCAGCTGTTTTTTTTAATTCTAGGCCTGGTGTCTATGAAGATGATATATGTTTGGTTCATTGGAGACTTATTTAGGGACTACAAGTATCCTTATATCTAAAAGGCGTTTTTTGGTTAATGCATGTTGGTTTTGTCTCGATGAAGATGTTAGGATCGTTATATGAGAGCGTGGCTATGATGGTACATCAGTTTAGGTTTGGCACTATTTTGTTGCTGACAGAAGCTTGAAGCTGAAGCTATCAAAAGACCGAAGACATGCGAATTTGAAACGCCCCAAAATCACAAATTTTAATTGATTAGTATGTTTCTTTGTGTGATGGCATAAAATAAAATAATCAAGCTATTTAACCTAGTTAAATAGTTAGTTAAGTAACAAGAAAATGAAAATTAGTGTTATTGGTGACATAAGAATAACGAGAAGGACTAAAAGTGGGGAAATTGAGTTTAAGTTTCATATAAACTAGAAAGTTCAGTAAGCGTGTGTGTATTGAATATTGTATAGATTAGATATGAACACACGACCCAAGTGCAAACAAGAACTGACTCGTACGAGTGATAAGTGACTCGTACGAGTGACAATGTCATTCGTACGAGTGATAAACATCTCACTCGTTCGAATTGCTCACGCCTATATATATATGTGTTGTGTGTTCACTGTTTGGAGTTTTGGAAGCTCCCCAAGGGGAAACGCTTGCAGATTCTCTCCAGGAATTTCCACGAGCCAGACAAGATGTATACTACCGAAGCTTCCGCAGATTCTGTTTCTACTCCCTCTATATAACATTCTACCGAATCGGTACTATCTTACGCCCAAACTTTCTTCTGGAACCGCTGTCACCGGGACTCACAAAAGTGGTATGTATGCCAAGTGTATGATAAAATGTCTAAGTGAAGTTAGGATGTGAAATTGAATGAAATGGCATGACACATATGAATGAAATATTTTGATGATGTAATTAGTAGTAAACTAACTTGAAGAATGTGTTATAAATGGAACCCATACAAGAATTCGGGTTGAATGTATGTTTTGGTTAAGATCATGCATTAGGAGCTTGTACCATGTGCTTGGATAGTGTGATGTTTATCTTGTATTTGATTGATTATTAGTTGAAACCAAGAAGTGAAAGTGTACTATGTCCATAGCATATGGACTCACTAGCGGCAAATGATGATGTGATTATATTAAATTGACTAACTTTGTATGTGGTTGTCAAATGTAGAATTATGAAAGCATTAGCCTGTGAATAAATGAATTATGTGTACGTTATATAAGTGACTCGTACGAGTGACAAGTGACTCGTACGAGTGACAATGTCATTCGTACGAGTGATAAACAACTCAATCGTACGAGTGATAAACATCTCACTCATACGTGTGATAATTGAGATGCGAGAACGTGAAATAAGGCGGTCATTCGTACATGATATGCGATAGTTGACTAATGCAAGGCAAGAAATATATGAATGGAAAGTAATGAATGTTAGTATATATGATTATAAATATGTTAACCATGATATGATTGTGGTGACATGAACAAAAGTGTGGAGTCATGTCAAGGTGGACTCAAGCACGAAATGCTAACGGGTCAAGAGGAGTCAAGGAAGCGGATACGAATATGGACACATTGTAACATCCGTCAAAAAACGGGTTTCAAAACCCGCTCCGTTTAAAAATCAAATATTTATTCGAAGTTCGTCGTATATTTATTTAGTTGTATTATTTAAGACGAAAATAATAATAATAATAATAATAATAATAATAATATAATAATAATAATAATAATTAATAGAGTAATTTAGATTCAATGTAAAAAAAAATTAAAACAAAAAAATATAGGAAGCCGGGTTTCGAACCCGGGTCAACCGCAATCACACACACACACCAAGCACCAACTGCTCTATACGCACTTTAGTGGTTAAAACAGAATCAAATAATCTATATAGAAACCGAAACCTGCAACTTCTTTATCAGAGTTTTAGTAACCGCCCATATGCAATCAAGTTTAAATTTTGATTTCTGAAACGGAAGTAACCGAAGCCCAGTTACAATTCCGCAATCATAAGCAAATCAACCCAGATTCGGTTAAGATTGGAAGCAATCAATCCATCATTTCGGGTTGTAACCAAAACCTCATGATTAGAAAAACCCACTATAAATACCATATGCAAACCACTCCAAAGCTCTCACATACCTTCAATTGCATTTCGAAAAGACACTGCTCAATCGAGAAAGCTAGTTCAGTCGCCGGATTTTCATTTTTCTGTTCACCGGAATTGCCGTCAGAACACCTCAGTCGCCGGTAAATCTTTAATTCTGTTATTGGAAATTGTTTTACTCTACTTTGATTCAACGTATAGCATTATAGTCGTTTTCTTTTTAAGTGAGATCATAAAACCAAATTCTGGGTATTGTCTAGGAAGAAGATGAAGTTTACTTAGAATATAAATATAATTAATCTTGGTGTTAATCGGATTAG
This sequence comes from Scalesia atractyloides, assembly GCA_947069175.1. NCBI lineage: Eukaryota > Viridiplantae > Streptophyta > Magnoliopsida > Asterales > Asteraceae > Scalesia > Scalesia atractyloides. The sequence continues at coordinate 56,248,203 of CAMTDV010000001.1, read as the reverse complement.
ACACACAGTCCAGTGGTGGACTGTGTGCAATCACAAAGCATACATCCCGAGTTCGGGCCACACATGTTTCGACTTTCTGAAATAAAACCATTTTTTTTAAAACTTATTCAGATCATCCTTCAACATGTATATAAATATAGTATAATTCATTGTATAAACGGGTTAGACACACACCCCAACTGGTTGGGCTGTGTGCACGTGAACTGAAGGGCTCGAGTTCGATTCTGGATACTTAAACCGGTTTTGGCAATTTATGAAACCTTTTTAATAAAAATAAAATAAGGTTTAATCCAACTAGTATATATAAGTAAATAAATCTGGATATATTTCGGGTTAGACACGTAGCTCAGTTGGTAGAGCTGCGTGCACGTATACGGGAGGTCACGAGTTCGAACCTCACACGCTGCCTATAATAAATGAGTCAGACCGGCCGTTGACCAGTCAACCCTAGGAAAAAGGGTAATTTTTTTAATTAAAAATCCTTTTTATTTTCTTCGAAAATTAGTTAAAAATACCTCAAAATAAGGTTTTAAAGCCTAAAAATATGCATTAAATTCACAAAAATAAATCTAAAAGTCTCATTAAGAGCATTAATTAAAAATATTAATCTCAAATAAAATTTATTTATTTATCGAATTATTACGTTATTATTTAGGTTAGTTTTCCCTCGTCGGTTGAATCATAAATTCGTGCGCATTCATCATTATCAAGGAACGCACCCACTGTGAGTGAATTCTTACAAATTCCCCTTTTTATTCATGTTTTGGGGTGTATCATGTGTCGCTTTATTTATTTTCGTTTTATTCAAACTTGTGCTATTACCATTATATGTCTAAACTTGTGATGTAAATATTGTTTGTTGTGATGTGTTTACATTTTGTCAAGTTACGTGCAAATCATTCATTAGGCCCATAAGTTCCTCGTGGGAGACGAGTTGAACATCGCGTGCCTCATTAGACCGGCTCCGTTTGATTGAGCCTTGATCTAATTGTTCATCATTTGGTGTGTGCGTGTGCATTAATTGATATTATGTGTATTGTGATTAAATTTACATTTACGTTTACTCATATGTGGTTATGCACCTTTTTATAACCAATAAAATAAATTCGTTCAAATGTTTTCATAAGATTCACTCGCCAACTTTTGTTGACCCAAAACCCTATTTTTACACATGATACATGTGATCCAGTTGAGGAAAGAAACACTTAGGATGGCCTAGAAGAATAAACAAGTTAATGCTTTGGAATGAACGTTTAGTTTTGTTTTCCTTGTAATTGTATGAATTTTGTTTATTGGATATTTTAGTTCGTAATTTGAATGAAAAATGTATTTGAACATGTTGTGCTTGTATGTTTATTGTAACGTCTTCTTTAAAGTGAAATAATAAATATGAAACTTTATAGTAAATGTCATGAGCTTTGATGAAAACCCAATCATGCCCCGACTACCATTTCCGCTGCGGGTCAGGGTGTGACACACATGAGGTAAGTGATTTCCGGAATCACTTCTTCTTTTATAAATGAATATTATTATGTAAAACACAGGGAATCATGTAAGAAATTATGGGTAAGGGTATGAACCAAGGTACGTGTGGTTGTGGTAAGTCACATGAAATCATCTATGTTTAGAACTCATGATAAGAGTGAACGGGTCAAAATGTAGAAAGTATGTGTCGTGTATGGGTTTTGAATGATTATGGTTCGGGAATCATGTAAGAATATTTTAGTAATCATAGTACTAAGGCAAGTATTATTGTAAGCTGGCCATAAATAGTTAGCTACGCCCGAAATAACTTGGTATAATCAAACGTCTCAAAATCAAGTAAGTATGATAGAAGTATAGATTTGATTATGAGGACAAGAGGTTAAGTGTTTAAATGATTCGGGATATCACGGGAGAATACGGGAAGCCTACGAAATGTTATGGGATGTTATGGGACATTTTGAGTCGGTTTGGGTTGGAATGGGAATAGGAAATGGGTTGTGTAAGTTTAAACAAGGAAATATAGTGTCGACATCACAGAGGGGGCGTCGCCGACAGCCTCCCTAGCCGACGCCAACGAACCGCCCCTTCTCCCGACACTCTAATCAACTGTCTACGCAATGAGGACCGACGTAACATTTTGGAAGGCGTCGCCGACGCTCCTCACAAACTTGACAAGCTGTTTTTGTTAGTTATTTGCACCGTGAGTTTCGTATCTCCCAATACTTGTCCCGCAACCCTCAATGAATCCCGAAAAGTGAAAATAAATAATAGAGAGTTATGTGAACTTATTGAACTGTAATATGGTTTCCGGAGATAAATAAGTATGTAAGCATGTATGTGTGTGGCTAACTTATATGTTAGTGGTGGAAATCCTAGATAAGCATGAATAGAAGTAAGCATGCGCATAGGTTTGTATGTATAAGACTTATTTATGTGGATGTTTGTGACTAAATGATGATAGTATACTTTTGTGGGAATGTAAGTGGTATGTAAGGGCTTGTATATGTGTATACACGATTTCAATACGTATGAGCATTAACGCTACTAAGTATTGTCCTGAGAATGAAATGAAAGTGCATGTTTAGTATTGTTGACTTATGAGGATTGACGATTGGGATGCAAGATGTAACACCTCGCTTTTTCATACCTTCTTTAATTAGAAAGTGTAATCATATTTCTATTTTTGGAAACTTGTATTCATGTTCCTTTTTCTCAACCTTGTAATCCGAGACTTGAATCATAATGAAACTTATACTTGATATATATTATCTTACATGTATTCAAACGTTTATTACGTGAATGATACTTGTTATACGCATTCACACTCGACACTTATACGCGATATATGCTTAACAATGCAAAATTTGGTAAAATAAACTAAGTTAAGGGACTAGAAGTGACAAAAACCAAAGAAGCTTCTGGGATAGCCCACCTCGCGGCCCGCGACCGAACTCCTGTTAATCTCTCGTGGCCTGCCACACCTCTAGCGGCCCGCGACCGAGTTACCATCACCCTCTCGCGGCCGCGAGAGGGGCATAATCCGGAAATGTTGGTTTCAAGCTCATGGATTGGCCAATTTTGTGTTTTCTCCATTTAATACCCCCAACTAACACCCTCCCCATCTCATCTATAAATACCCCACTCCATCTCCTCTCAAATCACACCTCAAATCATTCTCTCTCTTCTCTCAAGGATCAAGGCTTCAAAAGTGAGTTTTAACTCACCTCTCTCCTTTTGATCTTTCTTTTTCTTACCACTTGAAATACCTTTGGAATGTCTCCACAAGTCTTCCATAGAAGACTAACTTGGAACATCACCATGTCTAAGGTCCCAAGTGTAAGAATCATTTGGTTTTAATAGTGTTTTACCCACAAGTGTTGTATCCTTCCAAGCTTGTTCTCGAAACAAGACTTGAGTTGGTAGTGTGTGATCACTTGGAAGCCTTGGCTATCCTACCTTCGATCCACCATCTCACTTGATGTTTTCATTTACTTTCCTTGACGTCCTTGTGATGATTTGTGTATTGGTAATCTATACAAGCGAGGTTTTAAAAGGAAGGTTATCCTCCTACCTCCATGCATGACTTCTATGAAATTACATGACGTTTATGATCTACTTATTGTTATACTATATAGTATATATGTATGTATGAATACTAACCGACCTGTTGATGGTAATCAAATGATTATCCATCATGGTACTAGGTTACATCACCTAAGTAATCTCTCATTACGATTCTAATGGGTGACCTAACACATGAAAACACATCAACCCGAATGGGTCTTATAGTGTCAAAAACGAGTATTAAGTCTAGATGATTATTTTCTCGTATACATACTTTATCGTATTTAAATTCCTAATCTTCTGCTATCATTCGTATACTTACCAACCTACGTCTTCCTCTTGTAGGGTAACCCGACGTTCATCCCATCCACCAACCACCTTCACGGACTTGTCAAGTTTGAAGACTTAGCAAAATCGTGAGTACACTCGACCACTTTTCGTTTACAACACTTTTGGGTGTAACATGTTTCTTATACCAAAACCACAACACTTAAACTTTATGAAATGCACAAACAATCCTATACACATGAATACTTGATACGCTTACGTGATGCTTATATCTTGGACATTCTTTATGTGATACTTTAGTCATTAACTTGTTTAAGCCTTCGTTTGACATGTATAAGCGCTTTAGGAAGTAAAGCATCCCCCTCCATCGTGTAAACTTGAGGCCATGTTAAAACATCGTGATTGCGTTAAGAGTTTGACTAGTAGTATTGCATGCCTTGTATATGCTCTTGTAGAATCATAGTTGCCATGAGGATTTGTTTAAACTTTATTCGTATACGTATACTATGCTTAAACTTGTGTACTCGCATTTGCTTTTGCATTGAATTGTATTTTAAAACATGTTACAGGTTGATGAAGAGGATGCTATCAAATCAAATAGCAAGGACTTAGATACACACATTTAGACGTTTAGGTTAATGTTGTTGTATCAATTTTGTTGTATTGTGTTATTGTTGTATTTGACAATTATTTTTGAAATGAAATTCTACTTTATTTAAATATTCTCATTATTAGCGTTGTAAGCAATGAGCAATCTATTTCGTCTCACTCTGATGTTTTCGCCATCGGTTGGGGTGTGACACAAGATCATACACGAAAAGATAATCGAAAGGATCTTCATGAATAGAAAGATTATGGAGTGATCATTTAATTAATAATGTTTAATATTACGAATGTTGTCACCAAATATTAATAATGCGGATATAAGTGGTGATTGCATGTTGCACGGAATTATCATTACCATGGAAATTAAAGGGTTGAAGATCGAGTCAAAGAGCAAGGATTGTACGGGAAAACGGACTCATAGCTTGTATTCATGTATTACATGTAACGAGTTAACCAAGAATGAATGTTATAAATCCTTACAAGAAAGTGTCCAACATTTTATAAATGAACCTTCAAGTATGTTATATGGTCAATAAATAAAGAATTTTTGAGTTGGTATTTCTGCTGCGTCTCTTATGGTCAAAACGTTTTAGGGTGTTTTAGAATTGCTGAAGACAAAGTTACCCTATGAAACTATTTCTAAGGGGGAGTCTGTTGGTGCATATCATGACGTTATATATTCGGTCTTTGCATATCTTGTAATTGACAAATGATAGTAGGCTTAGGATTGTGTAAGATTTAGTGTTGGTATTGGGCTTATTTAGACTTGTTTCTCGCTTTAGTGAGTTTACAAGTTAGAGATGGGTTTAGCCTAGACCTTCGTCCACCTAGCAAACATGTGAGTATATAAACAAGTTTGCTACAAGGGTTTTAGGTTAGACAGAGAGAGAATACACACACACACATATATATATATATGTGTATATATATATATATGTATATATATATATGTATGTATAGAAAAACGTGATAGGCTAGTATCAAAGAGAATTGTTTGTGATTTTGAGTGTCCCCAAGTCTTTGATTGGTTGTAAACGCAAGTTGGATAATCAATAGAAGACTAGTTTGTTTGGAATTCGTGTGTACAATTTTATACACTTTTTGTATTAATCTAATCAAGAGGATTTCACACTCTTAATTAGAGATTCAATCTTGTCAAGATCCATGTTTAGGGGACCTACATGACTAATTTGAAATATATAATAAAATTGTTTTAACTCCATAGGTTAACTGAGCCAAAAGACATAAAGAATACAGAAAAATAAAGTTTTAAAAAAATAATAATGAATGTGTTGTTTTGAGATTAATTTATTTTATATTTAACTTTTTTGGTAAATTATAATATTAATTTTATAAGTCTTATAAGAACTATCTAGAAAGAGTATCGCAACATAACCTTCTTATAATAATAATCTCAAATTATATCTTAAAATGGTAAAAATTGAAATTATTGAAACCAATATAAACAAAAGTTTGATTTTGCATTCTTTGATCCATATATATTTATATTTATGACTGATGACAGAGTGACAGACAAACATCCACCTTGCATTATGTTTGGATTTGAAGACAACTTAAGAACAGGTCCTTTGGGCCTGATTTCATCCAAGAATCCAGATCATAGTCTTGGTTTCCTTTTACTTTGATGGACCATATTCAATTGCGAGAATAAGGATTGTGAGAAAACCATATTCAATGATCTTCACTTGTGTCACATGAACTTGAAGGTGGTCTTTGTCTTTCCTACTCCTAACAAATGTATCTAACATTTCTTATAATTTGATTTCTCAAATTATTAGCACTAGAGTAGTTAAAGCGAATGTAAAAAGAAATTCTCTTATGGCCCTTGTTGAAAAGTTCTAGTACGGTTATTGTAATCAAACAAATAATATGAACATAATTTTTTAGTTGCTCATTTATATATATGGACTATAGATTTGTAGTATATATTACTTACACATGTACACTGTATTAACGAATTCAGTGGTGGACTCAGAAAATTTTTCCATGGGAGGCGTAAATTCTTAAGAGTCTTTCGCTATTGCTAAATGATAAATGTTTTTACAGTTCGGATCGGGTTGGGGGTGGAAATTCTATGGTTCTCATTCAAATCAATAACTTAATAACACATCTGAATGTCACATTATCACATATTCACTCACAATTTAAATATTTAACATGAATTGCACATAATCACATTGGTGATTGGACTCAACAATAACTCATATGTATTGAAATATTCAATGTTCTAAATTTCTAAACCAAGTTGACGATAAATAAATAAAGAAACTATATGATACAATTCAATATATTAAATGGTATTTAAAAATTTTAAGGTAACATGTCTTGAAATTATAGTAAAACTTCATTTTAGTACTTGTAATAACGTTTCTTAACAGGCACAACAATTTGTTTTACCTTTATGTTAACAAAGACTTTTCGTTATGTATTTCCACCTCATTTCCTCTCGAATACTTCTTTTTAACGGCAAATTTCTTTTAATTCACGTTGTCTGTGGGACTTGAATCTAACATCTCCCCCTCTTAAACTCAGGTGTTTAAAAATTTTGCATTTCTCAGTAGACCACCACTCTATTGGTCGAATACTTCTTTTAAGAACACTTCACATCGAATGCTAAACAAATAATAGTTTATTGGTTTAATCAAGACAATCAACAATTTCGTTTTTATACTCAACTTTCTAGAAATGCTAGCGGTATTTAATAGTTGTTTGAAACACTTGGTTAGAATTTTGAACAAGTATTTAAGTCAATATATAAAGTAAATAATAGATAGTCAAAGTTAATCGAGACATTATATCTAACAACATTAAATAAAAATAAAAGTAAAAACTCATTTTTCCAAAAATTATTGTATACGATAAAATTAAAATAAAGATGCTACAAAATTAAATTAGTATACGATAAAAGAGAGAGAAAAATAAAAATACTTATAAAAATTGGAACTTATCACTTTTCTTTGTGTTTACTAACACAAAGGAGAATAAAAGTGAAAATTATAAATATAATCAGATTTTAACCTAAATAAAATATTAGAGAGTGAGTCATTCTAAAAAGCACGACCACCAAACCTTTTTCCATTGTCTTCTTCATTTTAGTTTGTCTTGCAGCTCTTCCCTCTTCAAATACCTTTTTTCCATTGAAATCTTCTTATCTTTTTTTTTTTTTTGCTTCACACATGCTCCATCAGAAGATTTTATGGGGGCGATAATAGATTTTTAGGGGGTCAATCGGGATTTCATGCTTAAAAGTTACACTAAATTTTTATTTTTCAAAGGGGCGCCCGACCACCCAGCTCGTTACTTAGACTATGGGGTGTGTGGGAGTGTAGTCTTATAAGGATGATCCGCCACGTAGGTGTCCATGTAAGTGGGTGTGAGGATGAGCCTAAAGGGGATGGACCTAGGGTGTGGGGATGGGTCTCAATGTATGTATGTATGTATGTGTTTGTGTGTGTGTCTGTGTGTGTGGTACGTTTGAAAGTTGTCCAAACTTTGGCATTGCAAGGAGGACGGGGACGACCAGGATGGCCTTAGGGGGCGGTGTGCTGGCCAGCGCCGAAGCCTGCCGATTCTAGACCGGTCCCCATACCGCTTAGTCTTAGGTCCGCCCTTGAACAAATTAGTTTAGTAGTTTCGAAACAAATAGAATCACATTACCTTCAAAATATTTATGCTCCTTGCCGAAGAGGGAAACAAAATGTCATGAGAAAAAAAAAGTTTGGCAGGAGGCCCGATGTAGGAAGCGTAAGGAAGAGAGGTGGCATAATAAAAAAGAGATCTCTTTCTTCGTATCAAACCTTCCGAAAGGATGCTCAAACTTATTTCTTTGGAAGGTTTTCAAGTTATTTGGAGTGGTCGCTTATTTAGCATAGAAAAAGAATGCAAGGAGGAATAACGTTCGTTATATTCAGTAGGGTTTGGGATGTGCAAGGGCTCGCTATCGATCTGAATTCAGTAAGGATTTTTGAAGCAAAGATATTGGTGACCTTTGCAAAGTTTGATAAGAATCATAAAATTTCAGACCTATCCATGAGATCGCAAAAGGAACACCTTCGAACTTCTAACGAGTCTTATGGGAATGCCCATTTTCATCGCGCTTGCCGAAACCCATGCTGGGGGCTCATACAACGACACACTTAAAAATAATCTAGTTCCACGGTTCCTACCAAAGAAGTTAGTAACTCTTGATGGGAGTATGCTGTTGTACCCCAGACATTGCTTGGGTAGATCAATGGGTGAGGCTGTTGACGTTGAACCTCTTTGCAATCTCATAAAATGTAATTAAGTGTTCTTACAATCTTAGATTATAAAACAAAATAGAAAATACTAAAATTAAAGTGTAATTAGGGGTAAAAAATAGCAAGTAAAATGGGAGGATGAAGATTGAATTCATAGGTTGATCTCGGAGACCTGACACAACCCGTACCCAACTGGTATGCCCATGGCAAATGCCAAATCTTGCAGATTTTTTGCTAGCTGGCATGCTAACTAGATGTTGATAAGGCACGACCCGTGATAATAGGGCATGAAAGATGGTGACGTGATGCGAGCGTGGGTGATTTTTAGATATATTTTAAGTACTTTTCACTCGTTCATTCAAGCTTTAAATTTATATAAAACACGATATGCAACTATGACTCTCTACAACACGTTAAGGCAAGTGCACCCATTATTGACGTAATATAGTGATGGTAAGATACCGAGGTCGTCCAAGAACACTAGAGCTTTTAATAACAAAATACAGTCAACGTTTAATCAAAACAACTTTTTAGGAAAGGTTTTTAATAGGTAAAAATAAAGGAATAACTAAAGTAATAAAAAAAAAAAACAAATGGACAAGATAGAATCAGTTGGTTCCAACTCATTATTTACGTATCCTTTAATAATTTCCACGCTTTGGGTTTTTAAGAGATTAGCTTAGTTAAAGTGGCATGTCTCTCTTTTGGAGGCAACGCTACCCTCAGCCATATTAGTCTGAGTCAGCAGGGATACAGTCCCGCAAGGCCGGAATATTGAAAGATAATTAAGTAAGTTATTATTGCAAAATGTGGTATGTCCCTCTTTTGGAGGCAACGCTACTCTCGACCATATTGGTATGAGTTAGCAGAGAAACAGTCCCGCAAGGCCGGTTTAAAGTTTTAATAGTAGTTTATTTATAAGGGATTCAAGCCGTTCTTACTTCCCTCGATTTGATGCTATCTGCCTCAAGGGAAGTCCTCATAAGCTTGAACCAAGTCCTTGCTGGATATATACACTGAACGAGTCAAGAACTTTGCCCATACCACCCTTCTAACCCCCTTCCAAGCAGTTAACGCGCTTTATATAGACCATAAAGACACGAATGAGTGAATCAACAAAACATGAAATATGATAGAATAAAGTTCACTTTCAATATAAAAACTAGTTATTAAAGTCATTAATACATACCCAATTAAAAAGTTAACCAAAGCTAGGAAATCAAAAGTAATACATAAATAACTTGTCTTCACCAAGTGATGTAAGAGATTAGCCAATCATGGCCTTTGTTTGACAAAAAATCTTACGGTCAATTTTGAATCCCTAAACTACTACACACACTCTAGGATGGAAGATGGATGATGGTGGTGTTATGGTGGTGGAGTGGTGGTATGTGTGAGAGTAGTGGTTTGCCAAGGGATGAGTTGAATGAAACCATGCACCCCTATTTATAGCTGGAAACAGACCCTTCACACGGCCCCGTGCCTTGCGAGCTCAGCCCCGTGTCTTCCTTCTTCTCTGTCTTCATTTAATGAGTATGTCAGATCGCCTGCTACACAACCCTGTGTGTCAACGACAAATCTGGAAGTGGCCATTGTACTTGCTGTACTATCCCTGATATGCAATCCTGGAAGTTGACCACAACCCGTGTCCAAGGGACACGACCCGGTGTGTCTTGTCTGCATCTGTTTGTCTTCTGCTGATATGGAATCTTGAAGGGGCAAAGCCCCATGCCGACAAGGCACAACCTCGTGTTGGACTTCTGATTCGTTGTTTTTGGTTTTGGGGTGAAGATTGGAGGGTTGGTATAGTGTGTCATCTTCCCGTCTTCTATACTTATGCTGGTTTTTGTCGTTAATTTGTTTTTTTTTGTACAATTAAGCTCTTTTAATCTTGAAAATAAAAGTATACAAAGAAACAATTTTTTCCAACTTTAGTACTAAAAAGGGTTAATTTTATACCGTATTTGATACAATTTATATGTTGCATTTGACGCATATTAAATACCCCCACACTTGAATATTTGCTTGTCCTCAAGAAAAACTCTTTATTATTTGCTTACACATTCAAATGGAATTTGCAGAGAAGAAGTTTTTGGGTCTTGTTTGTAGAGTGTCAGGAATCCAAGTTCTTTTTATTTTGTTTTTATATTATTTACAATCCTATTGTACATGATTTAGAACACTTTTTAAGAAAAATAAATATTTTTAGGTATAACATGCCTTTATAAAATTTCATTTAGCTATATACAAATTCACACATCTCACAAGTGATCACTCTACACTCGGCCGGAAATGTACAGGAGAAACGCTCGATACCGAATGAGACTTATTCCTACCATATGCTTGACAAGTAATCAAACCTCCTCCATTTTAACAAAATCTTTGTAAATATTAAGAGGACTTTAGAAGTATAGGTTTTGGCTAGAGGTAGGATAGTTTTATTGAAAAAGTGGCTAAAACGTAAAATGCCGGTTGTCTTTTTGAAAATTTATTTATTTGTTACTTAGGTATATACTACAGGGTTATAAGCAATCATCTCAAGTAACTAGAAATTATTTTTGAATATAAACCATGTAACCTCTTTTTATATAAATTTCAAAAGAACCGCATTTTGCTAAAATAATAGGGTGTAAAAATGAAGATTGGTTTTTGGGTGATGGGCGATTTGTCAAAATGGTGTTTTACGGGTTTCGAAATGAAAAGGTTTTGCCTCAATGGGGTTAACTAGGGGAAAATTTTTGTTTTTGTTTTTGGTGGGGAGATAAAACAAATAATGTTGAGAACGAAGAATTGTTAGAAATCCTAATGCCTCAATCATATACTTACTTGGATTAGTTGGTAAGGACCGAGAATGTATTGTCTTGTCAAGTTCTAGATTCGTAAGAACCATACGCCTATTCACATAGAAATGAAAATGAGCATTTAGTAACGATATAAATTTGAATGCTCGGTAAAGGCTTAAAACTCACATTTTTTTTGGGAAAAAGGGTAAAAATGTGAAATTATATATACAATCAAATTTTAAAAAGAATTGTCATGCCTTTTTATAAAATTTTCTTATATGGTTCTTTTCATCACGGTGCTATTGGTTTTAAATTTATAAAAACCTGAAATTTTAGATCTTGTTTTCTAACTAAAACTATAAACAAGACAAAACAAACTAAAAAAACATTTTGAAAAAGATTTGGGGCGTTTAGCGTTTCCAAGTAGAGTTTTGTGTAAGGTTTGTTTTTAAGACAAACCAATTCAAGTTAAGCTTTTCCCCCACACTTAATTATACATTGTCCTCAATGTGTCCAAAATTTGTTTAAATTGATTAAATGCGTGAACGTGGGTTAAAAACAACAAAGTTTTCAAAAACCAGTAACTAGGCACGGGGGCGTGTTGGAGAGGCACAACCTCGTAGTAAAAGTGCCAGTATCAAAATTTTAGAAAAACTTACAGAAGGTTGACACGGGGGCGTGTTAAGGAGACATAACCTCGTGTGGCAAATTCAGAGGAAAAAGTTTCAGCGACAAGAAGGACACGGGGGGCGTGTCAGATAGGCATAGTCCCGTTTAAAGCTATTGTTTAGTTTCAGAAAGTAGGTATGGTGCCGGGTTTCCTGTTTCGGGCTCGAGGTGTTATATGCTAGGTGGATCCAAGAATTCCGTAGGACTTGTAAGCTCATACATACCACAACAACAACAAACTAACACGAGCATAGAAATCCTACATTACGACCGTTCATTGTTCCATCATTCATCACACCATCATAAAAAGAAAAATAAAAGCAGAAAGTAAATTGTTTAGAAAGTAAATTGTCTAAAACGGGTCGTAGCCCGAAAACCATCACCATTGTTTCACAAAGGAGGAGAGATTAACCTGTTAGTCGCCTCCTTGACACCACCTTTGCCATCATCACCTAGTCCGAATCCATCCCGTCCTCCTCGCCATGGTACACCACGTGCTCCCGAATGTAGTAAATGTCGGTGCGCAAGGAGGCTACGTTCCTCTCAATCCCTCCAACACGGGTGCTAATTTCTTGGCCCGTGCTGAGGGCATTGTGGAATATTTGGAGTGATTACTACATAAGATTATAAATACTGTGCATGTTAGGAAAATCACCACCACCTTAAGATGATGAACCCGTGGCGTAGCCATAGGAGTACTTTCGAGGACGGTTTGGGTTGTCTTCGATTGCGAGGATCTCGTCCGGGTCATTTGGGTTCCAAATCTTTCCATTGTTATCTTTAAAGCGCAGGAGACCATTGCCGCATTCGGTGATGAGGTTTAGACTGTGGCAAAGTGAGATGTCAGCCTGGGTGACGCTTACCCCGTCACACCCCAACCGTTGGCGGAAACATCGGAGTGAGACGAACGAGATTGCTCAAGACATCCTGCGACAATATTAAATTAAAACATTCATTTCATTTCATTTATCCCAAAAGCCAAATACATCACAAATTCAAATACAACATAAAATCAGAATAGAATGAGTTCAAAAAATATAACAAGTAACTAGTATTATAGGTGGGTTTCTATGCCGTTCCTACTATGTTTTCGTCATATCAACATCCTCAACCTGCAACATGTTAAAAAGTATAGTTCAATAAGTATCGGAGAGTACACAAGTTTAAATCACAGCATAAGTAGTAAGAAACCGTTTAAACAAATCCACATGTTAAGCTAGCATACGAGATTAATGTAAACATGGCATGCGAACTACAAGTTAATCCTCAAGTGTCACCGCAAAATAGATTAAACTTAATATAACCACAAGAATACGCAGTGCGTTACTCCTATAGCGCTATACATGTTAACGGGAGTTCGTACAAAGTTAATGACAATTAGTATCACATAAGAATGTTCCAAGTATATAAATCGGGTATCACATAACTATAGCATGTATGATGGATTGTTTGTGTGATTGCATAAAATATAAGTGTGATTTAGTGAGTTTTGATAGATTAACATATTGCACTCAAAAGTGTAAAGCGTAAAAGGGTGTCGAGTGTACTCATGATTTTGCAAAGTTTTAAACCGTGAAAGTGTTTGGTTGATTAAGGGATGAACACCGAGTTATCCTACACAAGGAAACATAGGTGTGTGAGATTGGAATTATAATGGAGTTCATTAGTTTAGGAGTTTAAAGTATGCAAAAGTATGTATTATCGAAAGTATTTATCTAGACATTAATGTTCTTTTTTGACAGTTTAAGCCCCCCCCGTAGGGTGTTTGTGGTTTTATTGGTCATGCCCAATAGAATTGTAACAAGGGGTTAAGTCTTAGAAAAAATAACTTAATATTAGGACAAGTAACGATACGGTCATTGTCAAAGGTTGGTTATAGTTATTATTTACATATATATGTTACATATTATAATATCAAGTTTCATATAATTCATGGAAGTCATGCATGGAGGTAGGAGGATAACCGTCCTTAACCTCTTTCATAAGATTCACCAATACACAAATAGTCACAAGGACAATTCGGATGGTCATGAATGAAAGAAAAGAAAAATACTTCACTAAACTATGTATCAACTAAGTAAGCAAGCTAGGTGCGTGCATCCCGAACATGGCAACGTTTGGGGACGTGTCGTAGCCTTGTTACTAAATTTATGGTCGAACATAGCTTAGTGGATAGAAATCATCAAGTGAGGTGGTGGATTGAAAGTAGGATAAGCAAGGCCTCCATGTAATCACACCTTTACCAAAACTCAAGCTTTGTAATCTTGGATGGTTCCAACACTTGTGGGTTAAAACCCTTAGTAAAACAACAAGTTTAGAGGTATTTTATACCTCTTAATTTGTATGAAACAACTCTAGCTAGCTCACTAATCATGGGCTTGATTAGAGTCACAAGTAGCATAAAGTTGTTAAGAGAAAACATGTTTAATAAAAAGTTTACAAGTTTATCTTCCAAACAGAATGTTTGGCGATAAAAATGGTATTGTTCCACCTTGGTTTTCCATGGAAAACCTATGGTAACATCCTAAGAGGCTTATCAAACATTGTAGAGGAAGAAAACATGGAGAAAACTTGAAGTTTTTGAAGTTACGAAAAGATAAAAACTGGTAGAAAGTCTAAGACACTTTTAGACCTCAAAATGGTGAGGTTGTAACTTAGTTTGCCCAAGCAAACTTTTGAAAACCTTCCTAGAGGTTATCCAAGTGTTTTAGAAAAAGAAACAAGGCTTGATTAGCCAAGGAAGTGAGTTAGAACTCACTTGCAAACTGAAGTAGGACAAAAGAGAAATCTGGAAGTTTAGGGAGGTTTTGTGAAGTGTTGAAGGCTTGTAAAAGTGAGAAAAGGTTGGGGAAAGGTGGGTTTATACAGAGGGAAGATTAGGGTTGAGTTAGGTTAGCATTTAAGGTGGTTGATTATCTTGGAATAAGAAAGTTTAAAACATGTTGACAGCTTGCGGCCGCAAGCTGTCTTTCTTTCTTTTTTTTGTTATTATATAAATATAATTGTGGTTCTTGTTGTTTGTATAATATACTTTATATATAACATAAGTATGGTTTGTTTGGTAGGCTACAATCAAGTATATGGGTGTTACAAAACCCAAAAAAAGAGTTGCCAGATAAAGAGTGTTTAGCATAAACATGACAAGTCTTATGATGCCAAATGCTTAAGTGTTTTGCGTTTGAATCAGTAATCGTCTTGCTTGATTTGAATTGTTTAAGGGTTACGGATGTACAATAAGAATTCACGAGCTAATTTGTATTGATAAATCAAGTAACGAATAGGCGTACATTCATAAGTATAAGCATGCATAAAGGTTGTGGATTTCGTATAAAGATTAATTCGATTACAATCAAAGCCTTGAATTTACAATGATGCGGAAAATGTGATACGATTACAAGGTTTAAACTTTCCAATCCTTTCGAGAATCTTAAAAGGACCCACATAGCGAGGAGCGAGCTTTCCCTTCTTTCCGAAACGAACCACACCCTTCCGAGGGGATACTTTGAGAAGTACAAAGTCACCAATATTGAATTCCAAGGGCTTGCGTCTTTTATCCGCGTAACTCTTTTGTCGGTTTCTGGCTTTGAGCAAGTTGTCTCGTATCGGCAAAATCTTGTCCATCATCTCTTGTATAAGCTTGGGATCGGTGATTTGAGCTTCCCAACCTCGTGCCAACAAATAGGCGATCGGGACTTACGACCATACATTGCCTCAAAAGGTGCCATTTAAATACTCCTGTGGTAACTGTTATTGTACGAGAATTCGACCAAAGGCAAATGCATACCCAGTTGCCACCAAAATTGATTATGCAAGAATGAAGCATGTCTTCTAGAGTTTGTATGGTACGCTCGGTTTGACCATCAGAATAAGGATGGAAAGCAGTATTGAGATTGAGGTGAGTACAAAGAGCTTTTTGAAACATTTGCCAAAGACGGGAAGTAAAACGACTATCATGGTCTGAGATAATGTCAATGGGGACATCGTGACGACAGATGACTTCATCTGTGTAGATACGTGCCAATTTCTCGACTCGGTAGTCTTCACGTATGGGAAGGAAGTGAGCAGATTTGGTCAGACAGTTGATGATTACCCAAATACAATCATGACCTGAGATGTATGAGGGAGTTTGGTAATGAAGTCCATGGCTATGCTCTCCCATTTCTAGACAGGGATTTCTGGTTGTTCGAGTAAGTCAGAGGGACGCTGATGTTCGGCTTTCACCTTGGAACAAGTAAGGAACTTTGAAACGTAAAAGGCGATATCTTTCTTCATACCAGGCCACCAATAGGACGTACAAAGGTTATGGTACATCTTATCAGCACCGGGATGAATAGAATTTCGGGATTTATGAGCTTCACTTATCAAGGGGTCACGAAGGTTGTCACGGTTCGGAATCCAAACACGATCAAGATAGTAAATGATGCCATTGGATTTGGTCACGAGTTGATTTTCGATACCATACTTCAACTCATTATCGAGGTTACCTCATTAACGGTTAAGTATTGCGCCTCAAGAATCAGCTCATAAAGCTTTCCCAAGGTTTGGTAGCAACGTTACTAAGTGCGGCGGCTACAACATTCGTCATACTAGGGTGGTAGCGAATATCACAGTCGTAGTCGTTTAACAATCCCACCCAACGACATTGACGCATGTTGAGTTCCTTTTGATTGAATATACGTTGGAGGCTCTTATGGTCGGTGAAGACCCTACACTTTGTACCATAAAGGTAGTGTCGCCATATCTTCAATGCAAAAACAACTGCACCAAGTTCAAGGTCATGCGTAGTATAGTTTTTCTCATGAATCTTGAGTTTTCGTGACGCGTAAGCGATAACCTTATCTAGTTGCATAAGAACGCAACCAAGACCTTGTTTTGAGGCATCGCAATACACGAAAAATCGTTCTTACCATCAGGAAGAGTTTAGATAGGAGCATTGCAGAGCATGTCCTTGAGTGTTTGAAAAGACTCCTTTTGCTCGGAACCCCAAACAAAAGGTTTATCCTTTGGGTCAAGGAAGCAAGAGGTACGATGATCTTGGAGAAATTCGAGATAAACCAACGGTGGTAACCAGCTAAACCGAGAAACAAATGAATTTCAGACGCAGACTTAGGAGCAATCCAATTCTTCACCGCTTTGATTTTTGCAGGGTCAACGTGAATACCGAGTTCGTTGATGACATAACTAAGGAATTGAACCTCCTTTAGCCAAAATTCACACTTGGAGAATTTGGCGTAAAGACGTTCAGTACGCAAAAGCTGGAGGATGAGACGCAAGTGTTGCTCGTGCTCTTCTTGCGTCTTGGAATATATTAGAATATCGTCAATGATTACGATCATGAAACGGTCGAGATAAGGCTTGCATACACGGTTCATCAAGTCCATAAAACCGCAGGTGTGTTAGTCAAACCAAAAGGCATGATTACGAACTCGTAGCACCCATAACGTGTGCGAACGCGGTTTGGCTATATCTTCTTCAAGAACTCGAAGTTGATGATAACCAGAGTGAAGATCGATTTTCAAGAAGCAAGTTTCACCTTGAAGTTGATCAAAAAGATCGTCGATGCAAGGCAGAGGATATCGGTTCTTGACCGTAAGCTTGTTGAGCTCACGATAGTCAATGCACATTCAGAAGGATCCGTCTTTCTTTTTGATGAATAGAACGGGAGCGCCCCAAGGAGATGTGCTAGGACGTATGAAACCTTTATCAAGGAGTTCCTGAAGTTGGCTAGATAGCTCTTGCATCTCCGAGGGTGCTAGGCAATAGGGGGATTTTGCGACAGGAGTTGCGCCAGGAATGAGATCGGTGCGAAAGTCAATCGAACAAGGAGGAGGAGGACCAGGAAGATCCTCTGGGAAGATGTCGGGGTAATCATGAACAACGAGACCTTCACTCACGCTCGGACCCTTATCCTTCTTTTCCACAATATGGGCAAGAAAGGCGAAGTATTCCTTACGCAAATACTTGTTTTCTTGGATATACGACATAAGCTTGAGACCTTTGGAAGGTTTCTTGCTATAGATGTGTAAGGAGTCACCATTAGGAAGGGGAAGACGGATGAATTTTTCGGAACAATCAACTTTAGCACGGACCCGCCTAAGCCAATCCATGCCTACTATGATATCGAAGCTACCCATTTGCATGGGTATGAGGTCAACGGAAAACGTATGATCGTTGAGATTCATTGAACAATTAAAAAAGGACAGATCGACAGTGACGGACTTTCCGTCAGCGACTTACATTTCGAATGGTTTAGGCAACTTAGAATGTCTACACTTAAGTAATGGTTCGAATTCAACGGATACAAAACTTTTATCCGCACCAGTATCAAATAGACAAGAAGCATAAACATTGTTAACAAGAAACGTACCCATGATGACATCGTTGGCGTTTTGAGCTTGCGCGACAGTGATGACGAATGCTCGGCCGGAAGTTGCTGATGTTACTGCTGGTTGTTGTTGTTGCATTGCGGGCGAGTGTTGGCGAAGTGGTTAGGATCTCCATATTTGAAGCATGCATGAAACGTGGTTGGAAGTGGTGGGGTTTGGTTTGTAGTGGGGTTTTGGGGTGCGGTGATGGCTCGGGCTTGATTGGCGGAGGCTTGTGGAGCACTTCGACATTGCGGAGCAAAGTGTCCATACCTATTGCAGCTAGTACATAGGCGGCAATGGCGTTAACGTGATGGTGGTAAGGGCAGGTGTTACACTTGGGATGCGGCCCGGTGTATGCCTTTTTGATTGGCCCGGGGTTGGCTAAAGCTAGCTGTTGGGAGGGTTCAGGGTTTGGCAAAGTGACTAATGCGCAGTTCTGGCTCGAAACGTTCTGCTTCTTGCCTTGCTATTTGGGGGCTTGGGTGAGGTAGGTTCGATGAGGGTTTCGGCGGTGGCTTGGTGGGCCTTCCTCGATGAAGCGTTGGTGGAGGCTTCATGAAGAACGTAATTGTTGTTAAGTTGGGCAGACAGGCGATAGGTTTCCTCGAGAGTTTTGGGTGAGGTGGCGTCAACGAGGTCTGTAAAGTGAGGAGGGAGGCAACGTATGTATTTGGCAATCGCCTTTCCGGTCGTGTCGACTTGACTAGGGCAAATCGCACTCAACTGCTTGAAACGGGCAGTGAGGCCGGCATTGTCGTTCCCAACCTGTTTCAGGTTCCAAAAGTCGTTTTCGAGTTGTTGGCGTTCATGGGGTGGGGGGGGGGTAGAATTCGTTCTCCATCAGCTTTTTGAGCTCGGTCAACGGGAGGGCGTGTGCGGCATCATTGCCACGAGCATTACGCTCGGAGGTCCACCAATCAAGAGCCCTTGATCGAAAGAATCCCATCGCGTTGATGGTACGTAGGTGGTCGGGACAAACACTTTGTAGGAAAGCCACTTTAATGGCATCAAACCATTGTAGTAACTTAGTGGCATCCTCTTCGCTGATGAAAGGTAGTGGGTTGCAGGAGCAAAACTATTTGAAGGTGAACGTCGACTTAGGTGCTTCGACCTTGGAGTCGACATAGGCGTAGGGTGAATCCGCGTTCGGCGAGGGTTGGATCTTGCTAACAATGTCCGGGATGACCTTGGCCATTTGCTCGGCCATGAACTTCATACAGTCCTTCTTTGACATCGAGTCAGAGCGGGACTATGATTTCTTCTTTCCAACGAAGTTTTGTGAGAAAGACATCTAAAGGATTGACAATAGAAGGGAGATTAAGGCTTTGATCATAAGGTGTTTATAAAAATCATTTTCGAGCATATAAGTATCACGTATGAATTCACATAGATGGCATGGGCATAACAAGTATTCAAAGTATAAACACGTATGATTGCATAAGGAGTATACATTTAGTTGGTTCACGAGGATTATTATTGTTTTTGGTTGCGAAGGGCGTGTGAGTTGTGCATCGGGCTAGAAATGATCGAGGTAATAAGTATTAAAACACATAATAATTGAGATAACATAAAAGATAGGCTTAATAAAACATTGGAGTGTTTCGGGTTGAGAAACGTCGCCTATTCCAAAGTGAATCAAAGATCCTTTCAAATTAGAGAAACGTGCTTTGGCCTATAGGTAAAGTGCTCTCGTCGAGAAGCAATTAACGACACTTTACCCTTCAAGTTACTACACGTTTCTAACCGATTAAAAAAATCAAAACTTTGGCGAGATTGAAAATTGAGGAATGGGACTAGTTGACAAGGTGCGGTTTCACCCCTAACTTGACAACATCATACCCTAAGTGTGATTGGTACTTACAAAACGAGGAGCGTTTTCGACTCGTTGGTAAGGGTCCACTAGAGTATGAAATAGATAATTTTCCATCAAGGTGTGGATTTCACTCCTAACTTGATGGTGTAATCTCGTGTAAATATCGAACACGTGGATTGAGAGTGATCACCAAAGTGCGGGTTTCACCCCTATTTTGGTAAGATCGTCTCGTTTTTAGTATGAGTGTCTTCAAGTCTTCAAGTGTGTAAGTTGTGTAAGTGTCTTAGGAAAGACATATTGCATTTATGTTAAGACGAAAGAAATAGGAAAAACGAAATAGAAAGAATTAACATTTTATGCACGAATCAAGAAGTGTCAAGTTGGACACCTCAAACTATAGATTAGGTCGAACATGGCAATTCTACCTAATTCCCTATAGTTATGGCTCTGATACCAATCAGTCACACCCCAACCGTTGGCGGAAACATCGGAGTGAGACGAACGAGATTACTCGAGACATCATAACACTAATTGCGACAAATTTAAATTAAACCATTCATTTCATTTCATTTATCCCAAAAGTCAAATACATCACAAATTCAAATACAATATAAATTCAGAATAGAATGAGTTCAAAAAACATAACAAGTAACTAGCATTATAGGTGGGTTTCTATGCCATTCCTACTATGTTTTCGTTATATCAACATCCTCAACCTGCAACATGTTAAAAAGTATAGTTCAATAAGTATTGGAGAGTACACAAGTTTGAATCACAACATAAGTAGTAAGAAACCGTTTAAACAAATCCACATGTTAAGCTAGCATACGAGATTAATGTAAACATGGCATGCGAACTACAAGTTAATCCTCAAGAGTCACCGCAAAATAGATTAAACTTAACATGACCACAAGAATACGTAGTGCGTTACTCCTACAGCGCTATACATGTTAACGGGAGCTCGTACAAAGTTAATGACAATTAGTATCACATAAGAATGTTCCAAGTATACAAATCGGGTATCACATAACTATAGCATGTATGATGGATTGTTTGTGTGATTGTATAAAATATAAGTGTGATTTAGTGAGTTTTGATAGAATAACATATTGCACCCAAAAGTGTAAAGCGTAAAAGGTTGTCGAGTGTACTCACGGTTTTGAAAAGTTTAAATCCGTGAAAGTGTTTGGTTGATTAAGGGATGAACACCGAGCTATCCTACACAAGGAAACATAGGTGTGTGAGTATTGGAATTATAATGGAGTTCGTTAGTGTACGAGTTTAAAGTATGCAAAAGTATGTATTGTCGAAATTATTCATCTAGACGTTATCGCTCGTTTTTGACACTATAAGCCCCATAGGGTGTTTGTGGTTTTATGGGTCATGCGCTATAGAATCGTAACGAGGGGATAAGTCTTAGAAAAAAATAACCTAATATTAGGACAAGTAACCTATGGTCATTATCAAAGGTTCGGTTATAGTTATTATTTACATATATATGTTACAAATTATAATATCAAGTTTATCATATAATTCATGGATTTCATGGAAGTCATGCATGGAGGTAGGAGGATAACCGTCCTTAACCTCTTTCATAAGATTCACCAATACACAAATTGTCACAAAGACAATTCGGATGGTCATGAATGAAAGAAAAGAAAAATACTTCACTAAACTATGTATCGACCAAGTAAGCAAGCTTGGTGCGTGCATCCCGAACATGGCAACGTTTGTGGACGTGTCGTAGCCTTGTTACTCAATTTATGGTCGAACATAGCTTAGTGGATAGAAATCATCAAGTGAGGTGGTGCATTGAAAGTAGGATAAGCAAGGCCTCCATGTAATCACACCTTTACCAAAACTCAAGCTTTGTAAGCTTGGATGGTTCCAACACTTGTGGGTTAAAACCCTTAGTAAAACAACAAGTTTAGAGGCATTTTATACCTCTTAATTTGTATGAAACAACTCTAGCTAGCTCACTAATCATGGGCTTGATTAGAGTCACAAGTAGCATAAAGTTGTTAAGAGAAAACATGTTTAATAAAAAAGTTTACAAGTTTATCTTCCAAACAGAACGTTTGGCCATAAAAATGGTATTGTTCCACCTTGGTTTTCCATAGAAAACCTATGGTAACATCCTAAGAGGCTTATCAAACATTGTAGAGGAAGAAAACATGGAGAAAACTTGAAGTTTTTGAAGTTACAAAAAGATAAAAACTGGTAGAAAGTCTAAGACACTTTTAGACCTCAAAATGGTGAGGTTGTAACTTAATTTTCCCAAGCAAACTCTTGAAAACCTTCTTGGAGGTTATCCAAGTGTTTTAGAAAAAGAAACAAGGCTTGATTAGCCAAGGAAGTGAGTTAGAACTCACTTGCAAACTGAAGTAGGACAAAAGAGAAATCTGGAAGTTTAGGGAGGTTTTGTGAAGTGTTGAAGGCTTGTAAAAGTGAGAAAAGGTGGGTTTATACAGAGGGAAGATTAGGGTTGAGTTAGGTTAGCATTTAAGGTGGTTGATTATCTTGGAACAAGAAAGTTTAAAACATGTTGACAGCTTGCGGCTGCAATCAAGTTGTTTGTAATATATAAATATAATTGTGGTTCTTGTTGTTTGTATAATATACTTTATATATAACATAAGTATGGTTTGTTTGGTAGGCTACAATCAAGTATATGGGTGTTACAAAACCCAAAAAAAGAGTTGCTAGATAATGAGTGTTTAGCATAAACGTGACAAGTCTTATAATGCCAAATGCTCAAGTGTTTTGTGTTTGAATCATTAATCATCTTGCTTGATTTGAATTGTTTAAGGTTTACGGATGTACAATAAGAATTCACGAGCTAATTTGTATTGATAAATCAAGTAACGAAAAGCGTACGTTCATAAGTATAAGCATGCATAAAGGTTGTGGATTTCGTATAAAAGATTAATTTGTTACAATCAAAGCTTTGGATTTACAATGATGCGGAAAATGTGATACGATTACAAGGTTTAAACTTTCCAAAAATAGATTCGCGTAGCAAACTTACTAAAAACGGAAAGTTACAAAAAGCGAAGCGTTACATACCCGTTTTGAGAAACTTCGTGGGATGCGTCCAACATAGGCCATATAGACCAGGGCTATCCAGCAACCGAAGAATATGGGTGTTGGAGCTGTAGCTCTAGCATTGGTAGCCATATTCTTTAGTAGCATTAAGGAGACATTCAGAGGTTCTTGGTTCAAGTTGCAATAAAGGCAAGTTAGCTCCCGAAGATTGACGACACCTCTGCTATCTCTCCTTTGGCACAAAGTACCACGCAGGACCCAATGAATGTAGAGAATGAGTGGGTCCTAAATTTTGGTGCTTTTGGTGTTGCTTGGATTGTAGATCCCGTCTCCAATGGTTGCCCAAAATGTGTTTCTTGTGTTTGCGGGTAAATCAAAGATTCTGTCATTGAAGATAGACTCGGCAATCTCATCCTTGGTATAGAGCCCCACATCCATACCGAACTCGCCTACCGAAATCCCATACCAAGTACCACCGCGTCGGAACGTCATGGCTTTATAGAACATGTCCTCGATGTCTTTCTTGAGGGTAAAAGTGCTTAGTAATTCAAGAGTGAATTCGTGTTGGCTTTGAAAAATCCAAAATTTTTGGTCCCATGTCTGCGGTATACCCCGAAAACAAACCCCAAGTATCAATTTTCACTTACCAACCCGTTTTACGCTTCTATTTTTAGTTTTTTCGGTTATGAACAAGGGTTTGATAAAATGGGTTGTAAATGCCCGATCTTTCAACAATGGTTTGGTGATTTACTTATTAAAACACTAATAGTAACAAGATCTATGAAATATTTCCGGATTCTTTGGACCGACACGAGTCTAGTTCAAGAACCCTAGATTTTTCCCAAAATCTAGATACTATATAACATGCAAAGCGTAAATCGAACTAATTTAGATGTTAGAAACATACCTATTCAGTGGATTATTGAAGGAAATCGTGAAAAATTTGATGGGAACCGGTGGTTGTAGAGAAATGGGGCGTGGCAGTTATGAAAAGAAAAGACTTCAAAGAAGGGTTTTATTCCGTCTTCAGATAGGCATGGTCTCGTGTCTCTGAGGCACGACCCCGTGTTTAATTTTATATATATATATGTGTGTGTGTGCATACATACATACATATATACATACATACATACGTACATACATACATACGTACATACATACATACGTACATACATACATACGTACATACATACATACGTACATACATACATACATACATACATACATACATACATACATACATACATACATACATACATACATACATAGATACATACATACATACATACATACATACATACATACATACATACATACACACATACCTACATACATACCTACATACATACATACATACCTACATACATACCTACATACATACATACATACATACATACATACATACATACAGACATACATAGAGACATACATACATACATACAGACATACATACATACATACATACATACATACATACATACATACATACATACATACATACATACATACATACATAGATACATACATACATACATACATACATACATACATACATACATACATACATACATACATACATACATACATACATACATACATACATACATACATACATACATACATACATACATACATACATACATTTCCACTTGCGGAGTATTACCGCGAGGCGTGTGATCAAACCAGAATCTCAGACACTAGCAACGTCGAACAACTCTATATGATTTATTTTAACGTTTTCCAAAAACATTTATTGTAAACATGCATAGTCATTTTCAAAGTTCCAAAGTTTCAAAGTTTAGCGGAAGCTTTAGAATAAAGTAACGGGCTCCAACATAAACGCCAAAACCAAAATCCCCAAAAAAATAATCGTTAATAAAGACTCGATGACATGTCTTGATTTAATGCAAAGTGGGTGCACCTAGCGCTCCTAGCGTCCTGAGAAACATGCAAAGAAACAAGTGTCAACATTAAAGAAGAGTGAGTTCACAGGTTTTTATAAGTTCACAAGTTTGGTTTAAAAGATTGTTTTCCCCGTTATCCCTAACCCGGGATAACGACATAGTTCCATTATTCCTAACCTGGAATAATAATGTTGGTTCGTAAATAAGTTCAATGTTAACATGTAGGTAGCGAGCCTAAAGTTACGTCACGTAAGAGTTCGCGATCGAAGCTAACTATTGTTGCCTCTGTGTTGCCAGGTCTATCACTGACCATGGCAAAAGTTAGGCCAAATTAATCACCCGTTGACCATTCCCGGTCGGCTAGCGCGACTAGCTCGGGTGGGGCTTGTCGGGCCCAGTAGTACTATAATTTCCCCGCTATCTAACCCAATACTAACGATCCGAGAGTTGGTTGAGGACTTCCGTGATAAAGCTACTTAGTGACCATAACATACATTAACATAGTTACCGAATAGTTAACGGTGTTAATTTCGCATAACGTAAAAGATTGAGTTGTAGAGCGTATACATGTTTCTCCCCATGTTGTTTAAACCGGATAAAATAGGGGCCGTGAAGTCACCTTGAATTGCTCGGTTAGATAAACGAAAAAGAAGCAAATGATGGAACCGCTAATCACGTCCTAACATGTCAACCGATTCAAAGTTAGTGTGTGAACACACTGACACAAAACCCTACGCATAACTAACACACAATACGACACACGCAATAACCAATTCGAAACCATAATCATGCATGCAAAGTATCACCATACAAAATAACGACCAAATCAACTTGTCATAAACACAGGATAACTCATACAACACTTAAATACACACAAACGCAAGTTATCATGTTTCAGCTTGTACACTCATAACTGTGCTGTTTTCGAGAATTTTTATAAAATAGTTCCAACGTTCCAAAAATTCCAATATTTGTACAGGAGGTGTCAATTAAAATGTAGAGTTGTGTGTAAAATTTTCAAATCCAAAATCTTTACAAATTATTTATAAAAATTTATATACTAGGCTGCAGTCAGATTCGTCGCTTTCTGACTGCAGTCGACGAGAAAAATCATTTAAAAATCATCGTTCATCCGATTAACAAAATTCCAGTGGGAGATTTTCGGAAACTCTCGTCTCCAGTTACTGTACAGTTTTCTTGACCTAACCATATACAGACTATGAGATCCGACTCGATAAACAACCTGCAAATTCTGCAGAATTTACGTAGCTTCAGCTGCGGCACTAAATGACCATTTAAAAATAGCAAACTCAGAAAAATATGAATCCGGCGCCATTTGAAGTGTTTTTAAAAAATACACGTTTTAGGCTTCAGAAAATCCACTTTTTGATAAATAATGATCAGGTTACTGCCAACTGAAGTTGGCTGTAAATGTCAATCAGCTTACTGTTTTCGACTTTATCGCATTAGAACATGTGTAAACGGCCATGACGCTTAGTTGTATCGATTAACAGCAGGTTAACTTGTCAAATATCATTTAATATATCAGTATTCATGCAAACCCTAAGCATATATTATCTTTATAGATAAAACGCAGCCTACGGTTTTAATACTCAAACATATCATCACAACCTCAAGGATTCGCATATTCATCCGAACTAATCATACACCACAATACTTTTTCATAATAATATCATACAAGCACATAATCATGATCAAGACTAAACAAAACCTAGTGTGAATCATAATATAATTAAACCCTAACCTTGAAACGATGACAATTAGCAAACCGGACAAGCTTGGAATCGATCCGAGGGGTGTAGGGCTGTTTGCGCGACCGAGAGAGGGGGGGCTGCTGCCGTCGCACACCACAAGGGGAAGGGTTTTAGGGTTTGCTATTTTTTTTGAACACCCTATGCGTACATACGTATACATAAGGGGCAAGGGGGCGGTTTGGGCTTGTCCTTGGGCCGCAAGGGAGGGGTGGCGGGTTGGGTTGGGTTCGCAAGGGGGGTGTGGGTGGCGGGTTGGGCTTGTGTGGTCACATGTTCGACACGTTCCGCGGCTCGGTTCGGTTTGGCTATTTATTTATTTATTTATTTTTTTACAATTCGATAACATAAGGCTTATAACTAATAAATCGCGAAATCAAAGCGTGATACAATAATCTACAAGCGTCTAATAACACATAGCACGTAATCCAGATATAACTCGTTAGAATTTCAATAATCAACAAGCGTCTAATAACACATAGCACGTAATTCAGATATAACTCATTAGAATTTCCAAACATTGTGTATTCCCTAAATACTAAAGTTAGCGTAGTTATTG
This sequence comes from Scalesia atractyloides, assembly GCA_947069175.1. Classification (NCBI taxonomy): domain Eukaryota; kingdom Viridiplantae; phylum Streptophyta; class Magnoliopsida; order Asterales; family Asteraceae; genus Scalesia; species Scalesia atractyloides. The sequence goes on along the minus strand of CAMTDV010000001.1, from coordinate 56,220,588 downwards.
CAAGCGCATAATTTAGTTCTCCGAATTAAATCAGCATAGGAATGAATAACAATAAAGTAGCGCATTTAAGATACCTGAAAAGCCAGGATGTCACATTATCCCTATGTTGAAAGAATTTTCATGCCAAAAATTGAGTAAACGCGGTTTAGAATGCAACGCACAAAAATTCAGTTTGTTAGAATGGTACAAGGAAATCCCAGGCTGTCATATCATCCCCATGTTGAAAGAATTTCGTCCTGAAATTCAGTTGGCGGCAACATCAGATTGCTGCTCACCTGCAAAAAGGTGTGGATATTTGCTTTTCATTTGGTCCTCTCTTTCCCACGTGAACTCCGGTCCACGCTTAGAGTTCCAACGAACCTTGACGATCGGTATCTTGTTGTGCCTTCGAGTCTTGGTCTCACGCTCCATGATCTCGATAGGTTGTTCCACAAAATGCAGTTGCTCATCCACTTGAATCTCATCCAATGGAATGACTAGGGTCTCATCTGATAGACACTTCTTCAGATTGGACACGTGAAAAACGTTGTGAACTCCACTGAGTTCGGCAGGAAGGTCTAACTGATAAGCTACGGGCCTGATACGATTCGAAATCACAAATGGGCCTACATACCGCGGATTTAGTTTGCCTCGTTTCCCAAAACGAATTACACCCTTCCAGGGTGACACTTTCAGTAGGACGCGGTCACCTTTTTAAAATTCGAGCGGTTTGTGTCATTGATCAGCGTAACTTTTCTGTCGATCCCGTGGCGCACGGACATGCGGTTTCTGATTTGCACAATCTTTTCAGTAGCCTCAAGTATCAACTCAGGACTTGTGAGTTGACTGTCACCGACTTCTGCCCAACAGACCGGTGATCTACATTTGCGACCGTACAATGCTTCAAACGGTGCTTCCTGAATACTCGTATGGTAACTGTTGTTATACGAGAATTCCACTAAAGGCAGATGGATTTCCCAACTGTTTCCGAAGTCTACCACGCATGCCCTAAGCATGTCCTCCAAGGTCTGAATGGTCCTTTCACTTTGACCATCCGTCTGAGGGTGGTAAGCTGTGCTCATATCTAAGCGTGTACCCAACGCTTTCTGAAGTGACCACCAAAAGTTGGACGTGAAACGAGCATCTCTGTCTGAACGTTGGCACCCCGTGCCGAGAAACTACTTCCTTAATGTAGATGCGAGTCAACTTATCCATCTTATCTGTTTCTTTGGTCGCTAGGAAGTGTGCAGACTTAGTTAGACGATCCACGATCACCCAGAGGTATCGCAACCACCCGGAGTTCGCAGGAGTTTAGTGATAAAGTCCATCAAGATTTGATCCCATTTCCACAATGGGATCTCAGGTTGTTGAAGTAGCCCTGATGGCTTCTGGTATTCCACCTTGACTTTCGCACAAGTCAAACACTTGCTCACGTAGGTGGCTATATCCGCTTTCATGTTGGGCCACTAGTACGTGACTTTAAGGTCTTGATACATCTTATCCGAACAAGGATGGACAGAGCATCGGGATTTGTGAGCTTCGTCCATAACTAGCTTCCTGAGGTTTCCGTAGAGAGGTATCCATATACGATTCATGAAATACCGGGTACCATTGGGTTTCACTTCCTAATCGCGTTCCATCTTTCCCACAGATTCGGCCTTGATGTTCTCTTCCTTAACTGCTTCTAGCTGCACGTCGCGTATCTGTTCGGGTAACCCAGAATGAATTGTGAACTGTAGTGCTCGTACCCGACGAGGTTTCAAGTGCTCTTTCCGACTGAGGGCATCAGCTACCACGTTAGCTTTACCCGGGTGACATTGAATGGCACATTCATAATCATTCAGGAGTTCGACCCAGCGACGCTGTCGAATGTTCAACTCCTTCTGGTCAAGAATATGCTGGAGGCTCTTGTAATCCGTGTAGATTGTGCACTTTGTTCCATATAGGTAGTGTCTCCAAATCTTAAGTGCAAACATAACTGCTCCCAATTCCAAGTCATGTGTCGTGTAGTTCTTCTCGTGGACCTTCAACTGTCGGGATGCATACGCGATGACCTTATCACGTTGCATGAGCACAAGTCCCAATCCCTGAATGGAAGCGTCATAATATACCACAATATCATCCGTCCCCTATGGCAAGGACAAAATGGGCTCACTACAAAGCTTCTGCTTCAGTAATCGAAATGCTGCTTCCTGTTTGTCACCCCAAGCATACTTGGTGCCCTTCTGAGTGAGAGTGGTAAGTGGTTGTGCGATCTTGGAAAATCCCTCGATGAAACGTCTATAGTAACCAGCCAAACCCAAAAATTGGCGGATCTTTGTCGGTGTCCTGGGTGCTTCCCAGTTCTTGATAGCATCGATCTTGGCGGGATCAACGTGTATAACCTTTTCATTCACGATATGCCCAAGGAACTGAACTTCCCGAATCCAGAAATCACACTTCGAAAACTTGGCATATAGTTTCTCCTGTTGAAGTAGTTCCAGCAATAACCGCATATGCTCAGCATGTTCTTCTCCACCCTTAGAGTAGATGAGTATATCATCGATGAACACGATGATAAACTTGTCTAGATACGGCTTACACACGCGGTTCATGAGGTCCATGAACACCGCGGGTGCATTGGTGAGACCGAAGGGCATGACCAAGAACTCGTAATGGCCATACCGAGTGCGAAATGCCGTCTTGGAGATATCCTCCTCCCTGACGCGTAGCTGGTGATAACCAGACCGTAGATCATATTGGAGTAGTAGCTTGACCCCTGAAGTTGGTCGAAAAGATCGTCGATGCGAGGTAAGGGGTACCGGTTCTTGACGGTAACCTTATTGAGTTCCCTGTAGTCGATGCACATGCGTAAGGTCCCTTCCTTCTTCTTGACAAAAAGGACCGGAGCTCCCCATGGAGAAGTACTGGGTCAGATAAATCCTTTTTCCAACAATTTCCGAAGTTGGGTAGACAGCTCTTGCAGCTCTGCTGGAGATAAGCAGTACGGGGCCTTGGCGATAGGAGTCGCGTGGCTCGCCAATTCGATTTCAAACTCTACTTGTCGACGTGGTGGAAGACCGGGTAACTCCTCTGGAAACACATCGGGAAAGTCACGGACGATGGGGATATCTTCAATCCGCTTCTCGTCCTTAGACTGCTCGGTGACCAGTGCGAGCAAAGCAAAAGAGTTCTTCTTCCGAAGATACTTCTGAGCTTGCATGTAAGAGATGATGTTCGTAACGATGCCTGCCTTCTCGCCTTGCACCATCAAGACTTCGTCGTTAGAGAGCGGAATACGGATAGCTTTCTCGAAACAGAGAACTTCAGCTCGAACGTTGGATAGCCAGTCCATTCCGGCTACCACATCAAAACTACCCAGAGTAGTTGTCATCAGATCAATGGTAAAGGTGTGACCCGCGAGTTTAAGTTGATAGCCGGTTACTAGATGAGTCACATCTACAAATTTACCATCGACTAGTTCTATGACATAAGGGGTCTTTAGGGTTTTAGGTGTGAGATTTAGGTTCTTCCTAAAAGACTCAGATATAAAACTCTTATTCGCACTCGTATCAAAAAGTACAGTACCAAAATGACCGTTAAGTGGAAACTTACCGGTGACCACATTCGAGTCGTTTCTGGCCTCCCCACGGCCTAGCGTGAATGCACGTCCTTTGGCACCTCTTGTGCCACCATTTCCATTGTTGCCATTGTTGTTATTGTTGTTGTTGTTATTCCCACCATTGTTGTTGTTGCGAAGTTGCGGGCAGTCTCGCTTGAAATGGGCAGTGCTACCGCACTGATAGCACCCCCGGTTATTACCCTGCTGCTGACCCTGGTGCTGGTTCTGATTCTGTCGTGACATAATCTCCCCGCGACAATCCTTTGCCACGTGTCCTGCTTTGCCACATTGTTGGCAACGATTTCCGGATCAAGGTCGTGATGGAGGTTACAACGATTACATTGCGGCTTCCGTCCTGCATAGCCGCTCGAGTTCTGGGTGTTGTTGGCAGGCTGATTATGTGACCCTGATTGTTGTTGAAGTTGTTGGACCGCTTTTGGTTTCCTTGTTATGGCTGGGCTGATGAAGACTGCCGAGCAGGTGAGTCTTCAAATTTCCCATTGTTGTCAGGGACAATTTCAGTCGCACCCCTAGGTGGCAACTTCTTTTGCTCCACTGCCTTATCGGTGAGTTTATGTGCCAGCCTAATCGCTTGTTGCTCTGTCGTAGGGTTGCTAGACATTACCATGCCCTGGATCTCAGGGACCAGACCCCCAAGATAAAACTCAAGTCGTTTAACGATGGTGTTAGCCAAATCGGGACAAAGGAACACCAGATCATGATGTCTTGCCGTGTACGCTTCAATTTCTGACCCGACCAACTTGTGGTTCCATAATGCTTGTTCTAATCGCCGAACTCTGTCCCGCGGACAGTATTGCTCCTTGATTAGAGCTTTGAACTCGGTCCAGGCCATTGTGTTCGCCACAGCAAGCCCATGCCTTTGGACTTGTGCGTTCCACCAGGTTAATGCCCCATCTTCCAACGTCGAGGCAGCATACTTGACCTTATTAGCTTCGAGGCAATTGCACATTTCGAAAACCGATTCAGACTTTTCGACCCAACGGACCAGTCCTATGAGTCCTTCAACTCCTGTGAACTTGCTCGGTTTCACATCCAGGAACATCTTGTAGGGGTTAAGACCCCCTCCTGCTGGTGGGTTAGGAACATCTGCTAGAACAGCATTCACGTGTTGTTGGATTAAAGCGGCCAATTCTTCAGCTGACATGTTGAGATTTCTGCGACGACCGGTTGCCATTACAGATCTTCGCAAGACAACACAAACACACACCGATAAGTATATATCCAATATAGTTATCATATTCCACGCTTCAATGATTACACAATTTATGTCAACCCAACAAATTAAACAATCAAAAGGAACATTCGATTAAATAAATTGTAATGTCTCACAAAATACCAACCAAACATATCAGTTTAATTATAAAATTTCCAAGTTCAAACATAAGTGGAAACAAACAAACTAAAGGAAACAAAACGGAGATTGGCGAGACGAGTTAGTCATCTATGTCTCCATCTCCCAAGTCGCTATCACTGCCATCTTCTTCTTCAGCGTTTTCAGCTTCAACGGCCGGGTCCTGTTCCGGCTCTTCTTCCTCCGGATCCTCCCCCGGGTCTTCCTCTAGATCCTCCTCTTCATCTTCTACCAGCGCTGGAGGGGCCAGTGCTGCTGCGGGTACTGGGATAGGTGGTGCTTGGTTCTGCTCCAGTTCGTGAATCCTCCAACTAAACTCAGGAACTCTGTCTTCGAGCCAGTCAGCCCTCAGCTGTTCGGCACGAAGGTCCTTAGCTAAAATGCTTCGAACTCTCTTATTCTCATCTTGCTCTTCCTCGAGCTCTTCAGCTTTACCAGTCAGCTGACGTATCAGCCATCCCTATGCTTCGATAGTCTCTTGCATTCTCTCCAGTTGTTCCTGTTGTTTCCTTATCACAGCTCTAAGTAGATCGTCCCCCACTCCTGAAGAGTTGACTGGTTTTACCGGTAGAGCGGTGGTTGGACGGGAGGACGACTCCCCTCCTAGAGCGAGTCTTTTCCTGGCAGCTGAGCGCGTCTCCAAGCCACCAGGTGGTGAGGGTTCGACCATGGGTGCCTTCCCGACGCCCTTGATTGTCGAGATCTGTCAGATGATGATGATGACATAGCCTGCTGGGTTGGTGTAGTTAGTTACGAGCTGCGTATATCACAATATATATATATATATATATATATATATATAATATATATATCACATAGAACAATTGTAGTATAACACATAACAAGATATCACAGTTCTGTGCCAACTAAGTCTAGTGTCGTGTAACAGCTATAGTTTAGGTCTACTTTAAATGCAAACCTGGTTCTCTATAGCTAGAGGCTCTGATACCAATCTGTCACACCCTCCATTTCCACTTGCGGAGTATTTCCGCGAGGCGTTTGATCAAACCAGAATCTCAGACACTAGCAACGTCGAACGACTCTATATGATTTATTTTAACGTTTTCCAAAAACATTTATTGTAAACATGCATAGTCATTTTTAAAGTTCCAAAGTTTCAAAGTTTAGTGGAAGCATTAGAATAAAGTAACGGGCGCCAACATCAACGCCAAAACTAAAATCCCAAAAAAAATAATCGTTAATAAAGACTCGATGACATGTCTTGATTTAATGCAAAGTGGGTGCACCTAGCGCTCCTAGCATCCTGAGAAACATGCAAAGAAACAAATGTCAACATTAAAGAAGAGTGAGTTCACAGGTTTTTATAAGTTCACAAGTTCGGTTTAAAAGATTGTTTTCCCCCGTTATCCCTAACCCGGGATAACGACATAGTTCCATTATTCCTAACTTGGAATAATAATGTTGGTTCATAAATAAGTTCAATGTTAACATGTAGGTAGCGAGCCTAAAGTTACGTCACGTAAGAGTTCGCGATCGAAGCTGACTGTTGTTGCCTCTGTGTTGCCAGGTCTATCACTGATCATGGCGAAAGTTAGGCCAAATTAATCACCCGTTGACCATTCCTGGTCGGCTAGCGCGGCTAGCTCGGTTGGGGCTTGTCACTACTATAATTTCCCCGCTATCTAACCCAATACTAACGATCCGAGAGTTGGTTGAGGACTTCCGTGATAAAGCTACTTAGTGACCATAACATACATTAACATTAACTTAGTTACCGAATAGTTAACGGTGTTAATTTCGCATAACGTAAAAGATTGAGTTGTAGAGCGTATACATGTTTCTCCCCCTGTTGTTTAAAACCGGATAAAATAGGGGCCGTGAACTCACCTTAAATTGCTCGGTTAGATAAACGCAAAAGAAGCAAAGGATGGAACCGCTAATCGCGTCGTAACATGTCAACCGATTCAAAGTTAGTGTGTGAACACACTGACACAAAACCCTACGCATAACTAACACACAGTACGGCACACGTAATAACCAATTCGAAACCATAATCATGCATGCAAAGTATCACCATACAAAATAACGACCAAATCAACTTGTCATAAACACAGGATAACTCATACAACACTTAGATACACACAAACGCAAGTTATCATGTTTCAGCTTGTACACTCATAACTATGCTGTTTTCGAGAATTTTTATAAAATAGTTCAAACGTTCCAAAAATTCCAATATTTTTACAGGAAGTGTCAATTAAACTGTAGAATTGTTTTTAAAATTTTCAAATCCTAAACCTTTACCAATTATTTATAAAAGTTTATATATTAGACTGCAGTCAGATTCGTCGCTTTCTGACTGCAGTCCACGAGAAAAATCATTTAAAAATCATCATTCATCCGATTAACAAAATTCCAGTGGGATATTTTCGGAAACTCCCATCTCCAGTTACTGTACAGATTTTTTGACCTAACTCCATACAGACTATGAGATCCGACTCGATAAATAACCTGCAAATTCTGCAGAATTTACACAGCTTCAGCTGCTGCAATAAATGACCATTTAAAAATATGAAACAACCTCAGAAAAATATGAATCCGGCGCCATTTGAAGCGTTTTTCAAAAATAAATGTTTTAGGCTTCAGAAAATCCACTTTTTGATAAATAATGATCAGGTTACAGCCAACTGAAGTTGGCTGTAAATGTCAATCAGCTTACTGTTTTCGACTTTATCGCATTAGAACATGTGTAAACGGCCATGACGCTTAGTTGTATCGATTAACAGCAGGTTAACTTGTCAAATATCATCTAATATATCAGTATTCATACAAACCCTAAGCATATATCATCTTTATAGATAAAACGCAGCCTACGATTTTAATACTCAAACATATCATCACAACCGCAAGAATTCGCATACTCATCCGAACTAATCATACACCACAACACTTTTTCATAATAATATCATAAAAGCACATAATCATGATCAAGACTACACAAAAGCTAGTGTGAATCGTAATACAATTAAACACCAACCTTGAAACGATGACAATTAGCAAACCGGGACAAGCTTGGAATCGATCGGAGGGGTGTAGGGCTGTTTGCGCGACCGAGAGAGGGGGGGGGGGGTTGCTTCCGTCGCACACCACAAGGGGAAGGGTTTTAGGGTTTGCTATTTTTTTTGAACACCCCATGCATACATACGTATACATAAGAGGCAAGGTGGGCGGTTTGGGTTTCTCCTTGGGCCGCATGGGAGGGGTGGCGGTTGGGTTGGGTTCGCAAGGGGGGGGGGTGTGGGTGGCGGGTTTGGGCTTGTGTGGTCACAAGGTCGACATGTTCTGCGGCTCGGTTCGGTTCGGCTATTTATTTATTTTTTTACAATTCGATAACAAAAGGCTTATAACTAATAAATCGCGAAATCAAAGCGTGATACAATAATCTACAAGCGACTAATTACACATAGCACGTAATCCAGATATAACTCGTTAGAATTTCAATAATCCACAAGCGTCTAATAACACATAGCACGTAATTCAGATATAACTCGTTAGAATTTCCAAACATTGTGTATTCCCTAAATACTAAAGTTAGCGTAGTTATTGCGAGCGCGTAATTTAATTCTCCGAATTAAATCAGCGTACGAATGAATAACAATAAAGTAGCGCATTTAAGATACCTGAAAAGCCGGGATGTCACACATACATACATACATACATACATACGTACATACGTACATACATACATACATACATACATACATACATGCATACATGCATACATACATACATACATACATACATACATACATACATACATACATACATACATACATACATACATACATACATACATACATACATACATACATACATACATACATACATACATACATACATACATACATACATACATACATACATACATACATAAACATACATACATACATACATGCCCTTGTTTCTCGGTCCACTTGGTTCCTGGGGTCGTTTTTACCTGGCTTATAGACTTTTTCTGCACGTTACATTCTTTCAAAATATACCTACAAGATGGATTATTAAAACAAAACAAATCTATACAAGTTTGTGAGTGTTTTTCTCGCTACTTATCTACCTCCTCCAAGGTTAATTCCGTTTCTTCATCTTCAAGAAATCATTCATAGAATTTAAGCCTTTGCCAATTTACTTTAAAGGGTTCTCCATTTGGAGGCTTGATATCTATTACACCATGGGGGTAAACTTTTGTGATGGTATAAGGTCAAGACCATCGGACCTCAGTTTTCCTCGAAAAAGACGTAGTCTCGAGTTAAAGAGAAGCACTTTGGTCTCCTTCCCTGGATTCTTTAGGTCCGCTTATATATTTATCATGTATTGTTCATGAGCGTTCCGTATATATTTCTGAGTTGGAATATGCTTGAATTCTCAATTCATCTAATTCATTTAACTGTTGTAGGCAATCTTTTTCTGAAATTTCTTGGTCTAAGTTAACATTTTTTAATGCCCAATATGCTCTGTGTTCAATTTCTACTGGAAGGTGGCAATTTTTTTCCGTAGACTAACTTATAGGGTGTGGTACCTATTAGTGTTTTATAAGCTGTTCGAAATGCCCACTAAAGAGTTTCCTAATTTGTTTGACCATTCTTTTCGATTTTGACCCACAATTTTTTTCTAGGATTCTTTTTAAATTTCGATTTGTTAATTCAGCTTGATTTGGGGGTGATAGGCTGTTTAGAGGCGGTGATAAACCCCATAACGTGCTAGAGTTTTTTCCATTTTATGATTGCAGAAGTGAGTACCTCCATCATTGATTAGGGCTTTTGGAGTTCTGAAACGTGAGAATAGTTTTTTTCAGGAATTTTACCACTACCCGTCCATCGATGGTTGGAAGAGCATCAGCCTCGGCCCATTTAGAAACGTAGTCGACATCCACTAAAATATATTTGTTTCCTCTTGAAGGTGAGAATGGTCCCATATAGTGCAATCCCTATACGTCAAAGATTTCACAAATAAGAATGCTATTTTGTGGCATTTCGTTTCTTCTTGATATGTTGCTTGCCCGCTAGCATGCATCACATGTTTTGACCAATACACAAGCGTCCTTATGTATTGTGGGCTAGTAAAATCCTGTATTATACACCTTTCTTGCGGTGTGGATATTCCATGATGTCCTCCACATGGTCATCCATGACAATGGTGAAGAATTTGCTTGGATTCACGACATGGACGAATCGTCGAATGAGTTGATCTGCACAAATTCTGAGAAGATATGGGGCTTCCCAGAAATAGTGTTTTACATCTGCGAAGAATTTATTTCGCTGATGATAAGATAATTACTTGATGATAGTGCCACTAGCTAAGTAGTTAGCAAAATCTGCGTACCAAGGTTCTTCTTTGAATTTTACCATTTCTAAGGATTCTGTGGGGAATTTTTCGTTGATGAGTTCTTCTCGAGCTCCTTCGAAGGCAGGGTCTTCAAGACAAGATAGGTGGTCAGTAGTAGTATTTTCTGCACCTCTTTTATCTTTTATTTCTATGTTGAATTCTTGAAGGAGAAGAATCCATCTTATGAGACGGGGTTTTGTGTCTTGCTTTTTGAAAAGGTATTGAATGGTAGCGTGATCTGTATAGACCATAGTTTTTGAGAGCATGAGATATGAGCGAAATTTTCAAATGCAAATACTACAACTAGTAGCTCTATTTTAGTGGTTGTGTAATTTTTTTCTTGAGCGTCATTAAGAGTTTTGCTAGCGTAATATATGGGGTGAAAATGTTTTTCTTTTCGTTGACCCAAGACTGCTCCAACTACATAATTGCTTGCATCTTACATGATTTCAAATGGTAATTTTCAGTCTGGTGAAATCATGATTGGTGCTTTGACTAGCATATCTTTAAGGGCAAGAAATGCTGTCGTGCAATCTTTGTCAAAGATGATGGGCCATCTTTTTCGAGTAGCTTTGTTAGAGGTTGAGAGATTTTGGAAAAGTCTTTGATAAATCGCCTATAGCATTCGGCATGTCCTAGGAAACTTTGAATGGCTCAAACGGATGATGGAGGAACAAGTCGAGAAATAATATCAATTTTCGCGAGATCGACTTCCTTTCCTGCATTAGAGATTTTTGACCGAGCACTATCCCCTCAGTGACCATGAAATGACTTCCTTCCTAATTAAGGGCGAGGTCAGTCTCTTCATATTTTTATAGCATTAGTTCACAGTTGTTGAGGCATTGGTAAAATGAGTCGTCAAAGATAGAAAAATTGTCCATGAAGACTTCCATGGTTTTTTTTTTCTATCATGTCGTGAAAAATGGCCACCATGCAATGTTGGAATGTTGCAGGCGCATTGCATAGACAAATGGCATGCGTTGATATGCGAAGGTTCCGTAGGGACAAGTGAAGGTAGTTTTCTCTCGGTGTTCGGGGAAATGTGAATATGAAAATATTCCAAAAACCAATCTAGAAAAAATAAAATTTATGACTGGATAATCGCTTTAACATTTGATCAATGAAGGGTAAAGGAAAATGGTCTTTTCTTGTAGCTTCATTGAGTCTTCTATAGTCGATGCAAACGCTCTATCCGGTGACATACGCGTTGGTATGAGTTCGTTCTTTTCGTTGGTCACGACCGTCATGCCTCCTTTTTTTGGTACAACTTGGACAGGGCTAACCCATGGACTATCGGAAATTAGGTAGATGAGTCCGGCGTCTAAGAGTTTTATTACTTCTTTTTTTTGCAACTTCTTGGACGTTAGGATTAACTCTTCTTTGTGATTGGATTACCGTTTTATAATCATCTTCCATTAAAATTTTATTTGTACACATGGAAGGATTTATTCCTTTTATGTCCATTAACTTCCATGCAGTTGCTATTTTATGTTTTTAAGCAAATTAAGTAATTTTTCTTTTCTTTAGAAGTGAGATATGATGAAATGATTACGGGAAGTTTACCTTGGTTGTCAAGGAATGCATACTATAAGCCTTTTGTAAGTTTTTTAAGTTCTAAAGAAGGCGGTTCTTCAATAGATGGCTTAGTTTTGGGTTCATCATCACGGTCGATGGACGACGAAACGGTTTGGTTGGTAGCGATTTCTTCTTCAACGAATTGGTAATTTTGTTCTCCCGTATCGGGTGGTTCAACTTCATCTTCCAACAAGGGGTCGTCATTGCCGATTGGATATTAATTTATTTTTATTAAAACTTTTCTTGTCGACCCCTAGTTTAGTGGGAAGATTTTGATGTTTTTGTTTGAGCAAAGCTTGATGGTATTTGAGAAAAGGTTGTCCCAACACGAGTGGAGCATCATCTAAGATGACGAAGTCAGTTGGAACAATCGTTTGATTTGCTTGAATGGGAACATCTTCAACCATGCCCGAAGTATGTTTAATTTTCGGATTGGCCAAAAGGATGAGAATTTTGATTGGAAGAAAATCACCAATACCTAATCTTTCGAAAACGTAGCTTAGCATTATGTTAACACAAAGATCTTTGTCTACTGAGAGGTTACTAATATAGATGTTTTGAATAAAGCATGTTATCGGTTTTATGTTTAATCCAATTTGTTCATCTTGTATTAGAAAAGTTTGACCCTTAGTTTAAGTTAACGCTTGCTATTTGTTTGATGTAAAGTTTAGTGGTTACCTCTTTAAAAACTTAGCATGAGATGGAACCAAACTATGATTTTCAAAGGAAGGTTGTAGGATGTGTATTTCTTGGAGGTTATTTTGTTACTTTCTGAGTTGCTTGGTTCGGGTTTTTCATCTTCATGTGTTGGTTTTTCTTCAAGCGGTTCCTTTGATGGCTCTTGAGGTTTTACCTCTTCTATTATTACCTCCTTGGTACAAATAGTCTCTTCTTTTGCACGAGATTGCTTGATCAAATATTCTAGGTTCTTGAGACTTTTTATGAGGCTTTCTGCTTCAGGTACGATTGTAGGTGGCGTCTCATACGTTTCAAACGTTGGAGTGTCCCAATCAAAGCTTGATTTTGGAAGCTCAAACCCGTGGTTCCTCATACGTTGTGTATGAGGTTGATGGTTGAAAAAGGTAACAATTTTTACCAAATGAGATTCACCGCATATGGTATAATATGGTTCCTCACAATTACCATCATCGTAGTAGTTATAATCTTCGATGTAATAATCCGTTGTTTGGATAGTACCCAGAAGATCATAGCTATCGAAAACAGAAAATTTTTATAGAAACAGAAGGTTTACACGGCCCCGTGACTAGGACTGTAATTTATTTGGTACTGGGCGTTTTTACATGGCCCCATGTCGAATAAGTACAACCCCCTGTGAGCCTTCTGAGAAAAAAGTTTTATTTGGTTTTCAGTTACTGTAGATCGGACACGGTTTCGTGTTAGTATAGCACGACCCCGTGTTAAGCTACTGTAACTAAATTTTTTTGAAAAATGAACAAAAAATTGAACCGAAATATTAAAGAAAATGATTAGGTCGTTGATTTCAAGTTTTCTTAAAATCCTTGTGTCCCCGGCAACAGTGCCAAAATCTTGACGTGATGCGAGCGTGGGTGATTTTTTGATATATTTTAAGTACTTTTCACTAGTTTATTTAAGCTTTAAATTTAAAAAAAAACACGATATGCAACTATTACTCTCTACAACATATTAAGAAAAGTGCACCCATTGTTGACGTAGTATAGTAATGGTAAGATACCGATGTCGTCCAAGAACACAAGAGCTTTTAATACCGGAATACAATCGACGTCTAATTTAAACAAAATTTTAGGAGAGGATTTTAATAAGTAAAATAAAAGAATAACTAAAGTAATAAAAGAATAGACAAGATAGATGTAGGATCGGCTCATCCAAACAAGCACATGACCTAATTTGATATCTAGTCAATATGTGAGGAATCCATGATTAACTAGTGACAATATGATTATTACTGTTTAAATGCTTCGTTTCATTAATGTTAATAAACGTGCTAAAATTCCGAGACAAACTAAACAGGGCTTTGGTTATTGGCAATGTCACTTCCTTTAAAGTACAGATTAACATCTTGCTGTGCATGTGCACTTCTGGATTTTTTCATCTTTTGTAGATCTAATTCGTGACCTTCAAGCTTCTCAATAAATTTCGTGAGACTCAACGTGCTGTTGTAGTCAGGACTGTTCTTAGAATCATGAGATAGGTTGACCATTCACCCTCTAGTAGTGCATCAGCTAACTTATCTGCTAGCTCTTTTGTTATCTTTTTTAACCCCCAACCGTTCCACTTCGACTACGAGGTGACAATACCTCTCAATCATCTGTTTCATTGACTCGCCTTTTAATGAATGAAAGTTATCAAATTCTTTCTTCAACAGTGCTTGCTTGCTCTTAATCATATATGAACTTCCTTGAAATTTAACTTTGAGAGCATTCTAGATGGATTGAGCGCAATCTTCTTGCTGTAACAGCGTGAAAATATCTTCTTTAATTGCTTGTTGTAAAATATTCATCATCTTCTTTTCACGAGAAATAAAGCCTTTTCTTATTCAGTATATTGCATTATTCCATTCTTTAAACCATTCTCTACCGTCGGAATGTTATACCCTTCCTCTATCGCATACCAACAATCAAGATAGTTTGCTTGTACCCAATTCATGAATCTTTCATGCCAGCCCTTATAATTTTCAAGATACATCAATTTAGGTGGCTTAGTCATCGTGCCCATTTCGTTATCTAAGTTTAATGTTTGGGTGGCTGCGGTCAAAACGGGTGATGAAGTGAACGTGTTGAGGAATTCGATCTCAATTTCTACAAAAAAATTGAACAAAGATTAGTTCGTGCGAAGTGGCACTTCATGCAAACTGAGCTGATTTCTTTAAAAAAACAAATTTATCTCACTTCGTGCGAAGTGGTAAAACAATTTTAGCAAAATATCACTTCGTGCGAAGTGGACGTTCACTTCGTGCGAAGTGTATGTTTAGTTCGTGTGAGGTTTGTTTACGATTTCACGTTTTTTTTTGCAATTTTTGACATGATTTTAGTTGTTTTTAGCACTAGTTCTTTCAAGGGTTTGAATAAAATGTTTTTTACGTATTATACTGAAAAATCAATCCATTTTGTCCACGAATTCGTTTCAAAAGTGAAAAATAAGAATAATGAGTAGAATAAGAAGTCTTCTAAGGTTGAATCTTGATCAATTGTCTTCAAATCAGGCCATGAGGCTCTGATACCACTTGTAGAATCGACTCATCAAAATAAGCAAAAGACTTATTTTGATATCTAGTCAATATGTGCGAAATCCATGATTAACTAGTGACAATATGATTATTATTGTTTAAATGCTCAATTTCCTTAATATTGATCAACGTGTTACAATTTTGAGACAAACTGGACAAGGCTTCGCCTTCACATTCAACCAAACAACTACAGACTCAAGATCTCAACTCACTTATTTATAGACATGAGCAGTTTGTACGAGTTGAGTCTACACTTCGAACGAGGTGAACTCACTTCGTACGAAGTGACACACCACTTTGTGCAAAGTGTACAATACGTACATCAAAACATGTAAATCTAACAACAAAACCCTATTACATACACGACATGACCCTAAGATGTAGGCTATAGACATTATGTATCAACAAACTCCCCTTTGGATATTGCCGCAATATTGGTCAGTCTTCAAAACTTTATAACTTTAAACATTCAGCATCCAAAGAAATTGTTCCTCGGCTTTCTACATTCTTCAGATGGTATCGGTGTTTGATCAGTAGCCAGTGCCCACTTAATGAACTAAAATCTTCTAATTGAAGTTTTCTGCGTAATAGCAACAATTTTTTTTTCTTTTCTAATCTGCTTCATAAACTCTTTATGTTCCAGCTCTCTCCATTTCGATCGCCACATCTTCCGTGAATTGATATCATGAGCATAACACACATTGATCATTCCTTGGTATTGCATCGCTTGAGTCTTTTCACGTGTCTCATAACATATCTTGTTAAAGAATAGACACCCTACTTCTTTCTCAGAACAATTTACTAGCCACATCGCGTCTAGTATGCGTATCGCTCTCCATAATCCTTCATTCTCCAATACAATCACTGCTTCGCCTGTTTCAACATCATATTGCCACCACTGGAAGAATTCATAAAAATCTTGTTCTATTTTCATTAGTGGTATGTTCTTCATTGTGCGTGGACGTTCAATAATCAAAGTTACATCCTTCTCTTTTGTCACCGGATTAATCTTGATTCTCTTCATTGGTATATGCGGTTTCAAGTGATTGAAACCGTGATCCGCTTGATACTTTATGAGCTTCCACAATCGTTGGTCATAAAACTTCATCTCATAATTGATCATCTTTGTTTGTACCAACTCTCCACTTACCACCATGGCAAAGTTTGGATATCACAGAGAAATCTAAAATATTGAACTCCAACCTCCCTTTTTATAGCATAAACATTCAATTCTTTTATCCAACCCCAACTAAGAATATTACCCAACGATTTATCTTGATCACGTGTAAAGAAAGCCAATGGTCTTTGAAATGTACGTTCTTTGGGTAGCTCTTTAAACCATGACTTCTTCGCCTCATCTATCTCTTCTCTTATTAATCGTTTAGGAATACCTTCATTTACAGTCTCTTCAACCCTATTCCTCAACAACTCATCAGAAGCTTCAGCAAACAACTCCTTAAAGGTTGGGAAGTCATCGGCATTCTATCAAGAATATTTGACTGTTTCATCGTTGAAATCATCCTCCATTACAACCTCGTTATAACTATCAACATCAGCTACATACTTGTAAGCATAGTCTTTCAGCTTAGATGCACTAATGTGATTTAACTCGTCTTCAAAATTGAAATCAAATGAATCTTCGTTCACACGTAGCATTTTGGAAATCTCTTCTTCAACACGTGCTCTAAATAGAAAACCCTAGGTTTTGGCAAATCAGGAATAGCTGATATAGGTGTAGCTAGGAAGATTACTGATTGCTCTGCATCGTTTATCGGATCTTTATGCCCCCTGTCTCTGAGAATTATCTTCTTGATTGATAGTGTCATTTAGATAAGCATCATAATCAAACGACTCATTCAACTTTGCATCCACAACCTTTACCCAGTACCACACTGCGTAGTATCATCGTCATCACCTTTATTATCATCGTCTTTCTTATTATCTCCACTAACATCTTCATCATCATCGTTTTCATCAGAATCATCAATATCTTTTTCTAGATCTTCAAGCTCTTGATCTTTTTGTTCTTTCTGTTTCTTCCTTTCTAAAAACTTTTCTTTCTCAGAAACTCTAGGAACATCAACTGATTCACCAATCATCACTAGATTCACTAACGGTTCTATTTCAGCTTCAGCGTCTTTTTCAGGCTCAGTTGGAACAACAACTTCAGCTTCAAGTTCAACTACAACTTTTTATTCAGGCTCAACTGGAATAATAACAGGAACCGCATCTATATTTTCCTTTCCCTTTCCTATCACTTCAGTTTTGGCTTCTGCTTTACGCGCACGTTCAGCAGCTTTTGCCCTAGCCTCTTCAATCTTTATTTCATCATATTCAGAGTTGAAATTCATGCTGAATTTCTTCTCTAACACTTTGAATAACATATCAGACTTTTCAGCGTTTGCCATCTTCTCAACTTCAAGATCTTTGACAACTTTGTGTAATCTTTCATTATCAGAAGTAACACTTGTAAGCAAAGACACCAACTCCATATTCTCGGTTTCAAGTTGTTTAATCTTGTCTTCATGTGCCTTGATTTTGCTTTCAAGCTTTGTAACTATGTTGTCATTAAAGAGATCTACACCAAATCCACTCGTAAATGGAATTTCACCAAAATCATCAGGAAAACGTTCATTCAAAGATCTTCTGGCTACAGATTGAGGTGTTGATGCGTTAGCACCTTATTTACTAACACTCGTCCCATAATCTCCAGTATATCTTTGGAAGGGGCCATCTCTGGGATAGTATTGTCAAGAATACAACATGTGTTATGTGTCGGCTTGAACAACAATTTCTTTTCCTGTGAAAACATAACAACCACACTGGAAATCTCAACACTTAGGAAAATTTCAACAAAAATATAAAACTTTTATTGCGAAGTGATATTGGTGCGGAGTGGTAATTTCCTCTTTGTACGAAGTGGTGTAGATAAACAAATGTTTTTGACCTGGTCACTTTGTATGGAATGGTCTTTAATTTTTTACTATAACCTCTCACTTCGTGTGGAGTGACATTGCCACTTCGTACGAAGTGCCACTTCGTTCCAAATCAACTGTCAAGACCACCAGTTTTGAAACTTGTTATTTTTATGGAATTGAAAATCCAATCTTGTTCTACTAGTGCCCATACACACAAATATATGTTCAATTTAATCTTGTGCGTTCAATCGTTCCAGATCTGAGTTTTAAGTTCTTACCATCTGAAATTTATGATTTCACGGTCAATTTAATTCTGGTGCGTTTAATCGTTCCAAACTTTTGTAAAACGTGCCATGAGAAATTCAGTGATTTCCCGGACATTGATAAATACATTTAATTCATAACAAACTTTGGTGAACCCACGTCGAAATGATTAGTACTCGATTATCCATGATAAAGCTTCATTCTCAAAATCGTTAGCATTAACCGCTACAACTATCACTAGCATCTCACAACATTCCACGTTCGCATTTTATCTGATATTCATACTATTTTTACCCCTCGCATACACCTACCGAATCGTTCACTACCATACTACGATATTCCCAATTCTTCCCTTAACCTTTCATCCAAAACTTATTTACAGTGAATCAGCCTGAACATTCAGTCCATTTTTGTAAACGCCCCGACCGACTCAATCTTGTAAAATGTTCCTTTTCTTTAAAACTATCTTTCACTCTTATCTACGCACAAACTTCATCTAGTCGGTCTATTACCGCCAAAACGTTTCAGAAACCCTAAATATTTACCCTCTAGCTCTCTCCAATAAACAAAACTTAGAACTGACAAAACTTTTCTTACAACTTACGGTGCGGATCGTTCATTTTAATCAAAATACATCCTTAGTCATACTAAAACCTTCCTCTTAGGTCGCACTCTTTTAAAATATTCCGTCCAATGAGTTTTCCAGACTCAGTCAAACTTACTTGCTTACATACACACATACACGTTTTTACTTATCATTATACACATTTACGATTGGTGTCTCAAAAACACCTTACTCAAACAAATTACTTTCACGAACCTACCATTTTTATCTTTCAAGATTTCGATACATATTGACACACTTATACATGAACTCCGCAAAAACTTTAAACTTCAAAATCTTGATTTTGGCCAAACATTTTCACCAATATGACATCTTTTCCAAAGTCTTCCTATTGAATAAATTTTGGGACGGAATTTCCTAAAGGAGGGGAGACTGTAACGCGTCGCTTTTTCATACTTTCTTTAATTAGAAAGTGTAATCGTATTTTTATTTATGGAAACTTATATTCGTATCGCATTCGTATTTCATTTTACAATCTTGTAATCCGAGACTTTGATCATAAGAAAATTCATACTCGATACCTACTTATCTTACATACATTCAATTGTTAAATATGTTATTACATACAAACCGATACTTGTTATACGTGCAAATATTCATACATACATTCTTGATACCTAAATATACTTACAAATACGCTATATACTTAAAAACATGCAAAAATATCGAGTTTTAGCATGAAATGAAGGAAAAACCATGTTCAGGGGCATAATCCGCAGATTCTTGTTTCTAGCTCATGGATTGGGCAAAAGTGTGTTTGTTGGATTGTGTTTCTTGCATTTAATACTCACTTAACTCAACCCCCAAACCTTAACTATATATACCCACCTCCTCCCTCACTCATTTCACACCTCAAACACTTATCTCTCTCTCTCTCTAAAGCTCTCTCTCAATCAAGAAAGTTCAAGACTTTCAAGATAACTCGGTGTTCCTCCAACTCTCCAAACCCTTCACAGAATTCTCAAGTGGAAGCTTGCAAAACCGTGAGTACACTCGAACACCCCTTTTACGCTTTACACCTTTCGGTGCAACATGTTAGTCTATCAAAATACACGCATTCACACTTATACTTTTATGCAATCACACAACAATCCATCATACATGCTATAGTTACGTGATACACGATATGTATACTTGGAACATTCTTATGTGATGCTATTTGTCATTAACTACGTACTAGCCTCTCCCTTAACATGTATAGCACTATAGGATTAACGCACCGCCCGTCTTCTTGAGGTCATGTTAAGTCTTATTCTATTTTTGCCGTACACGCGAGGGTTGACTTATAGATTGCATGCCATGTTTACATAAATCTTGTATGCTAGCTTAACATGTGGATTCGTTTAAATCTTTTCATACTTATGCTATATCAAACTTGTGTACTCGCCAATAATTTTTGTATTGAACTATACTTTTAACATGTTGCAGGTTAAGGATGTTGATCATGACGAACTTAGTAGGGACGACGTAGAAACACATCTAGAATGTTAGGATTTATGTTGTTGAACTTACTGTATTTGATTCCTTGTTGTAATTGACAATCTTGTTATGAAATGAAATTGGTTTGATTTAAATATTGTTGCAAGTAGTGTTATGATGCCTTGAGCAATCTATTTCATCTCACTCTGATGTTTCCGCCATCGGTTGGGGTGTGACAAGAGTGTTATCAATAGTGCCTCTGATAAAAGCATTGCTCAACAAGTGTTGAGAGAGTGTCTCATACTAGGCTCTCGAAGCTTGGTGAAGACCATACAATGCTTTATCTAGTAAGTAAACCTTTTCTTTATGCACTGGATCGACAAACCCCGGTGGTTGGCCGACATACACTTCCTCTTTCACCTTACCGTGTAGGAAAGCGGACTTAACATCAAGCTGGTACACTTTAAAACCTTTCCATGAAGCAAAGGATAGGAATATGCGGATAGCTTCTAGTTGATTAAAACCGTGGACAACTAGTCGACCTTTATTGCGTACGAAGACTCCTCTGCCGTCTCTTTTACATTTGAAGACCCACCTAGTACTGATTGACTTGTGATTATCAGGTAGATCTACAAGCTTCCAGACTCCAAGTTTCTCAAACGGTTGCAACTCTTCCTGCATTGCATACCCAACTTTCTTCGGCAAGAGCTTCTATGTACTTTTTAGGCTCAACTTGTGAAATAAAACAACTACATAAGCAATATTCTTGAATAGATGCAATTTTAGTATAAAAACAACTTAGATCCTTATTGATCTGAAGGATGGTATGACAACGTCCTCCGCATAACCTCATTAGAGACACTCACTTCATTCTCCAGATTCGTAATATTTTGCTCAGCAACCTGATTACTCGTTGATGCTTCATTCTGATTGCTTGGACCCACAGGTTGATTGAGTAGACTTGTAATGTGCTCTGAAACCTTCATCGGAATTGGATCCACCATTATCATATGTTGGCTCAGTATTAGAATCAGAATCATTTGATTGATTAAAAGTGAGTGTTGTGTTGTTCATATATGGTTTGATTACGGGTTCTGTTGAGTGTTGCTTGGACCTGCTTCAGAATCATTTGTGCCAACTTGTGATTGTTAAATCACTATTGGTCTAGGAATTTTCTCTTGAGCAGACGATTGTTGTTGCTAATATAGGAATACAAGCTCCTCTTCAGTAGGTTCTTCTGCCAGTTCAAAAGAATTCCACAAACTCTCATAGTTAAACAACCAAGGATCACCAGGCTTCTGTGTAGTTGATGTGGATCTCTGGCAGTTAAAATGTTGAGCAAGAATAACCCGATTTATGCTAGGCAAAAATACTCTTCTCAAAGGACTAGCATATCCCATGAAAAACCCCTCTAGAGACTTAGCTCTGAATTTACCATCTAGGTCAAGACTGTGCACGGAGATCCAAACGGATCTAAAAATTCCAATTTTGGTTTTCACCGATTAAGCAACTCAAAGCATGTCTTCTTATGAGCCTTGAATGTTAAAACTCGATTAAGCGTATAACAAGCTGAGGAACTGCTTCACTCCAAAAACAGACATGTAATTTAGAATCTGCGAGCATTGTGCATAACGTTTCAATAAGAGTTCAGTTCTTTCATTCAGCGACTCCATTCTGTTGCAAAGTATAGGGCGCGCTGAATTCATGAAGTATTCCTTTGTCGTTGCGAAACTCTTCCATTCTTTTGTTTTTGAACTTAGTACCATTGTCGTTACGAATCCTTCTTATTGGTAGATGATACAAATTCTCTAACTTTATAAAAAGAATCATCAGATTTTCAAATGTCTCATCTTTGCTTTCCAGAAATAGAACCCATGAAAATCTTGAGTAGTTGTCAGTCACAACAAGGCACTATAGATCAAAGATATACTTTTGACATTAACTGGCCCAAACATAGCCATATGTAACCTCTCCAGTGGCAGTTTGATAGATTTCAGGAGTTTTCTTGGATGAGATTTCTTGTGCTGCTTGCCCTTTTACAGCTGATACAATTATCACTCAAGTGGAAGCTCTTAAGATTCACACCTTTCACCAGATTGTTGTGCACCTGATAATTCCTCTTTCATAAATGGATATGTCCCATCTTTCGATGCCATAAGATCGATTCCTTTTCTGTAGCCTTTGATACAAAACATTGGGCCGATATATTCGTAGTGGATGCGACCCTCATGTCGAGGACATAGAGATCCTTTTCTCGTGGAGCGCACATGAGAATCCATTCCTCGGGAATTTTGACCCCGACTTCATAATGAGGCACTCTTTATCCGTAAAGTGAGTTGTAAACTTCTTACCGAAAATATGTAAAATGTTGAGAAAGTTATTCTCCAATTCGGCTATGTAGTTGACTTTGTCAAAAAACCACACCATTCGTTAGTATTACCTCTCCGGTTATTCTTCTTCCTTGAGTACCCGCAAACCCTACATAGCTTCCACGTATAGATTTAACATGATAAAGCAATGCTAGCATCCCTTTCATGTGTTGAGAAGCTCCGCCGTCCATTATCCACTTAGAAATTATTGACCTCGGGAGCCCCTGCACATGTAATTAAGAAATTATTTAAATAGAGATACCCAAGCTGTCTCAGTCTTTGGTGGATTTGGGATATCAAACTTTGGTATTCTTAACTTCAACAACTTGTTCAACCTTTGACTTGGTTGCAACAAATGTTTTAACTGTCCTTGTGTTTTCAAAAAGGCCTTTTTGGGGAGAATTTTGTATCCTTTTGTTCGTTTTTAGTTGATGATTCACCAACTTCAAAATTTGAAAAACATTTAAAATTGTTGGTTTCACACCTTTGTTGGATTCGTTATTTCTTTTTAAAATATGTGTTGGTACAAACTCGGGGTTTTTTCACATCTTTTGTAGACTTCTTAGCATAGTAAACATGTTTAGAATTAGGACAATGACGTGCAATATGTCCAACTTCGTTACACTTGAAGCACGTCCTGTTGTCTGTGGCAGAGAATTTCTGAACCTGCTCATGACTGTTTTTCTTAGCGTAGAACTCATGCTCCTTTGCTAGACTGTCTTTCTCGCTTTCCAAGCTAGTTCCAAAAACAATGTTTATATTCTTTTGAAAATTTGATTTTTGAAACTTATCATACTTCTTCTTTACATACCATAACCCTTTAACTCTTGTTTTCAGGATAATACCTTTGTAATTATTATTAGAAGAACTTTTGGAAATTATTGAAAGACTCATTTCAATCATTTTAAACACTTGTTCGACCTTTTCAAGATTCACATTCTGAATAGGAAATTCTTGATTAGAATATAGTTTGTCCCATCCTTTCATTTTGTAAGCAACCAGATTAGGATCATCATCCGAACTAGATTATGATTTTCCAAGATAGTTCTTATGAAAGCTTTCTTCATTTTCAGACGTTGAACTTGAACTGATTTCCTCCAAATTTGATTCAGCACTCTCAAATTCAGTGCTATCAGATTCATTACCCAAAACATTTTCGACAACATTTTTCACGGCATCTAATTGACATTCATAGATCACATCAATGTTTTCTGGCAGCTCGTTTTCTTTTTGTTCGTTTTTAAGCTTTAAAAGCGCCTTTCCACCCCATCTTCATATTTTTTAGCATAATTGTTCCACATTGGGGGTGGACACTGATTATAACCCAGTCCTTTGTTTTTATTTTCAGATTCATTTTCTTCCTGTTTGGTTTTCTCAATTTGTTGTGGAAGAATATGATCAATCACATATGAGGACGTTGAGTAACTAATCAACAATTTGTCAGACTCAATTTTTGTGGCTTCAGTTTCAGTTTTTAGCTTAGCAATGGTGTCTATATGAATATTAATTGCCATTTTTTATCCATTAGTGTAGCTTTTAGCATTGATTTTAATGCCAGTCCTCTTTACTGACTTCTTAAAATTGTTTAATTGATTTACTAAGCTTATCATAAGCAACTTTGGTGTCTTTTAAGTCACTTGTCAAGTTGTCAGTATGCTTTTTTAGATCTTTAAATTTTAAATCCTTTTCTGACAATTCTTTGCACAGCTCCAAACATTTCGTGCATGGTTTCTCGACTTCTTTGATTACAACCTTAATCTCTTCTTTGAATGACTCATTAACCAACTTTTCACTTCTTGAATCTTCTTAGGAACTACGTATTGTAACTGAACCATCATGGATTTGTCAACTATTTCCTTCAGATTCTCCCCGTTCATCTAATTTTTAACATCAATAATTTCTTCCATTGGCTTCTTGGATTCTTCTGTCTTTGACGCACATTGGTATTGGCTTGAATCTCCACAAAAACATGCAAAAGCATTATAAACATCAGGAGGAATCACAGATTTAGAAGCATGATGAAATATGTCTTCCTCAGCACAATCTCTTCAGAACTATTATCAGGCGTTTCGTCAAACACAACCTCACATTCTTTATTCAAACTTTCCTCGACAACCTCATGAAACGCTGGTTCTTCTGTTATTTTAGCAAGTAATGTTGAACTCTCCTTTTCGGAATATAATCATTCAAGTTAAATCCATCGTCCTCTTGAGTCACCGTGAGTGCTTTGTTAGCTTTTGCCGAACTATCCTCAATAGCGATAAGCTTTGATGTACTTTGAGAGAAAGTCTTGTGTATATG
This sequence comes from Scalesia atractyloides, assembly GCA_947069175.1. Lineage (NCBI taxonomy): Eukaryota > Viridiplantae > Streptophyta > Magnoliopsida > Asterales > Asteraceae > Scalesia > Scalesia atractyloides. Next base: position 56,195,596 of record CAMTDV010000001.1, on the reverse strand, counting down.
GCTTTCTTGTAGTAATCATCAGCAAATGGATTGTGATTACCTTGACTTCTCAGCTCGGACACTCTTGCTTAAAGTGACCCTTTTCTCGACATTCAAAACATGTCACCTTCGACTTGTCAAATCCCAGTTTACCATCTGGTCCTCCCAAACGGTTACGCCCTTATATTTCCTTGAAACGCTGAGGTCTTCTAACTACACTGACCATACACCATTTGATATCTATTAATTCTAGTTCTTTAGAGTCGATTTGATTGTAATCCTCCTTAGTCATGTTAGGATTTTCGATCTTACCAGCTACTAGGCTCTCATAAGATTCAAGCACGGATGCGAGTAGAGCTATATGTTGCTGAGCTGTATTTTCAGTGAAGTCTTGTGCATTTGCTAAATTGACAGCTATGTTGCACTGAAGAATTCTCTGATTTTGATTTGATTGGTTATTCTTGCTACTGTTATAGTTGTTAGAGCTTTGAGACGATTGTGGAGTACTAGGAGTATTTAGATCATAGCTCGGGAATGAGGTAGACCCAGTACTACTGCTTGAATTTTTTGACGAATTGTAGCACTGAAGCTGTTTGAATGATAGTCAAGGATCCAACGGTTTTAGACGGAAGTTTGGATATAATATGGTACCAATCCGGTAGAATGTTATTAAGAAAGGAGTAGAAGTAGCGGAAGTCTAATGTTTCATTCATACCGAAAGATTTTACATCTTGTCAAGCTAGCAAAATCCTGGAGAAATTTCGTTAGTGTTTCCCCTCTGGGAACTCCAAAACTTACAAAATTCTGAACACACGAGGCTATATATAGATATTAACTCACCTCATGCGAAGTGAGCATTTAACTTCATACGAAGTGATTCCTCTTCGTAATATGTGACCATTTCATATGAAGTGACACATATGCTCCTCTCACGTTCACACTTCAGTCGTGTGTTCGTATCTAATCTATACAATGTTCAACACACACTCTATCTAGCCTATACGTACAGTGACGAACATAAAATGCATCAACAATAGAATCACTTGGTTCAGACTCATTATTTACGTATCCTTTGATAATTTCTACACTTCGGTTTTTTATGAGATTGTCTTAGTTAAAGTGGCATGTCCCTCTTTTGGAGGCAACGCTACCCTCAACCATATTGGTCTGAATCAGTAGGGATACAGTCCCACAAGGCAATAATATTGAAAGATAATTAAGTAAGTTATTAATGCAAAATGTGGCATGTCCTCTTTTGGAGGCAACGCTACCTTCAGCCATATTTGTCTAAGTAAGCAGGGATTTAGTCCGCAAGGCCGATTTAAAGTTTTAATAGTAGTTTATTTATAAGGGATTCAAGCTGTTCTTACTTCCCCTGATTTGATGTTATCTGCATCAAGGGAAGTCCTAATAAGCTTGAACCAAGATTTCGCAGGATCTTTACACTCAACAAGGCAAGAACTTTACTCATACCACCTTTCTAACCCCTTTCCAGACAGTTAACGCGCTTTATATAAGACCGTAAAGAGACAAATGGGTGAATCAACAAAATATGAAAGATGATAGAATAAAATTAACTTTCAATATAAAAAAACTAGTTATTAAAGTTGATAGTCAAGGAAACGGCGGTTCAAGATTGAAGTTTGGGTAGAAAAGAACTAATTCGATAGAATGTTATTGAGAACAAAGTAGAAGCGAAAGTCTAATGATTCATTCATACCGTAAGAGTATACATCTTTACAACTGGAGAAATTAGCATTTCTCTCTGGGAACTCGAAAACTTAATAAACTATGAACACACGACACTATATATAGACAGTTTACCTTCGTGCGAACTGAGAAATTTAACTCTGTACAAACTAAGCTAACTTCGTACGAAGTGACACTAGTTAACTTCGTACAGACTGACCATGTTACCTTCGTACGAAGTAACTACCTTCGTACGGAGTGGCCTACTTCATACAAAGTGACTTTTAAACACCTTTCTTGTCCGCACTTAAGTCATGTGTTTGTATCTAATCCATACAATATTCAACACACGCTCTATCTAGCCTATTCGCACATTGACAAACAAAATATGCACCAACAATTTCCCCTTTGGACGTCACTGTCGAAGCTTGATCTTGATATATGAGAGCCGTGTTTGAATATTCTGCAACTTCAATCAGGCATCTTAATATCTTCAATTGATTCCCCCTTGATTTACGATTCGGGCTTGCGTTACCTTCATTATGCACAAATTCCCCCTATACTGAATCTTTAGGTTTTCTTGAAAGTGGGGAGGTAGTTGTATGGGAGTTTGATGTTGAGAGCCATGATCGGAGATGTAAGTGAGGAGTAATGAAGAAGATGAGTGTAATGAAAACCACTTTAGAGAATTTTGAATTCGAGACGGCAAGTAAAAACTCTGTTTGGATAGAACAGTGATATATAAAGGGAAAAAGTGAATGCTGACGTGGTAGCGGTTTCAAAGATCTGATGGCTAATCATCTATCCACATGTAACCTCTGATGGATAATGGATGACAGTTGCTAGGGAAGCCGCTGCTGAGAACTAGCAGTGATTGAGAACAGTAGTCATGAAAAGTGGTGATTTTTCTCTATCAGAGGATAGATATCAGTGGATAAGGCAAAACAGTGTTTTAGCCTAAACAGTAGATGGGAACAGTGGACATAATAACAGAGGTTACATTTAGTTGTGGATAGATATTTAAGCCAAACAGAGGTTTAGAAATAGTGGTTTAAAATAGACTTTTAGGATTTTTGAAAATTTCACTTATAGCTATTTTTAAGGATGGATTTTTGATTTGTGAAAACATTTTAATGCTTTTTATTCATGGAAAACAAAAATTTTGCTTTTAATTCATGTTAAGAATGCCAATTATAGAGATCAAGCTTTCAAAAGTAGGTGTATCTAAAGCCTTTGTTAGAACATCTGCTAGCTGATCCTTAGTTAGAACATGATGTAGAGAAATCAAAGCTTTTTCATAGCAATACTAATTGTGAAATGTTTAATCATTCAAATGTATCAACAGAGTGATGTCTGAAGTCAATGTGCTTGGTTGTTGAATGTGAAATGGGATTTTTAATGATGTTTTCAGCTGCTTGACTATCCAACATGAGAGGAGTCTTTAGAGCAGTTACACCAAAATCCAGCAATTGGTTTTGAAGCCATAGGAGTTGAGTAGTGCAACTTGCTGCAGCAATTTACTCAGCCTCAACTGTGGATGTTGAAACTACAGCTTGCTTTTTGCTTTGCCAAGAAACTAAGCAATTTCCTAGAAATTGACAACCTCCTGAAGTTGACTTCCTTGTGGCATGGCATCCAGCAAAATCACTATCTAAATAATAAGAAATAATCATGATACCAAGTGTGGGAGCACCTCTTATGTATCTAAATATCCTTTTCACAGCAAAACATTTGACTTCCTAGGTGCTGACTGGGATCTGGCACAGACACATGTAGCAAACATGATATCTGGCCGAGATGCAGTTAGGTACATAAAGATCCCATCATGCTTCTATAAAGTGTTTGATCAATCAAATCATCTTTGTCATCAATAGTGACAAGCTTGGATGTAGCCATGGGTGTACTACATGGTTTACAATCATTCATATCAAATTTGGTAAGTAGTTCTTTGACATACTTACTTTGATGAATGAAAGTACCATTTTGCAATTGCTTAACTTGAAGACCAAGAAAGCATTAGAGTTCACCCATAGCACTCATTTCAAACTCTGCTGTCATGAGTTCTTTAAACTCTTCACACATACCATTGCATGTGGATACAAAAATGATGTCATCCACATAAATTTGGACAAGCATCAAATCCTTTTCTCTCCATTTTAAAAACAAAGTTTTATCAGTTTTACCTCTTGTAAAGTCTATGGATAAGAGAAAGGTGAAAAGAGTTTCATACCAGGCTCTAGGTGCTTGTTTCAAGCCATACAAGAATGCACACTTGATATCCATTTGATACACCTTGATGTTGTGGTTGGCAGCAATGGCTAAAAACAGTCCGATGGCCTCCAGTCTTGCAATGGGAGCAAAAGTTTCATCATAATCATGCCTTCTTCTTGTCTATAGCCTTGAACCACAAGCCTAGCTTTATTTTTAACAACAATGCCCCTTTTATCTATTTTGTTATTGAAGACCCATTTTGTGCCTATGGGGCATACATCCTGAGGCAATGGTACAAGTTCCTATTCTTGTTTTCTTTTGAACTGTGGGAGCTCTTCTTGCATGGCCTCTACCCAACTGTTTTCTTTTAGTGCCTCTTGGTACTTGACAGGTTGTGTGAGTGATAGAAAACTAGTAAAAAGACAAATGTTTTGGGATTGAGTTCTTGTGAGAACCTCTTCATTGATGTTGCCAATGATTTGGTCAGACGGATGGTTTTTAAGGTAGATTAGATCTCCTTTGTATGGAATGATGGCATTTTGAGGTGAAGACTGCAAATGGGAATCATCTGAGCTAACATCTATTGGCAATTATGAAGAGCCAACATCTGTTTGGAATGGAGGTGGATGTATAAGTGGAATGGGGGTAAAGATAGGTTGACTTTTGTTCATAGAAAATGGACTTTTTTCAACAAAGGTTTGATTAGATGAGCTGGCAGAGGTTTGGGGATCAATAACTGTTGATCCACCAGTGGCAGAGTTTTCATTGTTGTTAGTAACATCCGTTTATCTGGTGGATGAAATGACCTTATATTGTGGAATCACAATGTCATATCGATAATATTGATGTGAACACTATGATGTACCTGCATTTTTAGTCTTGATAGACACATCTTTAAATGTAAATTTATCTAAATCAAACACTTCAGCAGGATTTGCTATGATTTTTAATGAAGAAAGTTCATTGAACTTTACATTCAAGGTCTCTTCCACACACCTAGTCCTTGAATTAAAGACTTTGTAGGCTTTAGTAGTGGTTGAGTATTGCAGAAAATAACCACAATCTACTTTGGCTGCAAATTTTGAAATTGAATCTTTTAAGTTAAAAATGAAACATGGGCAACCAAAGATTTTGAAATTGAATCTTTTAAGTTAAAAATGAAACATGGGCAACCAAAGATTTTGAAATATGAGATTAGAGGTTTAATTTTGTTTAGAATTTCATAGGCAGTCTTTTGATGCCTAAGGTAAATCAAAACTTTGTTCTGTACATAGCAAGCAATGTTTACAGCCTCTGCCCAAAAAGACAAGGGTAAACCTGAGTCTGCAAGCATTGTTCTAGCAGCTTCAATCAAAGTTCTATTTTTCCTTTCAACCACCCCATTTTGTTCTGGTGTCCTTAGGATGCTGTATTGCCTAACAGTCCCTTTTGACACACAGAAATCATCCAACTTCTTATTTTTAACTCTATCCCATTGTCACTCTTAAAGACTTTTACTAGTTGGTCAAATTGCTTTGCAACTTGTTTTACAAAATTTTACAAAATACCTGCAGTCTCATCTTTAGAGTGCATGAAGTAGGTCCATGTAAAGCTTGAAAAATCATTATCTCTGACAAGACAATATCTCGTCTTTTTAAGATTCATGATTTTTACAGGGCCAAACAAGTCCATATGTAGCAATTGCAAACATTGACTTGTTCTGGACTCTTCAATTGATTTGTATGAACTTTTATGTTGTTTACCTTTTAAACAGGAAACACAATGTTCATCACAGGTTAATTGTTTTGATGGAAGACCTCTTACAAGACCTTGTTTGGAGAGTGTAGTGAGAGTTTTAAGATTTGTTTGACCAAGTCTTCTATGCCATAATTTTGTCTCTTTGTTAGAAGCAACTGAGAATAGACATGCATTGGACATTGGATTATCTTTCAACATATCAACTACATACACATTGCCACTACTGTGAGCAACAAGCTGTGATTTGCTCTCAACTATGATTTGATCAATCTTTTTAACCACTTCTAGCCCAACAATCTGACAAGTTTTCTTAGTGAAGAATGACCCATAGCTTTTGTCACTCATTTGAGATACACTAAGAAGATTAAATTTCAGATTGTCAATAAGATTAACATGTTCAAACTTGAGTTTCCCAGCCTGGACTATCCCTGACCCTAGTACCTTCCCTTTTGAATTGTTACCAAAGGATATATCACCCCATCCATGTGCCATGAAATCTTTGAGTAAGGCTCTACATCCTGTCATGTGTCTGGAGCCTCGACTATCTACATAACATAAACTATCAAGGCAAGTAGAAACTCCCTACACATTAGTACACAATTAGTTTAGGTGAGTTTCCAAAGCCAGGATGGCTTTAGATGGGGTCATAGACATTTCAGCATCAAGTCAAGGAATATGGTACGCGTTTTGAACATATTTGATAACATATGTTGTGGACCATTTCCTATCAACTGATCATAACCATGAGGGTGCCTGTTAACTCTTGGTTTAGATGGTCTTTTGTAGACCTCATAGCCAAGTGGTACACTATTGTAAGCAGGTTGGCCATATCCCCTTAGAAATTTATTAGCTAGTGGTGCATCTGTTACATAAACTATCTGGGAGCAGAGGTTATATTCAATTGTTTGGTATAGATGTTTGGATAGGGACAAAGGTCTGTTTGCTCTTTTCTTTTCTTGAACTCTCAAGTGTTTTAGATTTATACTCATTTCTTTTGACATCAAAATTTTTGAGATAAACACACTCTTGAGTTTTGTGGTTTGATCTACCACAAATGGTGCAATTTGGTGAAATAATGAGCACACTTGTTTTGTTTATATGATAAGCTTTTAGAGGAAAAATTTTTTTAGTGACATGATTCTTCTTTTCACAAAAATCACAAAACAAGTTTGATATTTTCTCTCTTTTCTTCCCTTTTTCTGTCAATAGATGTTGTAACATCTGCTGGAAGATCTTTTAAGGGAATGATCTTGATTTGAGGTGCCTTTACACCTTCAATGGTTGAAAAATCCGTTGGCTTAACGTTGTCAAGAATGTCATACTCATTTGACCAGGTAGGTTTGAATTGGTATTTTTCAATTTTCTCAAAGGTTGAGGATCCTGCTGGTCTTTCTAAAACAATTTTTTACCATTTGGTTCAGTGACCTTAATTTCTTGACCAGCCAAGTTTGTTGGAATAATTTCAACCAACTCACAGTCATTTACAACAGTGTTTTGAGAAACTTGGTCATGTTTCCTAAAACCTACACGAAATTTTACATTGTTTTTGATTTGTGATTCTAACATGAGCTCATAACCTTTGCAGGATTCTAGCCACTTTGCACAAGTAATTTGGGTAGATTCAAGCTCCTTTTTACAACTTTGATATTTTTCTATCATAGTTTGGAGTTGATCCTTGGTTATGCTAGACTCATGTTTGAGGCTACTGATTTAGAACTCTAATTCAAACAATTTAGATTTTAACTCTTTTGCAAGTTTTTCAAACCGAATTTTATCATCCAAAATTTTGTTTCTAAGATTTTCATTTACTTCTTTTATGTTAGTAAAAGTAATAATGCATTTATCAAAACATAAGTTTTTAAGGACCTGAGGTGATACCTTAGCAGCGGCAATCATGGCACAATTACATTCTCCTTCACAAACACTATTTTCCTCAGACTCATCCCTTTCAATTATAGTGTCTTGTGCCATGAAACAAAATTCATCATGTTTCTTTTTAGTATTAGCAACTAGAGCAAAATTCTCATCAGTCAATTCTTCAGGTAAGCTACTCCAATCAACAAAACCTTGTGTAAAGAAGCTCTGTTGACAGGTCTCTTGAGGAGCAGAGGTTTGTGTAACTTGTGGTGCAGGTTGGAATTGAACCTGAGGACTTGGGGCTTGAACATACTATATCTGAGGAACAATGGTTTGGACATATTGAACTGTAATAGTGGTTATAGGGTGTGCAAAATGAGCAGTGTTTTACATATGAGGAGTAGGGGCATATTGGGAATAATGGATAGTGTTTGTGTTTTGAGGTCTAGGACTTGAGTGTGTGATAATTGGACCATTTGTTTGACTCCTACACTCCCTAGCAAAATGACCTAACCTGTTACACTTGTAGCATTTAATCCTTGACTTATGAAACACAACTTTTAATCCTCCATGCAAAACTGAGAATTTTCTACCAGTTCTTTTATAGAACTTGCTGGTCCTAACACTCAACAATGCCAGTTGGCGTAATATATCCATTTCTTCTAAATTAGTTGGATTAAAGTATTGAAGATCATTAAGTTCAAAGGATAAGTTGTTAGAAACTTGGTTTTCCCTATTTGCTGCAAAAGCAAAGTTGGGTGAGCAAGAATCAAAGTTACGAAAATGTTGGTCCACTTGCAGGATCAAGAAAACCTACTTCCTTGTTTATGTAACACACATACGAGTGCGGAATCCACGCAAGTATAGTAACGAAAGCAAAGTAAGAAACACAAGATAGCCAAAGATTCACTATCTTGATTAATAGAAGAGAACTAGTACAAACACATTCAAACAATTTTCATACAGACTCTTGATATACTCTTAGTGCTCTCTGTCTTGTGCCTTAGTGTCTCTCTATAGTGTCCTTGTTGAACTGTGAAGCGCATGTCTGTTTATATAAACACCTAGCAACAATACGAAGAATGTTGCTGGTCGTACGAACCACTACAAGTCACAAATAACATTCTGCAATGGTACTCGTACGAACTACCTCTGGCTCGTACGAACAAGAACTGGTTCGTACGAATAAGTACAAAGCTTATTGAAAGTGCCACTCGTATGATCATGAGAATCACTCGTACGAACAGATAGTGGCTCGTACGAACATATAGTGGCTCATACGAACATATAGTGGCTCTTACGAGCAAGGAACTTGCTCGTATGAAGCACCTTTCACTCGTACGAAGAAGTGTTCTTCGGAGAATCGTGCTAACAGACATGCCGTACAGACAACAAGATAAAAAACACAAGACTTAACAGTTTGCACACATGCAACTGTTTTTCAACATAGACAAACTAAACGTTGTACTAAATCAAGATAGGGGGATATCTTGATTTGGTCGACTCGACCAAACTTTATAGACATAATAAACAAATACCGTACAATTACAGACTTAACTAAGAACAAGCGACACACACAAAAGTGTATCAACAAACTCCCCCTTGCTTGTTGCTTGGTCTTCGGTCCTCATTCTTAATGGCCTGTTGCATTCACATTCACTGAAACCTTCAACCATCGTTGCCTGAGGATCAAGGTCTTCATTATTTCCCAAAAAAAATCAAATATTTCCTGTTTCCTTTTGAGTACCACTAGAAGCAACTTGATTGGCCACGATCTGCTATGCACTAGACTCTACCACTAGAGTTGCAACAGAAACTTTTGGTTGTGCGGATTAAGCTGAAGCATTAGGATTATCAGGGTCTTCACTATCCTGATCACGTTTAAGTTTGATCTCCTGTGCTTTGCATCTTTCATTCCATAGAATGTTCACCTGCTTTCTGCTCATTTCAAATGCGTCTTTAATACCATTAAAGCGTTCAACCAGTGTAGTATTACGAGAATAATACCATTCTTTCATGTCATCATGTTTAGCAGATAATGTTTCAGCAGATCGATGTACAGCCGTACTACGTTCTTTCAGTCTATTCATCTCAATCCCCGGGCGTTATCGGCTGCTCTTATCTATTGTAGCTGAGTTGCCCTTTCAGCATCCGCAACCTTCAACCGCTCATTCTATTTTCTTAACTGCGCAATCTCAGAATCCTGTTTTCTAACAGTCTCCTTCAAAGAATTTATCTCCAATTGTTGCTTAATAACTATATTTCGATTTGATGACATAAACTCCGAGTGCTTGTTACTCTGAGTTGCCGCAGCTTACAACTGAGAGAACAGAAATTCCACTTTCTCATTTTGTTCCATTTCAAAGAACAAATGTCTGCTTTGTTTTGTACTCTGTTGATGAATTATAGATTGAGATTGTTGAACAGATGAAGTAGTAGGTTGTGATTGAACTGGAGTAGTTTCAGCCGAAGGTGTTTCAGCTGCTGTGGTAGTTGTAGGTTGTGGTTCAGAGGTTGTAGTGGGTTCTGTCATTACAGGTTTAGTCTCCTCTGTTTTAAAGGCAGACTGGGCTTCTACAATTGGTTATAGTATAGTTTCTTGATGTGAGGCTGTAGGTTGTGTGATTTCTGGTTGTGCTGATGATGCTCTTATAGACTTTTTGCTTTGTTTCTTTCTACCCTTATCACCAACTGTAGTACCTACACCACGTGCACCACCATCACCATCATCATCATCACTTTTTCCCTTTTGACGACCAAACTTATCTTTGATCATCTTCTTCATGGTTGGTTCTTCATTATCTGACTGACTATCATTATGGCGCCACTTATCGTTTTCTGGTGCAACATAATCATCATTTGCCAGAAAACCAATCAACTCATGAGGAGGTGTGCTTTCCTTGTAACGTTTTGCTGCTACACCTCTAAATATCTTCAACGAATGTTCCATCATAACATCAACTTTTAGAATATCGTTGTTGTTCTTTGGAAGAGTCGGATGTTGCACATTCAAGACCATCTGGAGAAAACGAGGATACATCCAAAACTTGTTTCCACCAAAACTAGTTCTTCTCAAGTTTTCCTTCATGTTTGCAAAAATATACTTTGAAACACTGAACGGTTTGTTCAATGTCAAAGCTACCATCATTTCAATTAATTCATTATTTGCCATGTCATAACCACTTCATTTGTTGCTCAAACACTGAATTAAAACATGTAGAAAGAACTTGTAACGGAGTGTCAACCATGCTTTGTTTAGTTATCCTATAAGAAATTCTCCGACACATCTCTTTCTAAGCAAACATCCATGTTGACACTTCAATGGAACAGGGTATGGTGCTTCAGGATCATCACTAAGTTGTAAAACTGAGTTTATTAGGTCAATGGAAATGTCTACGTCTAAGTCATTTACTCTTCTGTGGATAAGTTCTTGCCCATTCACTTCAACAACTTTAGCTAAATCCCAAATTCCTTGATCAACGTCTTGTATACTGCAGTCTTATGCGTGATAGCATAATGTATCCTTGAGTCACGCAAAACTTCATTATACCGTTGTACTCAACAAATTTATCTTCTGGATCTAAGTAGGCCACCATGTTGTGTCTTGGTTCTGACATAATTTCCACTTCTTGTCAGTTTTCTTCGTTGTCGGCTTTCTTTTAAGTTCTTTTGGTGCCATCATGTACACAAAAGATAACCAGAATAAAAAGAAATGTAAAAACATTAAGGAACATACTCAAAAGTTTCGTTGTGAACTTGTAAGTATGCCACCCTTAACGAAGAACTACCGACTCATACGAATAACACTTTATTCGTATGAAGAGCAACTATCTTGCACGAACAACAACTGACTCACGGAAACAAGTGACTGGCTCGTACGAGTAACTGGTTCGTACGAACGACAGGTTACTCATGCGAGCAATAATTCACTCGTACGAAGCAAAATTAGCTTGTTCGCACAAAGAGCTTCAAGAGAAGATTATTCAAGAAGAACTTGTTTTTAGTCAAAAGGTTCTCCGCTTAAAGTTTGTTTTTCATGTCAGGCAATGTCATACAGTTGGGTAATGTTCAAATTGTTTATCTTCAAGGTATGCCATCATTGTCAATCATACCTTAAGGATATCACAAACAGTCTTAACCAAGAGTGAAATGAAAAAGAGAGAAAGGTGAAAGTAAAGTTGTACGGAAGAAACTATATTACTCTTTATACCACATTCATTCTTATCTTTACTCGTATGAAGGACCTTAGTTCGCCTGAAGAATTGCCAGTCGTACAAAGACTGTCTTGAATTAACAAACCAAGGGCTCATTTGTACGAAGCATACACACTCGTACGAGTGATCAATGATACATTCGTACGAAGAACTGTGATTCGCACGAGGAACCTTTGAATTGTACCAGTCCAGGTTCATCCAAAATGGAACAACAGTTCTTCATGGACCTTAGGTTTCTCGTTGACCTGTTTATATCTACGCACATATCCACTCAAATCATAAGTTTAGAAATATGTTTGTTAAACAGTTTTTCCTCTTTGTAATGAGTTTACCCGTTGTAAGAAAGTACTTTATGAAGTTATGATAGCAAGACAAATGATTTTTAGGGTGTATCTTGGTAAAAATCATTTGAGTTTCAACTTTGGCTAATTTTAAAACTGAGTAAACTAAAATAACTACTAACCGATAAGAACAAAATGTACATTAACTAGCAATCTTTTTCTGAGTTTCTAGGTAAGAGAATCATCCAGCTTTTAATTTTGCCAAAAACGAGTTTTTGTTTTTTTTTTTAAAACATCAAATTAAATAAACAAGTATTCTACTACAACTATCGGTATTGTTGTCCACGTAAGCTCAGCTTATCAGATGTAATCATGATTAGGAGATATCATTAATGTATGAATTATACTTTCTTGCCGGTGTTTAACCACTTCACGACATATTCCCGTATCAAGATATGCACGAGAGAAAATCTTACCGGCGAGTATACAACTTATCATTTGTTTTTGACATATATGATGTGAGATACTCACTTATTTTGATTGAAAACAAGCCCTATGTGATTAAATCACTTATTGATGAGGAACTTGATTTTCAGATGCATGCAGGGCACAGGAGTAAGTCCGTGAACAGTTTAGTACCATCGTACCGACAAAGAGACGAACTTAGCTCCTGCATAAAGCTGTGATGTATTATCATTTATTTTTGGGTGAATGCTATATTTTTATCACTTATTGATGGTCGAATGTAGTATTTACACGTATGTATGGTATCATGGAAGTTCTAGACTTGCGTCACCATTATTTTTCGGTAAAAGATTCAACCGTGATACCCAGATGATAAGCAAGCATAAAGACCGCATATCTCAGATCCTCGGCATACTATCAAACGAAATTTCGGTACCAAGACCATATGCCAATGAATGGTTCCCACTTGGCTTTTAGTCCGTTATGTTTATATCAACCTGCACATCTTAATCTGATTGTGAGCCTACAGATACATCATTAGTAAAGCTACTTATCAATTTTCGTTTTATGTTTTTGACTGTTTTTGACAGATCGGCAGTGTATCATCATCTTCTCTTATCTTTCCGAGAAACTCATTTTTGATTTTTGGTTTTTCTATTGTTTTTGTGTTTTTCTAAATTTTTCTCACCCTTAAATGCAGAAGGTAAATAAATAAAAACATAACTAAGTAAAAGAGACATTTTTGTATTTTTTTTTCATGTTTTTGTATTTTCTTGAACTTTTCTCCCCCTAAAATATTAAAAACTAAGAGAAAATGGAAAATCTTTTTGTATTTTTAGCTTTTATAAAAAATATTTACGAAAAAGATTAGCCAAGGATGATTTACTCGGGTTTCACCTTGATGCCATTGACCAAAAGAAGATAATCAAAACATGATTTATCAAAAGCTTTGTAAAAGGTCGACAGTTTGGTGATCGGTGTGGATTTTAACAACATTGATAAGTTTCTTTTCATAACAATCTCCTATGAAATGATACTTAATCTCAATGTGTTTAGTTTTTGAGTGCTATACAGGATTACGAGTGATCTGTAAAGCAACTTCATTATCAGCATAAATAGGAGTAGTTAGAAATTCAAAACCGTAGTCGCGCATTTGCTGTTGGATCCATAAAACCTGAGAGCAGCAACTAGAAGCCGAGATATACTCAGCCTCACAAGTTGAAGTAGCTACACAGATCTGCTTTTTGCACTGCCACATGACTAGACGATTTCCCAAGAACTGTCATCCTGCTGATGTTGATTTTGCATCAATCTTGCAGCCACCATGATCAGAATCACTGAATGCTGTCAAATCAAACTTATCATCCTTAGGGTACCAGAGACCAGTTTCTAGGCGACCCTTCAAATAACGAAAGATTCTTTTTACAGCCATCAAATGAGAAACTTTTGGACTTGACTGGTAGCAAGCTAGAAGACACGTTGGGTACATTATATCGGGTCTTAAAGCAGTAAGATACATAAGAGATCCAATCATAGCACGACAAAGAGACGGTTCCACATGTTCACCCATTCCATCAGGAGTAATCCCATGATTTTGAGCTAATGGAGTTCCCAAAGGCTTTGAGTCTTCCATTTGAAATCGTTTGAGAATATCCCCAACGTACTTGGTTTGATGAATGAAAATCCCTTCCTTAGATTGATGAACCTGCAAACCTAAAAAGAAAGTCATTTCTCCCATGGCGCTCATCTCGAACTTCTCTTGCATTACCTGCTCGAATTCTTTGCACATTTTCTCGTTTGTAGACCTAAATAATATCATCAACATACACTTATACCAGCAATAAATCCTCATTCTTTTCTTTGATGAAGAGAGTACAGTCGATCAAACCTCGTCGAAAACCATTCTTGAGAAGATAGGAAGACAACGTTTCATACCAAGCTCGTGGAGCTTGATGAAGACCATATAACGCCTTATTGAGAAGCCAAACCTTGTCAAGATGGATTGGATTTTCAAAACCAGGCGGTTGCTCAACATATACTTCTTCCTCAACCACACCATGAAGAAATGCATTCTTCACATTATTTTATAAACTGTAAACTTCTTGTGGGATGCATAAGCCAAGAAAATTCTTATGGCCGCAAGACGTGCTACGAGTGCATAAACCTCATTATAATCAATGCCTTCTACCTAATTAAAGCCATGGTCAACCAATCTTGCTTTGTTTCTCACAACAACACCTCGGTCATCCTTCTTACACTTGTAAACCCATCTAGTACCAATCTTCTTGTAGTTGTCGGGCCTGTCAACCAATTTCGACACGTCCAATTTCTGAGACTGCTGAAGTTCTTCTTGCATTGCTTCAACCATGAGTCTTTTTTTATTGCCTCCTTCCAAGATTTCGGTTCAACTTGGCAAACCTAGCAGGTAAAAGACCAATCATTCTATTCCCCAGATTCTCTAATAGCCGTATACAAACCAGCATTTTGGTTGTTCCTTAGTTGATTGCGTGTCCTTCACTCCACTTTGGACATCTCCTATAATATTCTGTTGAGGATGGGTATTATGGATTCGAGTTTCAGGAACATCGGGAACTCGAGAATTTATACCTAAATTGTTGATATTCAGATCAACAGCTAAATCAATTGTTGGAATTGACGAAGATGTAGATGCATGACCCTCAGTTGTCCCTTGATTTTGCACATTTGACGTGACATTAGAAATTCCAGGAACAGGAGCAGAAGTAGCTTCATTTGCATCCTGGAACTCATCATCTTCTAACAAAACATTATAATCAGCAGCATCTTCAAATTCCTTATTTTGAACCATATTATAAACCGAAGTAGATACTTGAGGGTTAACAATAATTGGTTGTACTAATGATGAGTCAACTGCAATATCACTTTCAAGTAGCATTGAGCAGCTGTAGATGCATCATCATAAGTTGGCAGATTGAAGGAGTAAAACAGTCCATCGTAGTCAAACATCCAAGGAGCACCCGGAGCTCTTACTGATTCAGTGTATCTTTGAACCTTAACTTCTCCCCATTCCTCAATCCTTTTTGTTGACAAATTCCACACTGAAATTTGGATTAGCATATAGCATATCCAAGAAAGAAACCTTCAATAGCCTTTAGACCGAATTTACCATGTGGATCAATCATAGTGCATGGAGCTCCAAAAGGTTCTAAGAAAGACACATCCGGTTTCCTTTTATGTAACAATTCGAAACATGTTTTTCCATGCCTTTTGACCGTAAGAACTCTATTCATTGTATAACATGCAGTAGCCACAACCTCCCCCCAAATCTGAACAGGAAGTTTTGATTCTACTAACATAGTTCTTGCAGTTTCGATCCGAGTTCTATTTTTCCTCTCAGCGACACCATCTTGTTATGGAGTGTAATGAGAACTGTACTCATGTAAAATTCCTTTAGAAGAGTAGAAATCATCCATAACATGGTTCTTGAATTCGGTGCCATTGTTGCTTCTGATTCTCCTTATCTTGAAATTGTACAAATTTTCAAGTTGCGTGGGGAAATTCTTGAGGATTTCAGGAACTTCACTCATGTGTGCCAAAACAGTCACCCATGAAAATCTTGAATAGTCATCAGTAACAACTAAACAATATGAATCACCAAAGGTAGTCTTGTGTTTCATAGGTCCAAAGAGGTCCATATGAAGACGTTCCAGAGGCATATTTACCCTGTTAATTTTTTCACAGGATGAGACTTTCGAGCTTGCTTTCCATTTTGGCACGATACACAGACGTCTTGTAAATGAAAGTTCTTCACTGGTACACCACTCACAAGATTATTTTTCACTAAATAATTCATTTTCCTCAAGTGAATGTGTCCCATTCATCTATGCCAAGAGATTGATTCCTTTTCAGTAGCTTTTGAGATTAAAATGTAACTTGTGCAGACGAAGTAATAGCTTGGCTCATGTCAAGAATATATAAATCATTTGGAATCCATTCTTTGGGAATCTTGAAACCAGATTTCAGCACATAACAACTAGCATCATCAAAATGAACCGTGAACTTCTTGTCGCAGATTTGAGAAACACTCAGAAGATTGTGATCAATTTGATGAACATAATTGATCTTGTCAAAACTAACAACACCATTGGAAACCATTCCTTCTCTAGTGATGTAACTACCTTTATCTCCAGCAAAGGCAACATAACCTCCCCTAATTCTTTTTACATCATAAAGGAGCCTTAAGTCGCCTGTCATATGCCGTGATGCTCCACTGTCAACAATCCAATGACTATTTACAGTTCCTCCTGGAACACCTTCACATTACATTATCCGATTAGTTTGAGATGGGGACCCAAGCCTTAGTGGTCTTGGGTTGACCCTGATCATCAAAAATGTAATTTCTATTTCTTGATGATTTGGAAACATTGTGCCTTCCCCTGAAATGTTACCGGTTTTAGGTTTCCGAGATTGTTGATGTTAACCAGATTGACTATATTTACAGGTTTAGACATTTCTGGTTTTAACGATCTTGAAGAACTTGGTATCTTTTCTAAAATATCCGATTTTAATGCCTTCTCAATTATTTTAACTTGTTTACGTCGTTGTTTTTCTTCTTGTTCCTTAACAATTCATTTGTCTTGTTTAGGTAACACAGATCGACGTTGGCAATTTGTTTTAGGAGGGGCTTTTTCAACAAACTTGGGTTTGCTGGGTTGTTACAATTTTTATTATGTGGCCAAACTCCCCACACTTAAAACATGTTCTCATTTCAACAAACTTAGGAGATTCCGTTTGATGTCCCTTGATGTTGAACTTGTGGGTCTAGATGTACTTGGTCCATCGTTACGCCCATTTGTGTGTTGAGTCTAATTGTTTTGGCTGTTACGTTTTAAAATCTTGAATTGATTTACAAAATCAATATTTGACATGTTTTCAAAAGTCTCGATTTTATCAATACCGGTTGAGCCCACAAATTTAACATTCTTCACTTTTTTCTTGTAGCGAGCTCCTTTAGCTTCAACCTTTGGTTGTGACACCTTAGGTTTTTCAGTTCGCTTTTCCTGTTGTCTCCTTTTGGGAGCGATTTATGGTTGTGGTTTGATTGGATTCTTCTTTTCCAAAAATTTGGTTGGTGAATTTTTAAAAACCTGATCGATTGAAGTTGGATTATAATTTTGATTGGAAAGTCTTTGTTTGTGTAAATTTTCTCATCCCCAATCAAAGTATGCAACACATTATCATTTTCAAATGTAGATACAGTTTTTTTGACAGATTTGATAGTTACAAACCTTTAATTTGCAACAGCTTGCACATTGGGAGTAGTAGAAATTTCTACCCCTTTTTCTTTATCAAGATATTGATCCTGATCGATCTTGTTAGACTCATCATCTGATGAATTATCCTCCTCTATTATAGAAGGATTCTGATCAACAACTGATGATGAGTTTCCTGTTTTTCTCGATTCAAATTGTCTAGCTTAAATCCTAACCCTGCTGCAAACTCTTCAGGATTAAGAGGTACAGATGGTTCAAAGCGTGGCATTTCCTCTTCGTCAGGCAATTTGGTATAATTATTTTTCAATGGTGGTGGACACGATTTACACCCAATGCATTTTACATCTTCTTAAATTTTTGAACATCAATGATGTGATCAAGCACATATCGGGAGTTAGAATAACGCTCCAATTTTAGCTTAATTTCATCATGTTCGCATTTGGCAATGGCTAACTCCTTTTTCATTTCTTCAAGGATATTAATGTAGTTACTAATTCCTGTTTGCTTGTTCAAAACAGTTTTTGTTAATTCAGAAATGCTTTTCTTAAGAGTCTTGATTACAGATTTGAATTCTTTTTCATTTCGAGTTATAGCCAGATTTGCCTCTTTGCATTTTGATAGTTCAACTACTAGGCTTTGATTGTGACTGTTTATTGTTTCAAATTTAGTTTTTAAGTCAGCACAGTCATTGCATATCTTCAGAGAGTCGGATTTTACCTGACTTTTTGAATCTGCAACATTAGCCATAAAAGCAGTGTGTTTAGAGAAAAGTCCATTGTTGGCAAAGAGTTTCTCCATTTCCTTTGATGCAACTCTACTTTCTTTATCATCCCAGACTTTTGACTTTTCATCCTTTCTGCTTCTTTTTGCAACTCATCGACCTCAGTGTTAATCTTTTCCCTGATATCTAAATCTGATCCATAACCACCTACACTCGAGCTTTCTTCGTCAGAACTTCCATTATACCCAGAACTATCATCATAATTAGAACAGTTAATATTGTGAACATGTTTGATCTGATTGATTATCTTTGCATAACACGCAGTTCCTTCTTGATCTCGTTTCCCAACTGAGCTGACCAATCGCATCC
The DNA here is from genome assembly GCA_947069175.1 of Scalesia atractyloides. Lineage (NCBI taxonomy): Eukaryota > Viridiplantae > Streptophyta > Magnoliopsida > Asterales > Asteraceae > Scalesia > Scalesia atractyloides. The sequence goes on along the minus strand of CAMTDV010000001.1, from coordinate 56,176,821 downwards.
TTCATCTGCTTGAACTATTAATGCTCTGCTTGTGTTGTTTGAAGGCACATATTGGTTGGAGTTGTTTGGGTTGTTAACAGCTACTATACTTCGTTCATTGTTAACTTTAATTGTGTTGGATGGTCGTGATTGATTTCAGAAAGGGTTGTGATTTCCTTGCTTGCTAGGTCGAGTCCATTCACGTTGGAAATGACCTTTTTCACCACAGTTGAAGCAAGTAACAACATCTTTATCAAATCCATACTTCGTGTCTTTCTTGCTTCCCAAACTTATTCTTCCAGTTCTGCGCATATAGTCTTTAGCTCTTCTGACCGCACTTGCAAATGCCCATTTAATATCCATCAACTCCATTTCATCTCTGTCTGTTTGTTGATAGTCGTCATTAGTCAAATTGATGTTTCCAAGTTGACCAGCGACTAGTCCACAGTAAGCTCTAACCATTGTGTTTAGAAGTTCCATGTGTTCCCGAGCAACTTCTACACTGACCTTGGATAGATGTGAGGTATCAAGTCTGACGGTATGAGGATTTGCAGGTTAAAGTTGTTACCATAGAAAGCTTGTTGAGAAGCTTGTTGTGGAACTTGAGGTGTAACATCTTGTGGTTGTGGTAGAAAGGCTTTATGATCAAATACTTGACCATAGGTTTGAGTACTTGAGCCAGCAGATTGATCTGTTGAACTGGTGGTGGTAGAAAGGGATTAACGTTTGACACGAACGCGGTTTGAAGTTTTGGTTGCTGAGTTGTACTAACACCTGTGTTAATACCTCCAAAGTACATTTCAGGGTTTTGTGGAACAGGAACTCTTTTTGCTTTTCAGATTTCTTCTTCATTCTTGTTCTCCAGCTTCTGAACAAATTCATAAATACTGATCACATCCAAAATGGTTGTATGCTTTAGTAAGTCAATAAATTGACTCCATTTTGGTGGTAAGGCATCAGCAAAACTCATCACGATTTCTTGTGGAGATGCTATCACTTTGTATGAATACATTTCACTGAGCAGATGATAGAATCGGGTTGTCATGCCGCTCAGTGTTTCATTCTCCATGAACAGAAAACTTTCAAACTCTTTCTTCAGCAGATTATGTCGTATCTCTCTTGTTGCAGCATTTCCTTCCCCTGTTGCTTCCAAAGTATCCCACAAATTCTTGGTGGTGGTACAGTACACAATTGATGTAAATATCCTTATGAGGTGCTTGTGTAAGGATAGCAAACGCCTTCTTTTCTAAATCATAAGCCTTTTTATCATTTTCATCTAAGTTGGATAAGGAGGTTGGATTTGATCCTGCTTTTTCTATAGATTCCTTGTATGGTGTAGTAAAACATGTCCATAATTCTATATTTTGGCCGAGAACATATGTATGGAAACGACTTTTCCATGAAGGATAATCGTTCATATGGTTGAATTTCGGTGGACGGTTATTACTTCATGTTTCAACCTCGTTTATAAGAATAGTCTGAATGCTTTGATTTTGATTTGCCACGCATGCCCATTGATTAGCGGTAAACATGGCTGTGTGCTGAGGGATCAGCCTAAGATCACTCTAATTTGTTCGTACAAAATGTGTAGAAGAAGTGATAGATAGAACAGTACAATCACTGTTTTATTTATAGTACATTTCAAACCACTGAGCATCTTTGGTTGACATCACTATAAAAGTGACATTTAACAAACTAAACAAACTCTAATCAATGTTACAATAAAATACAATATAAATTCTGTTGGTAACTACTGCTGAGGTATTCTCTGTTGGTCTTTAGCAGACCTTTGCTTCAACAGCCTTTATGCTCAAAAGAGTTTTCTCTCTAGTAGATCTTTGCTTCCAACAGAGCTTTGTCTTCAACAGATCTTGTGAACAGTCTTTGAGTATAGCAGAGTTTAGAGTAGTAGATCTTTACTAGTGATCAAATGTTGTAGATTGTTTTGGATTTAAATCATTTGTTCTATTATAAGGTTCAATAGATCTAACAATAGCTAAGCATAAGATTAGTTTAGCATGAGATCACAACTATCATAACAAATAAGCATGTGCACGGATTGAGTGTTTAAATAAATAACAAGTATGTGTGTATATGCTTGTTTAGTATGGATACACGTTGAAACCCAAATATTGTTTAAAGCGTAAAAGAGTCAAGTATGAACTCACAGTTTGTGAAGAATTTGCGGAAAATGCGAGTGTGCGGTTTGAAGGATGAAATCACCAAAGTCACCTTAAAAGGTAAAAGGTGTATGAATATGAGGACTTGGAGATTGGAAAGTAAACGAAAATTACGAGTATGAAATTACATAAAACATATCTTACCTTGATACTTATTTGGACACTATTATTAATGTGTTTTTTCATGGGTGTTAAACACCCATTAGAAGCCCAAAATTAGGAATCTAAGACTAAGATATTCTCCACCTTATCACATAATACTCAACCATGGGTTGGTTGATACAATGGTTTGGCTTTGGAGTAAGTATTAAGTATATATTATTATGTATGTAGTCAAGCATTAGAGGTAGGATAAATCCATTAACCTCAAGAGTTCACCATTGCACAAAATCACCGACATAGTTGATGATTCGTATGATCATGAATATAAGTAAGAATTGCATAAGTAAACTATCTATTTTGTTAAGTAAACAAGTGAGGTTTAACTAAGACAAGTGCTTCCCACATTGCGTGATTGGAGATGACATAGTTGATGATTTTGATGGTCGTGAATATAAGTAAGAATTGCATAAGTAAACTATCTATTTTGCTAAGTAAACAAGTGAGGTTTAACCAAGACAAGTGCTTCCCACATTGCGTGATTGGAGACTTGGTGTTGTTTCACTCAGTTTATTGTTTGTGGGTTACTTAGAGTCTTACAAGTACATAAAAGAGAGGCATATGAACCTGTTGTTTCTAGAAAATAACATTAACCCAAGTCATTCAACATGTAAGTTTGTTGGTGACTTGAAGATATTCCAAAAAAAAAGCAAAGATAAAGAAAGTGTAAAAAGCTCACTAATAATCCTAACATGGACCTCAAAAATGGTGGTATACTATCTTTGTTTACCTTGGTAAACAAGAGGTAATACTCCTAGAGGAGTTCCAAGGAAGGAGAAGAAGAAAAACAAGAAGAAAATACAAGAACAAAGCTCAAAACTTACTATTTTGATCCTTGAACTTTTTGCCCAAAATGGAAGAATTTGATGATTTAAGAATGTTTGAGAGGGTATTTAGATTGTGGAAAGTGTTTTGGAGGTGTTAAGGATTGGTCTTTATAAGTGGTTTAATAGTTGGGGTTTAAATAAAGGTGGGTGGGAGTTAAAAGGAGGGAAAATGACCAAATTCGCAAGCTTGATGCGAGCTCACTGTCTGGGGACCCCTTACATAGAGCAAGGATATTAGTATACGGTCCGTAAGGACCTTAGGAAATTCCAAATATCCTAATAATCCTAGAGCAAGGATATTAGTGACTTGAAGATATTCCACAAAAAAGCAAAGATAAAGAAAGTGTAAAAAGCTCACTAATAATCCTAACATGGACCTAAAAAATGGTGGTATACTATCTTTGTTTACCTTGGTAAACAAGAGGTAATACTCCTAGAGGAGTTCCAAGGAAGGAGAAGAAGAAAAACAAGAAGAAAATACAAGAACAAAGCTCAAAACTTACTATTTTGATCCTTGAACTTTTAGCCTAAAATGGAAGAATTTGATGATTTAAGAATGTTTGAGAGGGTATTTAGATTGTGGAAAGTGTTTTGGAGGTGTTAAGGGTTGGTCTTTATAAGTGGTTTAATAGTTGGGGTTTAAATAAAGGTGGGTGGGAGTTAAAAGGAGGGAAAATGACCAAATTCGCAAGCTTGATGCGAGCTCACTGTCTGGGGACCCCTTACATAGAGCAAGGATATTAGTATACGGTCCGTAAGGACCTTAGGAAATTCCAAATATCCACTTTTAGCCCTTGGGGTTGTTTGGTTTGTCATTCGATGCAATGAACTCAAGGTTAAGCATGTTGTGGGTATTTTAAGGTGTATGTAAGCATGTATTATCTTAAAACACGTAAAATTTCAATGAAAATATAATATCGATGTATGGCTCCGTGATATGCTCAGAATTATACATATTTTTCTATCAAATTTCCACATATTTTGAGTTGTTCGTGTATTGGTTTTCTGGATTTTCGTGATTCAGTTAATATGTGAATTTGCAGGAATAAGTGAAAAAATAGTGAAATTTATGAAGAAAATGAAGAAATCCAGAAGAAGATACGAGATCGTGAAGTGGTGCACCGAAGAAATCAAGAAAAGAGGGTATTGTGCACTTTCAGGAGCCTTTGCAGACCGCAAGACCCCATGTCTTACGGTCCGCAAGGACATCGGAATTGCGAAATAAAAATTATAAATTTAAGGCTTTCGACTTAGGGTGGGATATTCTCGCATAGCAGCCGTTCCAAAGCAACATTAGGATGATTTTAAGCATTTTGGGTGAGGATTGAAGGCAATGAAGCATTCGATTCGAATTTGGAGCGTATTAGGTTCGATTTCACTTCGTTTAGTCGTATCTTTTGCATTAGAAACATGTTTCACTTTGTGTTCAGATCTGATACATTTGTGTTTTCGATAATCATGAGTAGCTAAACTTCTTAACCACTTATGTTGAGATGATCTACACATTTGTGATGTTACTTTTACTCGGTTTTGATGTTTAATGTGATTTACATGATTTTTCAATGAATCTAATCTTGATATTGCTTGTTGCTGTTAATTGTGTTGTTTCTTGATTGTTGATTTCATCTAGGCATATTGAAACATCACCTAGGCTTAGAAATCAGTTTGAATCGTTAATTATAGGGTTTTCAGTTTTGATCTTGTGGTTAGAGATCATTCAAGTTAATCGAGAAGTAAAATCAATCAACTAAAAACGTGCATCCTTACCAAGTGATTCAGGAGGAGAAGTAGGTTTGCAAGGTTATTAGCTAGCCGTTGTTGGGTAGATTGGGTGACCGATAGCTCGGATCCATCTATTTCTTTGCGTCTAGGGTTTCCTAGGATTTCAATTTTCAAGGTTTTGAGAATTTTGACACCTTAGTTGTCATATATCTAATACCTCGTGGGATTTGGTATCGATAGGTTGAGCCGATATATCTTAGTACTTCGCGTTGTACTCACTTTCTTGCTCGGTTCATCATCTATATCGGGAGGATTATCGGGTAGATTAGGGTATTCATTCATCATCCATAGTCAGGAAAGCGTTGCATGAGTCTAGGGATTCAACACCTAGGTAGTTCTTTCTCAATCTGATCTTAGATCCCATTTTCCGAGTCTGTCTGTTTGTTTGCTGTGTTCAGTTTGCTTTGCTGAGTTGTCTGAGTGAAATAATCATTTATTGTTTTTCGTGTTCTTTAATTAATTAGGTTTTTAGAAAATCATAAAACTCATCATTAAAAGTAACTAGGTTTTTGGTAGAGGTTTAGTATCGAGAGTTTGCCCATAGTGTCTACAGATGATATCCGATCTTGCCATCTACACTACACTATGATGGTGCACTTGCCGATTGTGTGTGGTTTAGTTAGCGATTCCATTTTTTAAAACTTGTTAGAAATAAGTATATATACTTTTCACACATCACTCGGTTTTGAATGAAAAACACGTATTTGTGATTTTTTACGTATTGTGCAAGTGTAATTAGGAAAAAATAATATGGAATATGATTTCCATTATGATCAAGTATCGAATTACAAGGGTTTGAAAAAGAAAATACCAATTACATGATAATTGGAAAAGAAATGAAAAATATGAAATGTTACATTGTATGACAAAGCCGTTGGAACGATCTTACTATGTGAAACTATAAAATAAAATACAAGCATGAATATGAATTTGCAAAAGATATATTGATGCAATTTTATGGTATAATGGAATTAATGAGAAATAACAGCCTCTATACATGTCCAAATATAACAATGGTACAAATGACGACGAACAAAACAAATTAGCACCAATCTTATTGTCATACCACTACAATTTATTAGAGTGTATATATATCATGGTATATGGGTATGGTCACAAATACATTCAAAAACTAAAATAGCATGACCAAACCTTGTTTCCCAATTGAGAGAAATATCATGCCTAGAAAATGTGCTATAAAAACATCTGAATCATCATACTACAAGGATGGTGTTAGGTAACTTATGCAATTATTCTCTACCTTATTTCATGTATTTAAATTATAAAAGGTATGTTATCGCAGTTCTCAAATGGGCCCCGGTACAATAAGTACCTAATATAACAAGGGGTTGTTATGACGAAGATTTGTTGTAAAGTCATGATAACGGCTGAAGTATTGAATACATAAATAAAGATACTTTTATAGAGTTTATTAGCATTTAATAAAACGATGTGAGATTAAAAACTTAGCTGTAATGGTAATTTTGATATGCACACTATTACTTGTTTTGTTATAAGAATATATATTTGAGTTTTGTGCTTGATTTTTATGTGGTTTTGTGGTAGTTTCAGCTGTATTTCAATCCAATTTTGACTATGGTTAACGCGTACAGTTCACAGACTTTTTCATAGTTGCGGTTTAGGCTTTAACCTGCTAATTCACACCCGGGCAGACTACAATATATGTTTGTTGGTAAAACACTAAAACCTTTTTAGTAGGCAACATGGTACATTTCTACTTATAGATTAAAACCCATGAACACGATTATAACATGTTTGACCTATTTAGGTAAACTCAAATATGTTTGACCCGTATAGATATATTACCCATTTAAATTATCAAGTATACCTGTAAACATCATACAATGCACATTTGAGTACGTTTTGAAATATACATATACCATATTGTAAAAACCATATTTGTATATATGATAAAGAACTAACCAACAATTATGAAGAGCCTTCACAAGCAGCCCTTCTAGTTTGTTTGCATGCAAAAGAATTTGTTAAATAATAAACAATTATTCTGTTGCAAGAAATTAATACACACATAAACTCTGTCATATATTAAGAGTAGGAACCTATAAGACTATAATACTCCGATTGTTGTTTGAAGACCTCAAGAAATTGAAGAACGGTATGCAACAACTAAGGGGATATTGTTGGATTTCAAAAGACTGTTGTATACCGTTTACTAGTCGAGGACGTTAATACTTGAAGAAGATTGTGCTTAAGAGTTTTGTTATTGGCATCACCCAAGGCATCATAGCTTGGCTTTCGGTGTCTTAGTATGTAATTGGATCATTTGCAACCATCACTCTAGTGGCAGGTGGCACTCCAAGAGAGTGGCACTCTAGATAGGTGGCACTCGAGGCGGTTGACACTCCAAACAGCTGGCACTTCAGGCGGGTGGCATTTAAGTGGCGCCTGGTGACAGGCGTCACTCTAGTGGCGCCTTATGGTAAGAGTCACTAAAGTGGCACTCTAGTGACAGCCACGCCACTATCACTGTCGGCAATGCACATGCCGTCAGTGACGTCTACGCCCAAAAACAGGGCCTATAAATAGTTGTTTGAATTTCATTATGAGGGTAGGCTTTTGATTGATCTTATCCACAATTAAGTGTCTGATTTGAGCGTATTAGCAAAGTCCAAAACTTATTGTAAGTCATTTCGACTATAATCAAAACTTCATCTTCGTGTTCTTATCGTTTTCTTGATTATACTTATAGTTTTCTTATTTTTATATCATTTTCGGGTCAAACATCAAGCTAATTGATGTTTCAGAATTGACTGTTGTGGAGAAACATCATTTACATTGAAACATCTGGGTTTTAGAACTTACAATTTGGTATTAGAGCCAAGATGCTCTTGATTGTTTGATTTTTTTGGGCTTCTGAAAGAGTTTCAAAGTTTATAAAAAAAATTCAAATTTTGGATCTGAAACAGTTAAATTGTTTGATGTTCTGGTGAAAAATTGTTAAGAAAATGATTTAAAAGTGTTTTGTGGATGTACTTAAGCAATTGGTTGTGTTTATGGACTAACCTGTGTGATTTTTGTGTTGTTTATAGATAGAGAGGTTTTTAACAGCAGATGAATTTGACGGTGCTAGCTTAATTATTCAAGAAGATGATGATGTGTCAACTTACTAGCAGACTCATAGGCGTAGCCATCATTCTTTCAGGTACCACTCTCCATTTTAGGCACCACTCTTGCAAACTCGTGTTAGCACCTTGATTGATATTGGAAGTTTCTTTCCGGCGTCACACAGGTTTATGCCATTTTTGATTGGCGCTTTGAAAAAATTTGGTGGTTATTTTGCTCTTTTTTAGTTCTTAGCTGTCATTAATCAATCATCACTTTCTAAATCAGACATTTTTGTTTTATAGTTAAAAAGGAAAATAATCAAAATGTTTCTAATGAACTTAAACTTAGTTTGACCTCTTGTCTCCTAAAATTGAAATCTGACGTTGGCCTATATTTTTACATGTTTACACATTAGGGCTTATTTTGGGCTTTAGTATGTCTTGTGGGCTTCCTAGTGCCTTATGGGCCTAGGTTTGTAAATAGTGGGCTTGGTAATCATTATAAATAGAGGTGTTAGGTCAATGAAAGGGGGTTAGAGAGTTGTATTCACAAGTACTTGTATCAGACACTTTTGGTGTATGCAAGTTGATTCTAATTCAAAGTTGTTTCTTCTTCCTAATCATTATTTCTGGTACTGATTAGGTTAGTGATAACTGTTTGATCCGTTATCGGGACTTACAATTGGTATCAGAGCCTGCTGTTCAAATACAGGCTCCAGGTATTGCTGATTGAAGAAGATGTTTTTCGAAGTGTGTTGCTGCTGCTCGGAGTTGTTACTGTTATGGGTCACTGTTTCGTCTTCGGAATTGCAACTTTTTTGAAGAACTCGAAGAAGATTTGAAGGTTTCGGATCTGTTGCTGTTACGGATTCCGAAGAACTCAAAGAAGGTTCTCATATTTTGGATCAGCTACTGTTCCGGATTCCGAAGTACACGAAGGTGATCATCCATCTCAGATTGATCCCGGACTATTGTTCAATCCAGTTTACTATCCGAGATACTGTGGTCGTTATCTATTCCGTGGATTCCGGATTACTGTTGCAGAAAAGGCGGATTACTATTGTCATCAGATAAGGATAAGCATTCCGGATTCACATTCAGACTTGTTTATTCTGGATTCTCTCAAGTCGGATCTTTATTCCGGATTTGTTAATTCGGACTTCTCATTTCGGATTCATCAGTTTCTGGGTTCATCATTTCGGGTTTTCAATTTGGACTCTTCAATTCGGACTCATCAATTCAGATTCTCATCAATTCGGATACAACATCCGAATTTAACCAAATTTGACTTCAGAGTTGACCATTCCAGATATGTTTCTGATTAAGTACTATTCATCTAAGAAAACTTAAAATCAATTTTAAATCTGTTTGGTAATTTTTTAATCAATTTAATAATGATGGCCGGATACATGACTGCACAATATCTGACGAATGCCAGTCTGGCTGCCCTGTAATCGCAAACTCTGGCCCTTCATCAAGAGCTGGACCAAGTCATTGGCACTTCCACCAAAGTACCACATTTGTTATATGGGGACGAATATTACGAATGGAAGTTTCGTTTTGAGCAGTATTGCAAGGCAAAAGATCCTGGTGTATGGAGATGCATCAAAGTAGTTTGATGGCCGCCAGGATGACAGGGAAAAATGCGTTTAATGTCACAAAATCTGATTTATAGCCCTCTGCAAGGAAATTCGAAAACACCGAGTGGCTCAAACGTGGTTTATAGTCCTATAGCCACGCCACAGAACACCCAGTATGTGTATGGTCTTCAATCTCAGAATACTACTATGGTTTCGGCTGCTCAAGTTCACACTCAATACGATGCTCAGTATCCTAACATGGTGTTCAATCCTGCAATTCCTCAAACAGTGCAACAAGGCAACACTCCTCACACTTTTGCACCAGCGCCTGCACCTGCTCAACCTGCATCCAACTCTGTGTTTCTCACTAAAGAAAACAAAGAGAAACTGGCTATTGCGACATCGGTGATCAAGAGCTTAAACGCCTTCCTGGCAGGTGATATGACTCCTCCATCCATTCTTCCAACCGAAGTTGATCAAATAATGGAGGAGGACCTTGACGAGATTAATGTTTCTTGGAATTTGGCAATGGCTGCCTTTCGGGTTAACAAGTTTCAGAAGAAGTATGGACGGAAACCCTTGTCAAATCTGAAGACTGGTCTCACAAAGGACAAACTCAAATGTTACAGATGTCACGAACCAGGACACTTTGCTAGGGAATGGAAGAAGCCGCCTTCCAGGTATGTGTCATCCAGGGTGGCAGATATACATCGCAGTGACAGACAGCTGGTTCCTGTCTCTCCCTCAAAGTCCACGACGTGTCCCTCTAGCAGCACAGGCGGGAAGTCGACAACATTGATGGCCCAACAGCCTGAAGGTTTTAACTGGGCAGATGCTGCAGTTCAAATGGAAACATTAAATCTCTCCAAGAACAGCAACCACTGCATGATGGCGCAGACAACTGAGACGCCCGATCTTTCGGAAATGGTAAATCGAATTTTCTGTTCTGATAGTTGTCGTTTTAAATTATCACAAATGCGCGCCCATAATTCAACTCTTGTCTGAATACCAACAAGTTGCGTCACATAACATCGCCCTTAAACATAAGAACAAGCTTCTTATGGAAAAGGTCGAAGCTCAGAAACAAGATGTAGCTCAGCTAAAGCTAGACTTGAACCAACAGCAATGTTGGTCTACGACTAGAAGGTAAAACTAGCTGAGAAGGACGTAGAATTTTAAGCAGCCTTAGCCAAGCTAAATTCCTTGACAGGGAAGCTTCACGAAAATGAAATAAACACTAAAAATTTGAAACTTCTAGTAAACTTGTCAGGGACTTGTGTGACCTCCAGCTAAACTACCAAAAGAATTTTACCAAAGGTCTTGGGCATAATAGGGCACCTCCACCAAATAATCATTGTGACAACCTGGAAATTTCTCATACTTTAGTGTACTATTGTTGACTAAATTCTTGTGCATGGCACTTGGAAATCTTTGTGTATGACACTTGGGAACTTCTTGTAACGTTGCGTACCATCATTAACGAACTAACTCTTTGTGCGTGGCACTCTGAACATGTACGCTACATGCTAAACCGCGTTTACTCAATTTTCGGGACGAAAATTCTTTCAACATGGGGATAATGTGATATCCCGGGTTTTTCGGATAACTTGAACGTAACACTTGTCAATCTAATTACGTGCTATGTGTACGAACGTGTACGAATTAAATGAATACGTGTTGTGTGTTGTGTGATTGTTTGAGTAATTGAATCATTAGAATAGATACGTACACGAACTGAACCGAAGCGCGACACGAACCAAAGTGATTCTTTGTGACTCTAGGAGTTAACAAGTCTTAAACCTTAACTCAAGTCCTCGGCCAAGATCAAATCCAACTCACATCAAAACCTAAACCCTAAACCAAAACATGTCTCGGCCATAAGATCAAAAACCAAACCGAAACCCATAGCATGCAACTTTAGTCCTCGGCCACATGATCAAGACCCAAACCAAACCAACCCAAGTCCCTTGCGGCCGTGTGCTAAACCAAACCGTAACCATATCCCTCTTGCGCCTATATATATATATCATCCATGCATGTTTCATTGAAGAACACAAAAACCCTAACAAGCAAACAGCCGTCGCAGCCGAAGTCTTCATCTTCTGCAACCGTAAACAGCCCTTTTTCTTGTTCCCTTGATCGATAGTTCAGTCTTGATACACTTCATCTAGATCACAAACAGCTTAGCCACATCCCTCGGTCGCGAGATTAGTCTTTGTTCACCTCTGGCCGATCAAACAGCCACTTTATCAACACCCTTTCGGTCGCGACTTTCCTGGAACAGCAGGATACCCCTTGTCCAAGTCCCGGCTTGTCTACCTAGTTATTCAAGGTTAGGGTTATCCTTGATTACGAGATCATGTTCGGTTAAATATATGTTTGAATGACTAATTGATTAGTTTGTGTCGGGTCTTATATGTTGAATAAATAATCGGCTGTTTTGATTATGTTCTTGTGTATAAATGTTTGCGGAAATCATAAGTGCTTGAATGAATTGATTGTATTGTCTTCGGATTATATGCTTGAATAAAAAGTCATGATAACCGATTAGCTAGTAATGTGTGCAAGTGAGGTTTGTTCGAAATCTGAAAATCATAAGCTGTATTGGTTTATAAAAACAAGAGATGTTGACTAGGGTTTGCATGGATAGGTTATTAGTATTAATCTAGGACTAGAAATCAGTTCTAGATCGCTTAGGTTAATCGCATGAACGGGTTATACGAGTTCAGGATAAACTTATGCAGAAAACAGCCTGCTGAATAATAGTTACAGCCGATTTCATCTGGCTGTAACTCGGTCGTTAGTTGTCGAAAAACGGATTTTCTGATGTCTAGAACATAGAGGTTTGAATAAGGAATCTAATGGCGCTGGATTCATAATTTTCTGAAGTCGTTTGATATTTTTAAAGGGCTAAACAAGTTCAGTAGCTAAAGCTGTTAAAATGCTGGAATTTTGTTGATTGTTTATCAGGTTAGATTTTAAGATCAGTAGGGAGTTGAGCCATGATTTTTGTACAGCAACTAGGTATAGAAATTTCCGGGCAACTCCAACTGGAATTTTGTTAATTGGACGAGCAGTGATTTTTAAATAAATTCTTCCGTGGACTGCAGTCAGAAAACGGTAAATCTGACTGCAGCTTAATGAATTAATATTTATGGTTAATTGGTAAAGATTTAGGACTTGGAAAAATTATATAAATTTCTATGGTATAAATGTCACCTACTGTAAAAATATGGGAATTTTTGGAATGTTAGAACTATTTTATAAAAATCCTAGAAGATAGCTGAATAATTGAGTGTTAAGCAGGAAGTTGATAACTTGTGATTTTATGCATTAAAGTGTTGCATGGATTTGGAATATGTTCATGATAAGTTGTTTGATTACTGTGATCACATGAGAATACTTGCATGCATGTTTGAGTGTTAGATATGTTGTTTGTGTGTATCACTTTGTGAGTAAATTTCGTGTGGAATTTGTATTGGTGTGATTACACACTGACGTGGAATTAATTGGTTTGTTAGGACGCAACTAGCGGTCCCATCTCTTATAACATCTTTGCTACACTAACCGAGCAAATAAAGGTGAGTTCACGGCCCCTAACTTTATCCGGTTTTTTAAACACAGGGGGAGAAACATGTATACACTCTCAAACTCAATCTCTTTACGTTATACGAATTTAACGTCACATAACTATACGGTAACTAAGTTAATGTTAATGTAATGTTATGGTCACTAAGCAGCTTTATCACTTAAGTCCTCGACAATCTCCTCGGATCGTTAGTATTTGGGTTAAATAGCGGGGGAATTATAAGTAGTACTACTGGGTTTGACGAGCCCCATCCGAGCTAGTCGCGCTAGCCGACCTGGTATGGTCAACGGGTGAATAATTGGCCTAACATCGCCATGGTCATGTGATAGGCCTGGCAAAACGGAGGCACAACTGTCAGCTTCGATCGCGAACTCTTACGTGACATGACTTTAGGCTAGCTACCTATATACATTAATATTGAACTTAATTACGGATCAACTTAATATTCCGGGTTTGGAATATTGGAAACATCAACTTATTATCCCGGGTTGGGGATAATGGAAACAACAATTTAATATTCCGGGTTTGGAATATTGGAAACATCAACTTATTATCCCGGGTTGGGGATAATGGAAACAACAACTTAATATTCCGGGTTGGGAATATTGGAAGCAACAACTTGTTATTCCGGGATTGGAATAATGGAACTGATATGTTATCCCGGGTTGGGGATAACGGAGTAAACAAACTATAACCGAACAAACGAATTTATGAAAACCTGTGAACTCACTCATCTTTAATGTTGACACTTGTTTCTTTACATGTTTCTCAGGACGCTAGGAGCTCTAGGTGCACGCACATGCATTGAACAAGACATCTTTATCGAGTCTCATTTATTAATATTGTTTTGGGATTTTTCATTTGTTTTGGCGCCCGCATCACTACTTATTTATGCTTCCGCTCAAACTTAAAATAATGCTATGCTAAATATTGGTAATTGATATAAAATCTAAAATGAACGATTTTGGAAAACGTATTATCAAACCATGTAGAGTCGTTCAACGTACTAGTGTTTCAGATTCTGGTTTGTTCACACGCCTCGTGGTAGAACTCCGCAAGTGGAAATTGAGGGTGTGACAATCATAATTATACTAGAATGCCTGAATCTGAGGCTGATTTAGAAAATGCAGAAAAAATGATTTATGGTAAACCTTCAGATTATCTATCTAAACAATGGACACCCTATTACCCAAAGTTCTCTAAACCCACTAAACTCAAGAGGGATGATGTCTTTGTTACTTCTACACCATTCACATGAAACTGGTGATCATCCTTCTGGTGGTACAGATGGTTTGGAGAAAGTAGTCCTGAGGGAGAGAAATCCACATCCTCCACAGAATCTAAAGGAAAAGAATCTTCTGATACTCAAACTGAATTCGTGAACAATACCAATGTGTCTAACTCATGTGTAGAAGAAATTTAAGTTGAGGATATCACAGAGGGTGATCAAGAGGAATGTCTAAATACAAATTGAGACAATTCGGCTGCTGATTATGCGTTTTATAAGCCTGCTTTTGACATTTTAAATCAATTTCTTGCTGAACAATTTACATGCTCAAACAGTGTTGGTTGTGTTGAGAATTTAGACATTTTAATTTTAGTTTTTCATGAATTGCTGATGGTGTGAATGATGCTAATAACTGTAATAACTCTTGTGATGAAAACATGAATTTAGTTGCAGGTTCAACATCGATAGATGATTCGGTTTCATTAGTTTCAGCTGAAGAGACCGGAAGTTCTTCTCTAGAGGTTTCGTCTGTTGATGCGTATCCCAGGGTTGACATTGCAAAAGTCGACCAACCAACCGACCCTGTGCACGTTGATGTTGACATAATTCTTGAAGATTCGGGCGACTCAGCTTATGTTAACCAAGCACAAGGGACTGATTCTGAAATGACAAATGATGAGCACTCTTTTTCTCATAATTTAAATGAAAATCTTAAAACTGATTCTGAATCGGAGTCTCAAATTCTTCAAAATCGCAAGATTCCACATTCATGTAATGTTTCAAGTTCATCTTCTGAAGTTTCAGAAAAGGATATCCTTGTAGAGCCACCCGTGTCCTCTACAGAATCTGTCAAAAAATATGATTTGAAGAGTAATATTAAGAAACGGAGAACATGCCGATCTAAAAAGAAGAAAACAAAACAGGCGTCTTCGACAACTAAAACGGCAACTGCTGGGTCTCCTCATAAATCTGAGAAATCGACTCAGCAGTCGCAAACTGAATCTGTTAAGCAACCAGCTAAACATATATCAGTTAAAATTTTACCTAAATCTCCATGTTCAAAACTGTCCAATTCTAATCACAAAACTAACAAGTGTGCTGATGGTTGTGCGCAGGATACCGTCAAGAACAAGACTGTGCATCAGCCGTCAGTACCCGCAAGCAAGAAACTGACAGACAAATTGCCCAGAATTTCCCAAGCTGAACGGACTGTTTTCTTTCAGAAGAGACAGACCTGTTTCAATTGTGGATTTCCCGGGCACATTGCTCGCAATTGTCAAAAGACCTTTACCTCGTTCAAAACTTTTTATTCACGACATCAGAAGACTATGCCTAATCGCCCACCTCAGGTTCGATTTGTGGCTAAGTCTTCTGATCGCGACTGGAACTTGGCCAAGAAACAATCTTTCAAACCCTTTAGACCTTCAGGTTCCTAGAATCCTTCTAGCACTCCAAGGATTATGCAGAAGTCTGATTCGGTAACCTGGAGGCCTAAGACAGTGGCCAAGACTCAGTCTTTTACCCCCATTTCAAATAAATCAAAATCATCATCAACCTCATCCTCAACTAATTTAATTTTTCGTGAGGTTACTTACGTTGATGCTAATGGCATGCCCAGATCTTCAATGGCCTGGGTTGCAGTCTCTAACTAAAACCTGTTGAAATACGCAGGAACATCTCTGGCGAACTCTTGTTAGACTATGGTACATTGACAGTGGCTGTTCCAGGCACATGACCAGGGACATCTCGCAGTTGAATGACATTCAGTTTTTTTGATGGCGGGTTTGTTTCCTTCGCAGGTGGAGAGATAGGAAAGATTACCATGCGAGGAACTGTTTGCAACGGAGCCCTCAGCTTTAAGAATGTTAATTACGTACCAGAATTGAAGCATAGTCTTTTGAGTGTGTCTCAACTCTGCGACAATCATTTGGATGTTCTGTTCACCAAGAAAGGGTGTTATGTGCTGAAACCAGGTCTAATTATTTTAGATGATTGGATTCTTCTTAAAGCTGCACGAAAAGGAAATGCATATGTTATTGATATGAACCAGGCTCCTTCTGACAACCTCACTTGCCTCTTCTCATCTACAGCCGAACATGATGCAATGCTATGGCATTGCAGACTGGGACACATCAACATGAAGAACCTAAACCGTCTTGCAAAAGGTGGTTTAGTCAGAGATCTACCAGTTCGTGACTTCATGCAGATCGAAAGTGTGAATCATGTGCACGTGGTAAATAACATCGACAGCCTCACAAATCTAAAGCCGCTCCTTCCACGTCTCAAGTCTTAGAACTGCTACATATGGGTCTTTTTGGTCCAACAGACATACTGAGCATTGGCGGGAAAGCTTACTGTCTGGTAATTATTGATGACTCCTCGCGATTCACCTGGGTTTTCTTTCTTACACATAAAAGTGAAACCGCTGAGTTAGTCAAACAGTTCGTCACGCTTATAGAAAACCAGACAGATATTACTGTGAAGGCTATTCGATGTGATAACGAGATAGAATTTAAGAATGTTACGTTAAATTCTTTTTGTTCCTCCAAGGGAATGACCGACAGTTTAGTGCAGCCAGAACCCCCAACAAAATGGGGCTGCAGAACGCAGAAATCGCACACTGATTGAAGCTGCACGCACTGTGCTGGTTGAATCCTAGCTACCTCTTATTTTCTTGGCAGAAGTAATCAATATTGCATGTTATATTCAGAATCATGCCCTAATCAATAAAGGACATATGAAAACTCCATACGAAGTGGTTGAGGGTCTCAAACCTTCGGCCAAGCATTTCTGCAAGTTCGGATGCCCTTGGGTTCTCCTGCTCATGGGCGCTAAAGGAAAATTTGAATCCCGCGGGGAACCTTGCATCTTCGTTGGCTATTCTAAAAATACAACATACCGCATTTATAACAAGATCAAGAAGATGGTCGTTGAAACCTACAATGTGGGTTGGCTGGAGGAAAATCCCAAGGACACACGCATTAGTCCTGACTGGTTGTATGACTATTCCACATTATTTAACCATATTGATGTTTCTTCCAATGTGTCTACAGGTCAAAGTCCAATTTCTGACATTCCAACGGTGCCCATTTCAACCGAAGACGATGCTGACGCTGCCCAGCTACATGACATTTAAAGTAGCTGAGTGTGGATCCTCCTAGATTTAATGACGTTGTCTCGTCTTCTTCATCCGTTTCGCAGTCTCGAGCGCCAGCTATTGATTCGCCTATTTAGAACGATCCTCCTGAAGTTGTGGTTTCTGACCCAGAGCCTCCTACGACACATGAAGGATCTACTCCTGATGTCTTGGGTCCGTCTCTGTTCCCTAAGCCTACTCCGCTCGATTGTTCGATTGATTTCCAGCAACTCCTTCTATTGGTGCATCTGTTGAGGGGGAGTCATCTGGAGTAGCTTCAGCAAGTGTTACCAACTTGCAAACGAATGTTCTTGTTCCCACTACACCAATTCCGCAGCGTTTACAGTGTGATCACCCCATTGAAAATATTATTGGTCCTGTTGACGCTGTTGTTCGAACCCGCAGCCAATCTGGGGATATCAATACCTGTCTCTACTCTTGCTTCATTTCACAATTGAACCTAAAAGTATTGATGTGGCCTTGCAAGAACCAGGCTGGTTGGATGCCATGCATGAAGACTCAATCAATTTGAGAAGCTTGGTGTCTAGCAATTGTTGAAGATGCCTCAGGAAAACGTGCTCTCAGAACTCGCTGGGTTTTCCGTAACAAGCAGGATGGCACTGGAGTTATAATTCGAAATAAAGCTCGACTGGTGGTTCAGGGTTTTCGACAGATTGAAGGATTAGATTATGATGAGGTCTATGCACCTGTCGCGCGTTTGGAGGCTATACGCATTTTCTTGGTTTATGCATCTTACATGGATTTTACTGTCTATCAAATGGACGTCGAGACTGCGTTTCTCTACGGCAAGGTGAAAGAGGAAATCTACGTGGCACAACCACCGGGCTTTACTGATCCTGACAAGCCAGACTATGCTTACAAACTAGACAAAGCTTTGTATGGGTTGCATCAAGCACCTTGCGCATGGTATGCCACTCTTACAGAGCATCTGCTTGCTCATGAATACACTCGGGGAACCATTGATCAAACCCTGTTTATGAAACGCGTTGATAAGGACATTATTCTTGTTCAAATCTACGTTGATGATATCATTTTTGGTTCTACCAATGTTGGTTTGTGCGACGAATTTGAAGAAATTATGAAGAAGAAATTTGAGATGAGCCCATTGGGGGAGATGACCATGTTTTTGGGACTTCAAGTTCGTAAGAGCCCACAGGGTATCTTAAGTCATCAAGGAAAATATGTCCATGACGTTCTTTCCAAATTCAAGCTTACAGATTCAAAGCCTATGGCTTCACCTATAGCAGAACGACCTTTGCTAAATGAAGATGCTGAAGGAACGCCTGTTAATCCAACTATGTATCGCTCCATGATTGGATCGCCGTCTGCCAGTGTGCTCGTTATCAGGCTACTCCTAAACTCTCTCATTTACATGTTGTTAAACGAATTTTTAGGTACCTCAAAGGGGCACCATCACTGGGCCTCTAGTATCATAAGAATTCTGAATTTGAACTATTTGCTTTCACTGACAGTAATCTTGGAGGTACAGATAGGGATATGCGCTCAACTTCAGCTGGTTGTCAATTTCTGGGAGATCGCTTAATCTTGTGGCAATGCAAGAAGCAACAGACGGTCTTGCTTTCTACTGCAGAAGCAGAATATGTCGCCGCCTCTGCTTGCTGCTCCCAGGTTTTATGGATGCAACACCAGCTTGTGGATTACGGTTTGACTTATCTAAACACAACAATTTACTGTGATAATGATGCCGCTATCCAAATCGTAAAAAACCTGTTTTCTACTCCAAAACCAAGCACATAATTATAAAGTTCATTTATCCTTGATTGCTATGAAAAGGGTCTCGTAAAGCTTGAGCAAATCCACACTAATGCAAATGTGGCGGATTTGTTCACGAAACCCGTTAGCAACGCGCGTTTTCAAGTGCTTGTGGATCTTCTCAAAATGATTCGGTTTCCTACCTAGGCATCCTTTGTTTTTGTGTTTCATTTCTTGTTTTTCTTTTATTTCCATTGTTTCGTAAATTTGTTCATATGTATGCACAAATTTAGGGGAGAAATCTAATCCTAAAAAAACCCCAGTTTTTGCAAGGATAGGGAAATGAATTACTTTTTCGTGAAAAAATGTTTGACTAACACATGTAAGGTGTTGAAGCAGGAAAAGATTTGGATCGAGAGTGATGTGTCGGTAGGTCTAAAACTGAAAGCCAAATGATATAAACATAACGGACTATGTACTCAGTGAGTCACTTACTATAGGCGTATGATTTCATGGTCTTAAATCTTGTGTTGATAGATAGCCAACGTCTGAGGTTTCGGGTCTTTATGTTGTTGAGTCATCCGGGGATATCTTGGCTGCCCTTCTGTTTCATCCAGATTATATGCAGACCTAGGCACAGTCAAGATATCTTTGTAAAAGAGCCAAATTGGAAAGGCCAAAACCTAAGAGAACGGAAATTTCTTTATGAGAATATTCCATAAGTTCTTTCGTACCATATAAGGTATTCGCCTAACCCTCGTCAGTCACTATTGGTCTCTCTGCTGTACGAAAGTACTGACCTGTTCACCAATAGCCTGATGTTGTAAAATAAAAGGATGAGCACTGTATACTCACCTGCTACGATGAATTGTTGTGCTTACCTTGATCGTGGGGTATGTCATGGTATGGGACACACGAGCATCATAGTATAATACTACCTTAAGCGTATCATAATGCTTAAACTGGAAGGGTTGAGTTTTAGATTTAAATAGACAAGTATATTGACAATTGCCTAGACCAATAGACCCTGCTCATACTAAATAATGTTCCTTAGTTAACATATGAAACGATTTGATCCCTTACCAAGGCTGTGTTAATATTTATGTGTGTGGTAAATAGTTTTTCTTTGTAGATTGTTAAAAGATGGTTGGATGCTTGGTTAGTCTACTTGATACTTTTTGTTAAGATGGTTTTCGTCAAGGGATATTGGACTGGCCCAGTGTGTTTAGACTTTGGGCCAAGCTAATAGAAATGGTTAAAATTCTTCAAAATTGAAAAATAGAATACTATTCCGGATTGGGCTCTTTTAGGCACAAATGGTACTGTTCTGGATTGGGCTTTTCCAGAAAGGCCCAATTGGTCTACTGTTTCAGATTAGGCTTTCCCGGATAGGCCCACCTGGGCTTTACTGTTCCGGATTGGGCCTGACACAAACCCAATCCGGATTCGAAATTCAAGGCCCAAGCCCATTTCGGAAAGCATATTTGTATCTCTGAAACTTCATTTCGGATTTTCCACAAATTTCCAAAACCTGATTTCTTCTCTGATTCTCTCTTTACTTGCACCGTTGATCTTGGAAAATCATCCGGATTAGGTATAAATTGCTTAAACTCATGTAATCCGGATGATAATGTCAATGTTTAAAGCTTTCTGGATAGCATCTCGGATAAATCTTCGAAATCATATGCATTTTGGATTTCATTCCGGATGGGTATCAATCCGAATTGATGAACTCAGATCTCATCTCGGATAATCTTCATCCGGATTGATGATTTATCCGAGATACTATTGGGTAATCTGGATTGCAACCTTATCCGAAATACAGTTGACCTCCTTTTAATCCGGATTGATGAAAGGGTTCATCCAGATTAGTTTTGACCTGTCAGTAATCCAGATTTGAGGTTTTTGAACCTTTCATCTGTTTTGAACCTTCTCAACTGTTGAACCCTAAAACTAACTTTAACTCTTAAATATTTGAACCTTAAAATCTGCTTAAGATATCCTGTTAGTTTTAACTGTCATTCTAGTCAACTCCGTTAACTTCCGTTCGTTAGAATTTAACTTGGTTGTTATCTTGATAGATATGGTTGAAGAAGCCTTCGATGATGTTATGCTGGTTGAGGAGCAATTCCACAACCAAGCAGGATATCTCTCAGACCCTCCAACCGAATTCTATCAGGAGTTCCAGTCTATGATTGTGGGGTTAAACGCTTGTAAGATTGCCTATGCTCTCCAATCCAATCTAGTCATCTACAGAGACTTGGTGCATTCTTTCTAGAAGAGAGCGCATTTTCATCAAAGAGGCAGAGATGGGAGACCATACATTCATTCGCAGATACAGGGAAAGGAGATAGTGCAAAAGAGAAGGTGCTACCGGTGTTGATGGAAATGGGGTATGAAGGATCATATCCACCGTTGCTGAAGAAGATGTTTCCAGCGTACTAGCGACTACTGGTTCATATGTTTATGCAGTGCGTCTCGGAGAAAAAGGAGGTCTTGATCAGCCTAACCAAGCTCAGACATCTGCTATAGTATCTTTGATTATGGACTGGAAGTATAACTACTCTGGTTATATCTTCGATAATATGAAGAAAATTCTAGAACAGTCGAAGACGCGAATGTTTCTTTTATATCCGCGTTTTATTCAGTTGATTCTTGATGCCAGCTACCCAGACTTGGCAAAGGATGCGTTAGATGCTAACTTGTTAAACATGAAGCAATGGGACCAACCATTTTTGGTATGATGAAGAAGAACTGTTCAACATCTAAAACGGTGTTTGTTGGTCGATTTGCACTGAAGAAATTTGGGAAGTTTGCAAAAGTTGTTGGTTTGGACGTTCCAGCTCCTCCTCCCGTCAATGCAATAGTAGCTGAAGAGCGTGATGTACCGGCTAAAGAGAAAGAGAACGAGATAGAAGATTTGGTTACGGATGACGAAGCCGATGCTGGACAAGCTTTTCTCGATGATCTTACAGAATTCAATGCCAATTTGCCACCAGTTTTGCCAGAGTTGTCCTCAGAAAATTTGGAAGCTTTGATTGCTCCTCTCAAGGAAATTCAAGAAAAGCAAGGTGAACCTCCACTTGATATTCCATCTGTTGTTGTTCTAGCTGATATGATCGAGGAAGATGACGAAGATGAAGAGGATGAGGTGCCACTGATAAAGAGGAGAAGAACCGAGCGGAGTATTTCATCAAGCTAACCTGAAGTTCATATTGCTGTCAATGCTGAAGAATTTGAGTCGATACCATCTACCGCTGTTGTTTCTACAGTTGCTGCATCTGTCGCTGATCCTCTGATAGTTGATACACCTGCATTATCTAAACCGACAATCACACCTGTTGCTACGCATTCTACTATTGTCTCTATTCCAGCTGACACATTACTTCAAATGATGGAGTTTGGGGGAAGTTCATCTGGCGCTGGAGGTTCTGAGGCGGGTGGATGTGATGTTGGTCATGATGATGATGTTTCTGAAGAGTATATGCACAGATCAGAAAAGCGAGCATTTGAATTTGGCGGGATGGATAGTGATGATGATGATGTGGAAGTCGATGTTGTGGATTTAAAGAAAAGAGTGGTCGTCTTGGAACAGGAAGTTCTATTGAAGGATTTACAAATTGCCTCACTGTAAACTCGTTTGGATGTCAGAGATTAAACTATCGATCACTTGCAGGGAGATGTTACAATGCTTATGACCCTGGTATTTGATTTGAAAGCCAAGCTGGAGAATAAATTCGGAAGAGAGTTTTCTGATCCAACAGATGACCCAATGAATTTCGAACACAGGCATCGTGCGGCACAACAAAGAGCGACTGAGGAGACTGAAGCAGAGAGGTTGGCGGCTGAACAGTTGGCTGCTGAACGCCAGGCTGGTTTAGATGATTATTTGGGCGACCCACGTAAGAAGTTTACCGCAAGTCGAAAGCGTGCAACTAGTTAGAAGAAGAAATAGATGGTTCTGATGAAGAATGTCAATGTAAATCCTCTTGATGAGAACTTTAAGCTTAAAGATCCGACGAATCAATCAGAAAGGTATGTGATGGAGCTCGGGTCCAGCTATTACCGCAAAGTGGGAAATAAATCCAGGGTGCTCAGCTGGATGTATGACCATGTCAAGAATATGTGGATTGTTGTGCATGGAGAAAGTTACTCTTACTGATCTGTTGCGTGCTCCATATACAGACGATGATACTACCGAGCGTGGCCCTGGATGGAGGTTTTTCAAAAAGCTGGAGCGTGAGGTTAAAAGTTGTTTCAAGACAATGAAGACTGCCGAACCTTATCTAAGAGCTACAAAAGGTGTTCGTGATGCGCATACTGGAAGAGATTTAAATCAGTATTGTGGACACCGACTGATAAAGAATTGGTTATTCCACGCGGGATTCTCATGAATTAATTTTTTGTTATACGACCCCAAAGTTGGTAGTGTTGCAATCTTGAGGAAGGAAAAAGGCATTCAAAGTCAATGATGTGGTAGAATTAGTGAGCTTCCACGACGAAGACTTGCAGGTTCTTGCATCTCATCAAATCAGAACTGCAGAGCTGTATGAAGTGTGTGTGAAAGACTGCATTGCAGCTGTTGCAGGGATTATCGCAGGAAGGCTTAGTGTGGATGCACAACCGAAGGACTAATGTAGTAAACCTAGGGGGACATTGTTGGGCCTATATTGTTAAAGGTTTACACATTAGGGCTTATTTTGGGCTTTGGTATGTCTTGTGGGCTTCCTAGTGCCTTATGGGCCTAGGTTGTAAATAGTGGGCTTGGTAATCATTATAAACAGAGGTGTTAGGTCAATGAAAGGGGGTTAGAGAGTTGTATTCACAAGTACTTGTATCAGACACTTTTGGTGTATGCAAGTTGATTCTAATTCAAAGTTGTTTCTTCTTCCTAATCATTATTTCCGCTACTGATTAGGTTAGTGATACATGTTTGATCCATTATCGGGACTTACATCTGATGATGAGTATGTTAATTGGAAAGGTAAAACGAGAGCCTTTTGCTATTACACTGATACATCTCTACGGAATTCTATCATTATCTTTCATACCCTAAATTCCACATGCGGGGTTTTACCGCGAGGTGTGTGACAAACCAGGATACAATCACTAATCATGTTGAACCATTCATAGATAATTGATAAACACTTAACTACCACATTCAACATGAATAGTGATAATATATGTGTTCCAAAACAAAAGTTTAAGTTTATCAGCGGAAGCTAAAAGTACAAAAATCCAGACTTGGCAAAAACCCGCACTTGTTTTGCATAATAAAGAAACTAATCTAATAAAGCAATGACATACAAACATGCATGCCCTCATGTGTGTTGTACCTAGCATCATACAAAGCATGCTCAAGTGTATCAAAAAAAGTTGGCGAGTTCATAGTGTTAGTTCAATGAAAAGTAACTTTAAATACCAAAGTTTTAAAAGCATGTCATGGGTAGCTAACTCACTATTAAGCAACTAAATTGGTGGTACCAAATACTGACAGTGTAAGTTTTTGTGCCCCACATCAATGTCTATCGACATTGATGCAAAGTTAGAGCCAAAAGTACACAGTCGGCTTCTAGCGTGGTGTGAAGTTTATCAAACCTAATGGTGCTATTAACTAATACCCCGTTTGCCACTCGACAACTAATCTGTTTAAAGGTAGGGAGTTTCAAGATACAGGCCATTTAGTCCACTATAGAGATGGTATTAAACTAGGGTATTCAAGTAGTGCCATTCCTTCCAGGAATATATGTGGTCCCAAGCCAGATATAATATAGTCCTACACCAAGGATGCATGCTTTTAGAAAAGTAGTGAAACTCAACTTAGATTTTCTCGGTAAGAGTTAAGTAGCTTGGGAAAAGTTATAGGTCAAACACGTCCTAGAGAG
The DNA here is from genome assembly GCA_947069175.1 of Scalesia atractyloides. Classification (NCBI taxonomy): domain Eukaryota; kingdom Viridiplantae; phylum Streptophyta; class Magnoliopsida; order Asterales; family Asteraceae; genus Scalesia; species Scalesia atractyloides. The sequence continues at coordinate 56,151,656 of CAMTDV010000001.1, read as the reverse complement.
AGAGAGAGAGAGTGAGAGAGAGGAAGAGAATGAGAGTCGAAAGATGAAGAAGGGCTGCTGTATGGGTGTCTTCTGAGTAAGAGATAGCCGAAAGAGATGGACAAGTCGTAAGGTTCATGTATGGGTTTAGGGTTTGGGATTGCTTTGTTGTATATTCTTTTATCTATGAATACACCTTTAGTCCCTCAAGTTTCTGAACCACAAAATTGCATAGAAAGTTACAATTCTCTAGTTTGTTATTTCGTATATTTTGTCCCCCGAATTTCTAAACCTTGAAAATTTTATAGAAAGTTAACCAATTAACTCTTGTGTATGTTCAGGACTAGTCCCACCAGTTTATATTAGTTCCAAATGTGATAATTTACATGTGTGATATAATGCATGAATGAATGTTCTATAAATCACAAAGATTTAACTAAGAAAAGTTAATGGTATTAATCTGAAAGTGCAGGTTGTCACATCATCCCCAAGTTGAAAGAAATTTCATCCTGAAATCGGCTAGTAGTCACTAAAGAGAAGTCAAAGTGTGTGAGGATGTTCCTCAATTATTACATCATCCCCAACTTGAAAAGGAATTTCATCTCGAAACAGATGACACCTATCCATGGTGTGATTTTCAACAAAACCCTGTCACCCACTTCGAATTCCAATTTTTTATGCATGCATCAACATAACTTTTTTGATGATCACGCATTGTCGCTATGAGATTCCTAATCTAAATGATTTTCACGGAGGTTTCACGTACGAGTTCAGGACCTGTGATCTGCTTGTCTCTGACTTCAGCCTAACAGAGAGGGGATCGACATTTTCATCCGCACAACAATTCGAATGGTGCTGCCTGAATACTAGATTGGTAAATATTATTGTAGGAGAATTCCACCAGAGGTAGGTGTCTTTTCAAACTGTTTTCAAAATAGATAACACATGGCCGCAACATGTCTTCAAGAGTCTGTATACTACGCTAACTCCAACCATCAGTTTGGGGGATGGTATGCAATAATCATATATAAGAATGAGCCTAAAGATTTCTTCATAGATTGTCAAAGGTGCGATGCAAAATGTGGGTTACGATCAGAGATGATGGAGATTTGCATTCTGTTCCGAGAGACTACTCCCTTCAAGTAAATACCAGCAATTTTGTCGTACTTGTCTGTTTCTTTGATTGCGAGGAAGTGAGCTGATTTGGTTAAATAGTCCACGTCACCCAGATGGTGTCGTTCATGCTCGGAACCCATATTCGCTCCATGAAATAGTGACTACCGTTTGATTTAACTTCAAGTTGTTTTTCCATGCCCCACATGGATTCAGCTTGGAGGTTCTCCTCCTTCAACGCTTCAACCTAAGAAAAATGGATTTGGTTGGGAAGAGTGGAATGAATGGTAAGTTGTAGGGTTCAAACATGTTTGGGTTTGGTTTCCCTTCGCCTGAGGGCATCAGCTACCATGTTAGCCTTGCCTGGATGGTATTTGATAGCACAGTTGTAGTCATTCAAGAGTTCAACCCAACGATGTTGTCGCATGTTCAAGTCCTTCTGATCGAAGATGATATGGTGGAGGCTCTTGTGATCGGTGTAAATGGTGCATTTGGTACCGTACAAGTAATACTTGCAGAATTCAAGTGCAAAAACTACAGTTCCCAACTCCAAATAACGGGTTGTATAGTTCTTTTCATGAACTATAAGATGGCGAGATGCATAAGTGATGACTTTCTCACATTGTATTTGAACGCAACCGAGACCCTGAATAGAAGTGTTGTAGTAAAAAACAAAGTCACATGTACCATCCGACAAGAATAAGATGGGTGTGCTACAAAGTTTATGTTTTAGTAGTTTAAAAGCGAATTCTTGGGCATCATCGCACTTGTAAGTGGTACCCTTTTGAGTCAAAGTTATGAGAGGTTGAGCAATTTTTGAAAATTCCTCAATGAACCTAAAATAGTAACCCGCGAGACCAGGGAATTGGCGTATTTTGGTAGGAGTTTTTGGAGCTGTCTAAATCGTATTCTGACTTCGTTGACTACACGCCCAAGGAAATGGACATAACGAACCTAAAAGTGACATTTGGAGAATTTAGCATAAGGCTCCCTTCTCAGAAGCTCTAAAATGAATTGCAAATGTTCCTCGTGTTCCACCTTATTCTTAGAGTATACCAGAATGTTGTCAACGAAAACGATAACAAATTTTTCAAAGTAGGGTATGCATACTCGGTTCATGAGGTCCACGAAAACCATGGGTGCATTGGTCAACCCAAATGGCATGACCAAAAACTCGTAGTGGCCACACTGGGTTTGAAAAGCAGTTTTGGAAATATGTTCATCATGGACCCTCAACTGATGATAGTCTGATCTTAGATCAAATTTTGTATAAAAACAGACCCTTTAAGTTCGTCGAATAGATCATCAATGTGCGGGAGTGGATACCGGTTCTTGACAGTTACTTTGTTCAATTCCTGGTAGTCAATACACAAATAGAAATACGTATTTCCTCTTGACAAAAAAATCGAGACCACAACATGGGATTTCACTTGACATTGACATCCTAGTGGGTGGGAGCTATCAGGATTGTCAAAGAGTTATGACAAAGATAACACTATGTGCCAATAACAATTAACTATGGCAGCAGTGACGATTCTAATAAGGACGAGGTGGGCGGTGATAGGACGAGGTAATGTCACAATGAGACCTTAGAAATGTTGGTGTTAGAGTGGTTATGGAAGGTCATTCGTTATTGACGGACGAGTAGAATTGTGGACCTGCTACGTATGAGTGTCTTGCGAGTAAGATGTTAAACAACAAGTTGTACTAGGAATGTGTATGTGGTGTCTACAAGCCTCAAAGCTGAAAGTCGACAATCAATAAGACTACTTTAACTACCGCTTATAGTATTTTGATTAGGCATAAAGACGACGCCAATAATGTATAATAATGACTGGGTGTCACACCATAATGTGGACATTTAGAGGTGAGAATGCAGATACGTATGGTCTTGATAAACAGGATTCGAGGATGAATCCTCTTTTGGGGGGGGGGTAAACTTGCAGCATCTAGCCCACATGATTTAGAAAGTGACAAATGACGAGTGCAAGCAGGAGACGGAGTAAACCCATTGGTGTGCAGATTTCAAACCAATGACCTATGAAAGGGGCGTATTTTAGATAATGAAACTTGGTTTTGAATTACCATGTATGAAAGTGGATGGGATTTAGTGTAATTAATATATTTGAATTAAAAACATAAAACCAGACCCTATATCATAATTCTTGTGGTCAACGAGAGTCCATGATGAGAAAAAGAGTGGGATAAGGAGGAGACGTGAAGGTGGTGGTTCGGTGATAGTTTCTTTGATTTCCGGTAACTTATCGCAACCTAATGTTTAGTTATATCGATTTGTTACACCCTGTGATTGATGGGGATTGTGATATGATGTTAGAGTTTCGCTATTTCGGTTGTTCGTCAAAGGAGTGAGCGGTTGGTGATGCATACGCTAAGAATTAAGCGAAAAACAATGAATCCAGCAAATAACCCAAGAATTTCGACAACTATTTTGGTCACCGAAAGTAGCTCCAGCAACGCTGATGGCATAGGGAGAAAGTTCATTGCGTCACGGTCGCGTGGATATATCGTTTGTCTAAAACGCAGTATGGATGATAGGGTTTCAAGCTACGCGAAGATAAACGCTTAAAAGTGCGACTTCTTGCCACAGTTTTCTTTTCCGGTAACTATATCGATGGTTCCTTATGACAATGACTAGTGGAAATGATATGGTACGTCAACGCGAACGCGCAGACATATTATTCACCAAAATCAGAGTTCTTTGGGCCGGGCTTGATCTACTCGAATATTGATGCACGAAACCAAATGCACGGAGAGTCAGATCTGTGTTTTGGAAGCACTGGCTGAGTCGGTGGATGACGTCGATAATATCTATATCGAGCATGTTGAGACTCGCATGGATATGTGGATTGTGTGAAACGGAGTTCGTATGGTCAAGTTATAGGTGAAACAAGACTCTGCCTGCATTTTGTTACAAAAGTTAAGAGTAGAATAGACGTGCTAAAGACGACACGTATGCACCAATATGACCCCACAAAACTTTACATTCATTGTTGGGGACTATTTTTGGATGTTAGAAGATTGTCGGGGACGAATTTCGGGAACGTTTTTTGGTAATGATAAATTAGAGGTTTTTGTACGCATTTGGACGCATTTATTATATGGTTTGGGAAGGTTTTGAAGCCGACTCGACTCAATTGCTGGATAGGTTACTGTGGTGGTGCTTTTATGACATTTAAACCCTTACCGTTATCGTATTGTAATTTAAACATATATGAAATGCAATGTATGTATGAGTGTTAAGTGGATATGTGTGTAGTGTATGCAATATGAAGATGCACCATGCAATTTGGAGTGTAGTGTCATTGTAAATTTTTGAAAAAAAAAAGATTATAGTCTGGTTTTTCAAAAATTGAAACCGATTTCACTATAAGCAATGGCTCTGATACCAGTTTGTCACACTCTCAAATTCTACATGCGGGGTTTTTTACCGCGTGGCGTGTGACAAACACGGATCCAGCCACTAATCATGTTGAACCATTTATAGATAATTGATAAATACTTAGCTATCACATTCAACATGAATAACGATAATATTTTAAATGTTCCAAAACGAAAATTTAAGTTTATTAGCGGAAGCTAAAAGTATAAATCCATACATGGCAAAAACCCGTAGTTGTTTTGCATAATAAAAGAAAATAGTTTAGTAAGGCAATGACACTCCAAGATGCAAGCCTCATGTGTGCCGTACCTAGCATGCTGCAAAGCACGCTTCAATGTATCAAAAAAAGTTGACGAGTTCAAAATTTAGTTCAATGAAAAGTAAATTCAAATATGAAAGTTTTAAAAGCATGTCATGGGTAGCTAACCCACTATTAAGCAACTAAACTGGTGGCTGGTACCAAATACTTACAGTGATTGGCATTGATGCAAAGTTTGAGTCAAAGGTTCATGCCCGGCTCCCAGCATGGTGTGATGTTTGTCAAACCTAATAACGCTATCAACTAATAACCTGTTTGCCACCCGAAAACTGACCGGTATAAAGGTAAGGACTTTCAAGATAGAGGTTGTTTAGTCCACTGTTGACATGAAATTAAACTAGGGTATTCAAGTAGTGGTATTCCTTGCAGGAATATATATATGGTCCCAAACTAGGGATAATTTAGTCCCAAACCAGGGACGCATGCTTTTGGAAAAGAGGTGATAACTCACCTTAGATTTTCTCGGTAAGAGTTAAATAGCTAGGGGAAAGTTACGGGTCAAACATGTCCTAGAAAGAGAGAGAGAGAGAGAGAGAGTAGAAAGATGAAGAACGGTTGCTCTATGACATCGTTTGAGTTTTAGAAAGCTAAGAGAGAGATGGAGAAGTCGTAAGGTTTGTGTATGGGTTTTGGGTTAGGATTGTTTTGTTTTACATTTTTTATTGATAAATACACCTTTAGTTCCTCCAGTTCAAAATGACAAACTTGCATAGAGGGTTATAGTTCTCTAGTTTGTTATTTCATATATTTAGTCCCCCAAGTTTCTCAACCTTGAAACTTGTATAGAAAGTTAACCAATTAGCTGTGGTGCATGTACAAGACTAGTCCCACCAGTTTGTATTAGTTCATGTGTGACACAATGCATGAACGAATGTTCTATAAATCACAAAGATTCAACTGAGAAAAGTTAAGTGTGTTAACCTGAAAGTTCGGGTTGTCACACTACCGGTCCACACACCCATGACTGGTACATGAAATCAATAAGTTTTTAACACTGGCCCCTCAACATACTCTAATATAGATAAAGTTTTCCTTGCTAGAGATATCATAACCTATGGTGCTATCTGTATGGCTATTTCTGATAAACTTAACAATATGTTTGAAGGTTGCATTAGTGCTCACTAGTTATGGAATGCATTATGTGAGCATTTAGAAGGTAATGATGAGTTAAAGGAAGGAGAGATTTACTCGACTCTCTTCCACAAGAGTGGAGTTTCAGGACATTATTATCAAAAAGGAGTACTTGAATGCAAGATCTTTGATCAACACTTTGAAGGCATTTGAAATGGATAAGAAGAAGAGAGAGATCAATTAGATCGGTAACTCTAAGACTCTTATAAATGCTGCTTTAGTTGCTCCTGCTCACCCAAGCTCATCCAAGTTTACCAACCAAGCTCTCACTTGAGCCATGCATGTTGGTGCCCTACGTTGCAACTCAATCACATAGTAATCATTTAGTTCAAGGATTAGGGAAAGAAAAGAACAAGATAAATGAAAAGCAAGATGGCTTCAGACCAAGAATGAAGATGACAAACTTGAGAAGCAAATGATCAACAAAGATGACGATGCAAAGAAGGAAGAGGTTGTGGCTGAAAAGACTTTGACGACTGAGCACGAACCCTACACTTGCAATGCTAAGGGCATAACCATCACTAAGGAATGTCTCTGAAGGTATCCGATAGACTATGTACTAATGAATGTTATAAACAAACAAAGAAATGCATGATTACAATGTGATTCTTATCAAAACCAAGGAAGCCACATTGAGAATCAACGATGAACCGAAAAGAATGAACTAGCCTATTAACTCAAACTATATGATAGTCTAAAAGAAATTAAAGCTTTAAGAAGATTGGATTTTGGGATAAAGCACTAATTAATGACTTGCCTAAAAAACTAACTATTTCAAAAAATGAAAATGTCAAACTTCAAATCATTATAAATAAATGGGATGTTAGCAAAAACATTTTTCTACAAATTGAAGGTGTTCAAAGACCTAGTTATGTTATTTTAAGTCAGGTATTGGCTATACAAACAAATTTGGTTTTGAATGCATGTTGTACAGTCCTCCTTCAATGAATAATTATAATCCTATTCCTACACCACACCCTATGAATGACTTAATTAACACAGATGCTTCCGATATAGAATATGCTAGTTTCATTTTAAAGGGTTGGAGGAAGGATTGGGAATGTGGATGTGGTGGTCGAAGATGAAACCTTTGGTTTAGGTTTTCATGGTGATTATAATAGTTTATTAGACAGTGATTTAAATTCAAAAAGAACTGATTCGATCAAGTCCACTAGTAGTTGTAATAAACAATATAACTCTTTGTATATACGTGTATAAATTTGGAACATAAGTATTGTACATATATGTTTGATAATGTACATATACGTACAAATTTGTATAAATAATTGTAGATATATGTATATAAAGGAAGACTTTGGTTCTTAATATGTTTTTTTTCTAGTATACATATGTGTAAAATACGTGTTTAAAGTTGAAAAAAAGTATGGTTCAAATAATTTTCATACTTTACACATATGTATAGTTTAAGAATTGATAATATACATATATGTATATCTATACTACCTTCTAGATTTTCTACCCTTATGGTAATTTGCTCAAATTTTTAAGATGGCATACCAAAGGTCAAGAACAAATCTACATCAAATTCACATACTTTTTCCATGTTCTTCCATTTCTACCCTTTGCTCTCTAAAATTCACATACGAAGGTAATTTCCAAACAATATGTCTTTGTCTCGTGTCAAAAAGTTACCTAGTAGTTGGTCATCCGATGAGCACATAGAAACCTATAAGATCCACTAATTAGAATTTTATTTCATGTTTCGCATAAGGTACTTTCGTTGGGAAGAATGAATATATGTTTTTGTAATGTTGAATGCAAATTATAAGATGAATATTAAATTATATTTTAAGTATTTGTCCATATTAAGATGTAGACTACATGACACCAAATTAAAGAAACACCAAAACAAAAGCGTCACCACTAAATAATAAATCTATCGTTATTGTATCAAACGTGTGCTTAGATGAAAAAAATGTAGGTATATAAGATGGTAATGGATTTATTAGTGCTTGATGGTAATGGAAGATTAATATTGGATTTTCACATATTATTTACATAAAAATGTTGTCGCCCACAAGCGTCATATAGACACAAGAAACCCCAACAACAACAAGGCGACAAAACGGATGTACCCACTGCAATGCACGAGCCTTCCCACTATATCAATAACAAAACTCTTAAAAACGTGCGATTAAAAGTAAAAAAAATGGCATATAGGAAATGTATGGTCTAGAATAATACTCAAGTTTTTTAAATAAGATGGTTTTCTCTTAGGATACATATTATATATATATATACATATATAGGGAAGGGTTATCTTAAAAACGCTAAATATTGCGAGAACCGTGAGTGTTAAAAACGCTAACATGGTATTCGAATAATAATGATAAGTGTTAAAAAATTTTGAATTTGAATTGTTTTTATCAACTTATCGCAGTTTTTTCATTCGTTCTCACGATTCTCACAACATTAGTTACTCATTTAAACCTTCCCATATATATATATGGGAATGATTATTTAAGAAGAAACTTAATGTGAGAAGAAAAAGAATAAAGAGTATAATGGTAAAACAATAAATAGTTTATAAACTTAATGTCGCCGGATTTGCAAATACATAGTTTATAACTTAGTCTCTAACACGATTCGAAAATCTAAAACCAAACTCATGTTTAAAATTCAAATTCAGTTATGTGAATCCTAGTTATTGATGGCGAAATAGGCATCGTAAATTATTTTATTAATATTTGTAAATGTAAATAATAAATGATTTTGAGTTAAACACGTTGTTTAATTGATGATTTTGGGGGCACGTTTTCACATATTTCGTACATGCGTAATATGTATGTATAGGGGAAAGATTATTATAGATGAAACTTAATGTGTGAAGAACAATAAAAAATGGCATAATGGTAAAAAGAATAAATAGTTTATAAATGTACTGTCACTGGATCCCCAAAGACAAATCGAGTTTCGCATCAACTTGGTCCCCGGAGCTACACCTATTGCGCCATCGTCATACCGCTTAGCTCCGTCCGAGATGCAAGAGTTGTCAAACCAACTTCAAGAGTTGTTAGACAAGAGTTTTATTCATCTGAGTTTCTCACCTTGGGGGAGCTCCAGTCTTGTTAGACAAGAGTTTTATTCAACCTTACGCGATGCTCATGATAAGTTAAACCCTAAAACACAAAGATACTAAGAACTATGATCTGATCACACAAATTTAGGTGATTAAAAGACATTTATGTTCAATCATTTGATGATTTTGAACTTCTCGTTATTTTAAATACATTAAAAAATGATAAACACAAGATGGCTACGTTACGATTCTAAAGGTTCTTGACTGTGTGTTTGTGTGTGTTTTATGGTTTTTGAAAAAGATGAAGCTTGATCAATTTGACCCAAATATATACATGTTTTAACTTCCAGTGTGTATATATATATAGATGCTGGAATCTTAAATATGTTGCCCCTTTGATTTTGTCAATTTGAATATTGTGACTGGAAACTAAACGCATTAGAAATACGCTCGTGCAATGTAACTTTTCTCGAAAAACTTGCCCTTTTTCTAAAGATTATTTCAAAAGATAAAATAATTTGAGGAAAAAAAAAATTTGGATAATTTGGACAAAATGAGTTGATTTTTAACTGAGGATCCTTTTCTACCACTTTCCTTTTCTTTTTTTCTTGATATTTCCCGATATCCTCCGAAAGATCATATTGGCAATACTTGTCAGTTTACTTATTATTTCTTTCTACGAATATCAAAGCACAAGAAAAACTTTTAGTATATTTGTCCTTTTAAGTCCATGCATCCTTCTTTCAACATACTTTCGGTGATCAATTTATCATGTTATGGTAACGTTGACAAAAATGTCAATGGACCCCACTCGTGCTAATGGATTAGAATATTATGCATGTGAGTCCCACATCAGGACATACCCCCGTGATCAAGGGATGCACAATGTTTCCTCATAACTGGTGAGTAATTGATTTCATTTGTTTGTAAAATACAAAGTCAGTACATTGATGAACAGGTATGCACTTTCGTACGATTGAAGCAACCAATGTTGATCTGACTAAGGCTAGACACATACCACACTATGGTACATTTAGTTTTGAATAACTCTTTTATGGTAAGCTTCTTCATGTGTACGGTTTTTGGACTCTTTGGCTCTTTATAAGTTATCATAACCGTGTCTAGGTCTGCATGTGTCTGGATGCAAAATAAGAGCGATTATGATATCCAAGAATGATAATCAATAGAAAAAGAATTTCTGACTTTGGCAATCTATCAACACAATATTTAAGATCATTAAGTCATATACCGCAACGTGTTACCCGCAAGATACACAATATTATGGGAATCCAAAATTTTTATGTGATCTTTATCTTTGTCTCCTAGTTGTAATTTACTCGATGGTGTTGTTGAACTAACTGACACATTGTTGCTTGTCACCATGGCCTTATTCCTTTTCTATTTCACAAGATGACAAAGTATTATTAGTTTTCTATCAATTTTTTCAACAAGAAGTTAGAGAATCAATTGTTTCAAAGAATTTTGATTTTCTGATTTTCTTCCCCCTAAAATTCCAAAAAGGAAATTTTAATATTTAGAAAATATTTTTGATGGGCAAAATTTCAAGACTAATTATTATTATGTAAAACATTTTTTAACAAAAAGATAGACTATGTACAGACAGTGATGACAGTGACTGCTCATTTCCATTCAAGGAAATTAACCATTTCCAACCACGTTATCAACTGGTTGAAACAAGTTTTAGCCAAGGCTTTTGTGAACATGTCGGCTTTCTGTTGCGTGGTATCTACTAGCACCACTTGTATGTAACCCTTCTTATAAGCATCTTGAACTACATGAATTCGAATCTCGATATGTTAGGTTTGCGAGTGGTGGGTTCGATTCTTCACAATTCCTAGACAAGCTTCATCATCAATGAATATTGGAGTATTCATGATGTTGATTCCATAATCTAGCAACTGATTCTGTATCCCGAGAACTTGTGAACAGCAACTGTATGCCGCGGTGTATCCAGAGAACTTGCGAACAACAATTCCTTGTCTGTTTTTTTACTTTGCCAGGAAATAAGACGATTCCTCAGAAGTGATATCCTCATGAAACATATTTTCTGTCGACTTTGCGGCTTGCGTAGTCACTATCAGAGTAAGTGTTGGACCTACTATAGAACATACGATATTCAAAAGCCAAAACATGATCCCCTAATCAAGAAATAAACAAAAGATTGAACCAGTCTCTCCCCAAACATAGTGAATCTTGAACACCTAATTAAAAGATCTATTCAAGAATAAAGCAAACATCTGATCAAGACTTGGAACCACTCTTCAAGAAGAAACAACATTTGTTGAAGGCTAAAGTTTGTTGAAGTCAAAGGTCTGATGAAAAAGACCAAACATCTGTATGGCCATATAGATATTTGGATAACAACAATAGAGGATAGCTTAGACAGTGGTTTCCCAACGTAACAATACTTATCTTATCAGTGTTTGGACTAGTTAGAACAGATGATAAGATTTGCACAGATGTTTGCAACATCTGTAGAATCTTTTCTGTTAGGTATGTTAGATGTCAACATTAAGGTGATGTCAACCAGTCAATGAACAGAGCTTTCGTACTTAGTATAAATAGATCAAACCTGTTAGTGATCTATTATCACACACATCACCTTTTTTCTTGTACGAACTATTTTGTTACGTGATCGTATGAGGGGGACTCTGTAGAGTCAATTAAATTGTAAAACATTTGAACCTTTAATGATTAATGAAAGCAATCATTGATGATGACTTTCTACTTTAAATTCTACTGTGATAATCAATATTTGTTTGCAAGTATCAAACCCTGAACTAACAATTGGTATCAGAGGTTGGTCACCTTAAACTCGATTTCACAATAAGTTTAACAATCAAAGATCAGCTCAACAAAGATCCAATACAATTCGTAGCTCAGAGTTGTATAGTGAGGAACTAATTAAGTGTCTTTGACATACTCTATTTTTCTGAAAAAGAACTAGAGAAACTGGCACAGAATGATCAACGCAACACCGGCTTCAGTAATAAACCACCTTTACTTGCTAGATCAGAATTTAACATCTGGCAACATAGGATGGGGCATATACTTACTCAACAAAATGCAGGGTGTTAGAAGTTTGTCATATTCGGACCTCATGTTCCAATGGTACCTAATGCCGAAAACCCAAATATATTTGAGCCAAAGAAGCCGAAGAATTATTCCGAGAAAGATTATCCAAAGTTCGACCTAGATGCGAAAGCCTTTAGTAACGTGGCTATGGCTCTGCCGAATGATATCTATGCTGGCTAGTTGCATTGTAACAATGCCAAGGAGTTGGGGATGCACTGAAAGAACAATTTGGTGGGACGGGGGATGTTATTGAGAATACTCAAGAAATCCTTAACTAACAATATGAAACCTTCACTCATGTCAATGGGGAGACCCTGACTCAGTAGTTTGAATGATTTTCATGTCTTATCGATGAATTAAAGTTGGTTAACAAAGAATTTTATAAAACCACTTTAAGTAACCGATTTCTAAGATCTCTGCCTAAAATATGGGTCATTATTTCTATAGTGATGAGAACATCCCAAGATTTCAAGGACATGAGCCTGACTCAGCTTTATGGTAAGCTCCTAACCTCTAAGAGGGAGCTTATCCAAAAGAAAAAAGCTCAAAGAAACTGGAAAGGTTTCTAATAGTTGAGTTTTTAGTAACATAGCACTTATGAGTTAGGAGGGATCATCCTTCGAAATTGGAAATGATCAGAGTTTTGATCATTTTATTTACAAAGCAATAGGTGTTAGTCCACTCAATTCAAGGATCTCACTCACTAACACAATCACTAGGTGTGCGGAATCCACCTAGCAATCACCACTATAGGATAATGTATCAGGAAACAAGATTGAGAAGAGAAATCAAAGAATACACGGAGTATTCTTTGATGTAGGAGATGAGTGACGTCTCACACACAGTAGTCGCAAGACAAAACACACAGCAATGATTAGGGTTTTCTTGCTACACAAACTTTCCACAAAAGAATTGCCATCTTGTCAATTCCACTAGATGGTTATATATAAGATAAATTCAGAAACACTTGTCTGGATAACAAAACAAGGCCCAAGGCCCATAAATAGAGAACTCGGACTAGCAAACATCTACTAAAGTTTGGACATCTACAATCTATACTAAAACCTAGACTTGGGAACTACATACCCAAGTTCGGAATACATATAAGTAAACTCGGAACAACAGCAAACACGGATTAGGTCTAAACCCTAATCCAGACTTAGAACAAACTCGGAAACAACACTTATAAATTCGGACACTTATAATTAATGCAAGATATACATTAAAGACCCCTGAACTTTTTTGAGAGACTTCACTTATCAGACTAAGTGCATTAATAAACTCCCCCTTGATCAGTGAAGGATCTTTGATGATGATCTTGAAATCTTCAATCATGCTTGGAGTACTCACTGCTTGCCCACACTTGGTTCTTCACACAAAACTGAACTACTTTGATGAATTGATGTGCCAATGGACGGTCTTCTTCAAGATATCGCATAATTGACCAGCCAAATAGGATACAAGATCCGTAAAATCTCTTCTGACACTTTCTTCTTTGTGATCACCGCTTCCCTAGTTTTACCATCAAGGTACCAAAACCAAATATCCTTAATCTTCTCCGGATAAAATCTTCTCAAAAAAATCCCGTGAAGACATCTAACTGGTGGATGATCATTTTCAACACCTGCTTCCATGTTAACTTGTCGATGGACTTAACAACTCGTCCAACGACATGCATGAAAGTCTTTCACTTGCTTTCCCGACTCTCAGTGACTAAATGGGGAATTAAACCTCTAATGCTCCGGACATTGATATCATTGTTGAGGTTTAGCTTGGCAAGATGATGCAAGTCACGAGCAGGTAAAGTCTGTAAGTATTGAATCTGTGGCCTGAAGTATTGAACACCACCGGTATGCTTGATAATGACTAAGCTATGTTGTTCATCAAGATCCCAACTTCGAATTTGGCCTGAATACTCACCTCTGGTGTTGATATATCTCTTATTTTGTGTTTCATCAGGTAAAGCCTTAAACTACTTATGAACTGCCATGCGAACCTCTTCAGGCACAAGAATAGGGTTCGTAATTTCATCAGGCATAACATCTCCAAACACATAGCTTCTGAGATCATCCATGTTTACCTTTAGCGATTCATACTCAATACATTTTCGTTTACCCATTTCAATGAATTCAAACTTACCAACAAGTTCCTCATCAGTCTTCCAATCTTCTACCACATCACCATCGCCCAATACCAAGTCAACAGCAGAATCATCAGAATCAGAAATGTACCCATCTTAGCATCAATGGGGCCCTTATGTCCCCTAGTACCAGCTCCCGAAGACTCCCCCTAAGTCTGAGCAGTGGTTGCAAGTTCAGAAGTATGTGAACTCCTTAGCTACTCCCCATGCACCGCGGCTTCGGGATCTTTGTCTTTGTCAAGATCATCATGAATTTTCTTTAGCTAATCAATTTTGCATTGAGCCTGCACTTGTAAAGCCGCATTCTCCCCTGAGCAGCTAGGAGCTTCACAAGATCCGTCACAATCTGATGGAGTTGAGCCGTAGTTTTGAATAGAGTCTCATGTTGGGCAGATGAGGAGGCTCCTGTTTAATGAAGTTACCCAGCTGAATACCTTAATCCTTGGTCAAACGAAACAAATGCGTAATCTGTTGATCCCGCATTGCGTCCTTTTTCCTGCAAAATTCTATGTCTCTTTCTGACTTTGAATGTGTTCATGATGTTCTCTCAACACATTGGCCACATCCTTAAACTGAGATTGAGTAAACTTAGGAAAGTTTTGCATGACACTAGCACTCGCTGTCCCCAGTGACCTCGGTACATATGCAAATGCGGTATGTCGAGTACCAGAGGGTCTTGGAACAGACGGCTGAGAAACAGACAGTCTTGTTACTGCTTGTCTCTGTGGACTAGGACCAGAGCAACCTTTGGACAAACATTTCAAGCCTGAGGTATCCAGACTTAGTCGGGGCCTGTCTCGACCTTTTACTTCCCGAAGAACTTTGAGAAGCAAGGGAACTCGGTCGCACAGAACCAAGAGTTGCACTCGGTAGAGTCTCCAAGAATCCTGAAGGAAGATGTCCCCAGTGACCTTGGTACATATGCAAATACATTTCCTGAACTCATCGGAGAAGACAATGAACCAAACAAAGGTGTGGTAGGAATGGCAGAAGACATCACTAGCAAAGAAACTCCCACGGAAGTAGGGATACAGATTGACTCCACAGTTGGAGTAACTGGTAGTGGAGCTGTAATAGACGGTAGAGAAACTAATCTTCCCAGAAAAGAAGGACTGCTAGGAACTGAAGTGATAACAGCACTCAAAGAAACATTCACTGGAGCAACATCAACACTACTCGTCGTCGTTTGTACGTCCTGATTGTAGATGGCATTCGAACAACACTAGAATCCAAGGTCGACGGTCTCCATCATCATCATTTAAGGAATAACTGAAAACAATAGAATCCAAATCAATTAACTTGTTATTCCAAGTCGCCAAGCGTATACCACATTCGAAAGAGGGACCGAAAGAAGTGACTTTAGCGCGAAATAAATCAACTTGCTCCATTTTAGCAAGCAAAATCCAATTTTGAAGATCTTCTTGCACTAACTACAGATACTTCTTTTCAGAAAACATATAAACATCAGACTCATCTATGATTTTCTTCCCTTTATTACAAAACGAGAAGACGGACCAGCTTCAAGAGCAGCATCAAGCTCTAAAATCACCGGATCACTTTCTACGGCAGCACTCGGAGCCGAAGAAGTAACAGCTGGTTCATCAACAACAACATTTTCTGCAATAGGATCTTCAATAATTTGTTGTGCAACAGGTTCAGGAACAGGTTCCTCGACCGTGGTTGTTGAAGGTCAATCGAAGGTTGAACAACCACTGGTGCTTTGTAGGTCCCCTAGTCCATATGGATCTTCACAGAATCGTCTATCTAATCTAGAGTGCAAATCCCCTAGATCAGATTTCACAGAAACCAGAACATGAACACGAACACAATTCCTTTCAAACTGTCTTCTATTGATTATCTAACACAAAGTGGTTACAATCAATTCAAAACTCTCTCTCAACTCTCTCTGAACAACTAAACCAGCAACACGATCAACAGGACCAACAACGTATACCTTAATGCAAACCTCCCTTTATATAGAGATAGGTTATGCAACTGGGCTAGGGTTTTCCTACATAGACTGCTAATGGGTCTGAAGCCTAATTCGCCTACCATGTGCTA
Organism: Scalesia atractyloides; assembly: GCA_947069175.1. Taxonomy (NCBI): domain Eukaryota; kingdom Viridiplantae; phylum Streptophyta; class Magnoliopsida; order Asterales; family Asteraceae; genus Scalesia; species Scalesia atractyloides. The sequence goes on along the minus strand of CAMTDV010000001.1, from coordinate 56,135,377 downwards.
TATTGTGTCTGGTTCAGCCCAATTACTTCTAATTAACTATTACAAAACTAAACCCGCTAACCGTTTATCATTTTACTAATTACAAGTATCCAAAGACCAAATCTAAGTTGTTGTCACAAATAAGCAACAACAAACTCCCCCTTGACAATAGCTTCATAAAATAACTTAGTCTTCAGTCTTCTTGCAATCCACAACATCTTTGAAAAATGTTGGTCTTTGGATAGCTTCAGCTTTAATAGCTTCTGTCAGCAACAGACTCCCCCTAAGCTGATGTATCCAATCACCAAATCTTCTAAATCGTTTGCGTTTTAGTAAACTTTAGTTTAGTACTTGCATAGCAATCTTCAAAACTCTTCAACTTTGTCTGCAATGTAGAAAGGAGGTTCTACAATGCATCCAAGCAAACTCCTCTTCACCAAAATTCTTAGCAACACACTGCTACAATCTGTATACTATAAAACAAACATCTCGAGAACCATAAGAATTTTTCAACACAAGTTAAACATATTATTATTATTCAAGAGATAGTAAAATTGTATCACAGATTAAGCACTTCTCAACTCATACCACAAATTCAAAAATTTTTGAACACATTGAACCTGCAAGATTTAAAAAATGTGGAACTCATATTCTAACACCGCCTCCACCTATCGGTAAGAACTCCTCCTTGTGCAACCAATATCCGTACAACAAGAATTTACAAGAAAATGAAATCTTTTTGGATTTTATATTTTCTGAAAGCAAATAAATAACAAAATAATAAACAATCTATTTTTGTGAGTATCAACGGTAAGAGAATCATATTAGCAACATCAAACTGTTTTCACACTATTTGATAATTCTATATGCAATATTCATGAAAAGCAGTTCAAGATATTATCAGTATTGTTTATCCACTTAAAAAAAATACATGAACATTTCAAGTACCATTACCTAGTGAGATATTTTGATAATTTATACGGATATACTAGTGTGTCCCACTTCATGACATACCCCCACGATCAAGGTATGCACAAAAATTCATCGTAGTAGGTGAGTATACCGAAATTCATCCTTTTTGATTTACAACGTTAGATAATTGTTGATCAGGTCAGTACTGTCGTATATCAAAGAGACCAATATCCAACGAGGGTTAGGGCAAATACCAAATTTTTGTTTGAAAATGCAATTTGCACATTTGAATGACTCTCTAGGAGAGCTTCTTCAATTTTTTGGGATTTGGCATTTTAGCTCTTTTAAGATATCCTGGTTGTGCCTAGGTCAGCATATATCTGGATGCAGCAGAAGGACAACCTTGATACCCTAGATGAAATAACAATATAAAGACCTAAAACCTTAGATTTTGGCAATTTATCAATGTAAGATTTAAGGTTATAAAACCATACGCCACTGATATGTTACCCACTCATACACAGTCTATTAATTTTGTATCACCAATGTAAGTTGATTATTTCATGCCTTTTGCCTGCAGGCACATCATATGATGAACTTGTTATCACACTTAAGCAATTTAATTTTAAATATTAGTGTGACAGTCTAACATGCTGATGTACTATCATTTCTTCTTTTTCACACAGTGAAAACTCATTTTCGATTTTCTATTTTTTTATTTTTGGATTTTTGAAAAGTTGTAAATTATTTACAAATTTTATGGAAAAATGGTTATTAAGGATTCCTCATCCCGTTGAGTTCGACTAAATGTTCAAAACGAGCCCTGTCAAATGCTTTTGTGTAAAGATCTGCCAGGTTATCAAGTGTGTCGACTCGATGCAGATCAATGAATTTCTTTTCAGCACAATCTCGTTTAAAATGATGACGAATGTCAATATGTTTTGTGCGATTGTGTTTTACGGGATTGTTGGTGATTGATATAGTGCCATTATTGTCTATCATAATAGGAGTACGAGTGAAATTCAAACTGTAATCGTGCATCACTGTTGGATCCAGAGAACCTGAGTGCAACAGCTACCTGCAGCAATATATTCAGCTTCACACGTCGAGGTAGACATGCAAGACTGCTTCTTGCATTGCAATGACACTAGCCTCCCTCCTAAGAACTGATAACCACCTGTGGTAGACTTCCTTGTAGCTTTGTATCCTCCAAAGTCCGAATAAGTGAAAGCAACAAACTTCAAATCACAAGCAGCTAGATACCATAACCCAAGTTTAGGTTTCCCCTTCAAGTAACGAATAATCCGCTTCACCGCTTTCATGTGGGACTCCTTTGGATTCGCTTGATATCTGGCACAAAGACATACTTCAAACATGATGTCGGGTCTTGAAGCAGTCAAGTACATCAGAGAGCCAATCATTGCCCTGTATTGAGTTGGATCAACATCCTCCCCATTTTCATAATCTGGACCAAGATTATGATTCTCACAGATAGGTGTATTGTAAGTAGCGCAATCCTCCATTTTAAAACGAGATAAAATGTCATACACATACTTTGTCTGATGTATAAACATCCCATCCTTCTTCTATTCAACTTGTAAACCCAAAAAGTAGGATAATCACCCATCAGACTCATCTCAAACTTGCTCTTCATCGCCTCCTCGAAATCATGACACATGTTCTCATCTGATGACAAAAAATGATGTCATCTACGTATACCTGTACCAACAAAAAGTCTTCCTTCTTCTTTTTGATGAAAAGTGTACTCTCAATCTGAACTCTTTCAAAACCGTTCTTTAAAAAATGTGCTGACAGTGTCTCATACCACGCCCTAGGTGCCCGATGCAATCCATACAATGCCTTATCAAGTCGATAGACTCGATCTGGATAGTCTGGATCGGTAAACCCATCTGGTTGTGAGACATACACCACTTCTTGGACTTTCCCGTAAAGAAACGCACTCTTCACGTCAAGTTGAAAAACTTTGAAGCCCTTGAATGAAGCAAAAGCTAGGAACAAACGAATTGCTTCCAACCTTGCTACTGGTGTAAACACTTCATTATAATCAATCCTCTATTGCAGATTGAACCTTTCACCACCAACCGAGCCTTATTTCGCATCACGATCCCCCGGTCGTCTTTCTTGCACTTGAACACCCACTTGGTGCCTATTTCTTTCTCTCCTATAGGCAAGTCACCTAGCACCCAAACTTTCAACTTCTTGAACTGAGCTAGTTCCTTTTGCATAGCTTCAACCCAACAATTATCTTTTAGAGCCATTTGAATCAACCCTGTCTTCTGAATCGAAGTAAACAAACAGGAACCTTCGAGCACACCTCTTCTTGTCTGAACACCTACAGCAGCATCATCAATGATGTTTTCAACTGGATGATCTATGTTTACACGTGTGGTAGCAATGTTGTCAACAACCAAATTATCTCCCAGATTAGATCCAACCTCCCCTGAATGTTAGCATTAGCAAACGGATTAGTGAAATCCTCCCCCTGAATAGGTTCAGACTCACTATCACTTGAGTCCTCTAGAGCTACACTGGAAGAAGTTTCTGGAGCATCTGTCATCGATATACTCGATCTAGGCATGAAGTCACACTCTCCATCTTCACTGATCACAGATTGGATCACTCGTTGATTGTTGAGGTGAATAACTATTGATTTCCATGTTAAACACCACCTCAATTTTACCAGTTTTTAGATTAAAAACCCTTTTATTCGGTGTTCCAGGCATATAGCCTCGAAAGTAACCCTCATCAGCTACCTCACTGAATTTTTGCTTATCTTTGTTTCGCACAATGGTGCAATGTAATCCAAATGGTTCAAAGCCTTTTAAGTTTGGTTTTTGGTTAAACAATAGTTCATGACATGTTTTGTTAAACCGTTTAACCGTCAAAACTTTGTTTATGACATAACAAGCTGTGTTCACAACTTCTCCCCATAAAAGAACTGGAAGCTTTGAATCAGATAGCATAGTCCTTACGGCTTCAATCAACGTCCTGTTTTTCCTTTCAGCGACTCCATTCTGTTGAGGTGTATAAGGAGCAGAAAATTGATGTTCAATTCCTTTTCGAAGACAATAGAGATCCAGAATCTGATTCTTGAACTCCATGCCATTATCACTCCTTATCCTCTTGATCCGTGCATCATGGACATTTTCCAATTTTGTAAAAAGATCAATTAGCATCTCCACTGTCTCATCTTTTTTACCTAAAAAGAAAACCCATGAATACCATGAATAATCATCTGTGAAAACTAAACAATAGTACTTTCTACCTATGCTCCTCACGTTCACCGGACCGAATAGATCCATATGAAGTAATTCATAAGGGGAATCTATGGAATTTACTGTTTTAGACTTGTGAGGTTTCTTATGTCGTTTTCCCTTTTGACATTGAAGACATTTATCTTCCACGTGAAACCTCTGCACTGGTACCCCTTCCACTAAACCATTTTTAATAATATAATTAATTTTTTGGTAGTGGATGTGGACCAGACGTCTGTGCCACAACAATGACTCAGCCTCAGATGCTTTTGATAGTAAACACGCCACCACAGTGGAAGAATCTTTAGCACCCATGTCCATGACATAAGTGTCGTTTCTCCTTGGCGCTCTCATCACTATCCAGTCATCCGGTATCACCAAACCAGGTTTCAACACCTAAGCTTCGGACTTTGTAAAGTGGACCGGGTGACTCGTGTCGCAGACTTGAGACACACTCATCAGATTGTGCTTCAGCTGCTCAATATAGTTCACTTTGTTCAGTGTGATCTTCTCGTTAGTCACTTTTCCTCGACCTGTAATGTGCCCTTCTTTAGCACCTACAAAGTTCACATAACCACCATCTATATTCTCAAACTCAGTCAGCAATCTCGCATCCCCCGTCATGTGCCTGGAGCAGCCACTATCAACATACCACAAGTTGATAATCCTCCTTAGCAGCTCCTACACAACCCAACAAAAATTAGTTAGATTACAGGACCCAAGCCTTAATGGTCTTGGGTCTTCCAGATTCATCAACCACGAGAACATCCGTCCAATATCCATCACTCCTAATAGGAGTCTTGGATCTTAGACCTGTTGATGGAAATGGTTTTTGATTTCCACTAGGTCTTTGGTCCTAAGGTTTCCTAAACATGTTTGGACTTTGCGACCTTTGTAAATTTTGATTTTGGTTCCACTAATTTTGATGATGATAATTTCTAAAGCCATCGTTATAAAAATTTCGACTACCAACATTTTGATATCGGGTTTGATATTGACCTTGACTTCTGAAATTATATGATGGACCATTAAAGTTATTCATTTTTGGTGAACTACTTCTAGGTCTTTATATCTGGCTGATGTAGATTCAGGCTTAAATCTTTGTTGATTTCTTTGAAAACGAGGAACTTGGTGAGTTCCTTTTTCAGCCTTATATACACCCAGAGCAACACTTTGTTGCTTGGTAGCAGATATCCTTGGTGAGTTAACCTTCTTCTCACCATCACCAATTGTTGCTGGTGATTTTTCTCTTTGTCTCTCACTTACCTGTGCTTCACTCTTTTTGTTAGGACAACAACTAGCTACATGTCCCTTTTCATGACATTTGAAGCATGATTTTCTAGCCGAAGACTTCTTAATTGAAGCCTCTTTCTTAGATTCATCCGGTGATGATGATGATGATGATGATGATGATGATGCCTTAAAGGGATCTTGTTTAGTTTGCTTAACTTCTGATTTTTCTTTGTTTTTATTTGTAGTAAACTGTACATTTGTTTCTTTTGTAATAACACTGACCTCTTCTTTCATATCACTCCCTTTAACAAAATCAACCTTTTTAATAAAACCTTGCTTTTGAATTTTAGGGTGTGTATTCTTTGTGTTCAAGACGGTATCTCTGTTATTATCCTTCTTGGCATTCTCAGAACCATCAACATTACCTGATGTGGAACTGCCAGGTGTAGTTGACACAAAGTCTGTAAGCTCTTCCTCGTCTGGCAAGAAAGAATAGTCATGACCAAGAGGAGGTGGAACTTCATTTAAACCTTTGAAGCCCACACATGTTTCTTCATTACTCTTCTTCAGGCCATTCATCATGTGTTTCATGACAAAAGATGAATCTCTGAATTGATTTAATTTCTTTTCAAGCTCACAAATTTTAAGTTGTGCTTCAGACAACTCTTTGCACTTTTCAGAAATTTCTTTTGTTTTCTCACTCATCGTATCATGAGCTAAGTCAACAACTTGAAGTTTTTCATTAAGCTTACAGGTTAGAATATTGATTTCTTCTTCATAACCTTTAATTTTCTTCAAATATAATGACTCATTTCGTTTTACTAAAAAGTTTGATTCTTTTAGGTTCGAGAGCTCATTAGCCAGACTTTGGTTTTGTTTTGTTAATGTGTCAACTTCACTTTGCAGTTCACGACATCTTAAGCAAACAGAACTACCAGAGTTAGAACATACCTCGTCTGTTGATTTGCTTAGATCAGCCATGAAAGCAGCAAAATCAGCAGTCATCTTCTTCTCTGTAGCCTTCTGTTCTCCATCAGCTTTTTCAGCTACCTTCTCTTGCTCTTCCTCAGCATCAGCTTTCACTTCTTCATCAACAACTGGAGCTATCTCAGCCATAAACACATGTGAGGCACTATTATCACTCTCCAGATGAACACTCCAATCATAAGAACCCTCTCTAGCAGTAGTGATCAGTGCCGTTGATCCAGTGTTGGTTGACGCATTCCTGTTGCTTGAACCATGACCAGGAGAATCTTGAAAGGATGAATTAGAACGAGATTCAGTTTTTGGTCTTTGACATTCTCTAGCAAAATGTCCATAGTTATGACAATCGTAACACTTCACTTTTGACTTGTCAAAGCCCACACTCTTTCCAACGAACTTCCTGCCCGTTCTGTTCATGAACCTCTTTACTCTTCTAGAGATCATGGCCACCTACCATTGTAAATCCATCTCCTCCAGGTCATCAGGGTCGATCTGATCATAATCTTCATCAAACGTAGCAGGATCAGATATTTTCCCTGAATGTAGTTCTCGTAGGATGCAACGAAAGAAGCAAGCAATGCCAAATGATCTTCAGCACTTTTAACACTCAGAGGCATAGACTTAGTACTGATGTTACTATTACTTGATTGTTGTCTCTTTGCCCTGACGAGCCTCCTGAAGCAGCAACAAAACATACTTCACCCTAAGAATTGGTCACAATCTGCTCATTTTCACATGAGAGAAACGCATGTGCACTATCACTTGAAGCATTGTTGGTGGATTAAGGTGTAAGCCCTTTATAAATCCCCGGATCTTGAACCTGATCATAACCCGTTTCCTTCTTCTTCATATTGAGCTCATAAGCTCTCAATTTCCCAACAACCTCTTCTAAGTCTTTAGTTTCATAGTCAGCTTCACCCTTTATATCAAAGTATAAATATCCCACTTTGCAGGTAAGGCATCCAGCAACTTGTCGTTTATCTCCACATCCGTGTATCCCTCTATGTCATAATTGTCCATTTCTGACATGAGATGATAGTATCTAGTGATAATATCTTCAAGGGACTCACTCCTCATGCCTTTAAACACAGCAAATTATTTCTTCAGCAGATCCACCTTGTTCTTCTTCACATCAGTATTGCCCTCATATCTCTTCTCTAGGGCATCCCACATCTCCTTCGACGTAGTGTAACGCTTGAATGTATGTTTGATGCCATCAGGTAATGACATCTTTGTTGCAGCTAAGACTTTCTTCTCAGACTCATACATTCTCTTTTCAGCTTCAGACATGTTCACATAAGCAGTGACACGTTGTCTGCCCTCAAAGTCATGCGTTGGGTTAGCGTACCCATCTTAAATATAGATCCATATCTGTGTGTCCTGGTATTCAATGAACGATTGTAACCTGTCCTTCCATGTTAGGTAATTCTCTACCTTCAGCATTTTTGGAGGTTTGTTTGTGGTGCCAACCTCGTGCTCCATTCTTAACAGCTCATTTAGGTTAGACATATTCGACATTTTTATCGAACCGGCTCATTAAAAACGTTAAAACTTGTCCGAAATGAGTGATTACAAATTATACTATTAGACTCGTCTCGACGATACGATTCTAATGATGTATATTGTCCGATTATGATTTTTGGAATTTTCGTGCCTTTTTTTTATTTTCTAAAAATCACACGAGCCTAACCGTGCACCCGGTTTGTCAAGATTGTTTATGGATCAAATTCTATGTCCGAAAACGTTTAACTCCGGTTTCGTAAGCTGGTTAACTTTCCACCTTTTTGTATAGAACCTGGAACAGTACCAAATCCGAAATAGTAACTCGGATAGTCAATCCGAGATAGAAACCCGGAACAGTAATCCGAATTTCTAATCCACGATGGTAATTTGGAATAGTGATCCGAGATGAAATCCGGAATGCACTGTTCTGATCCAAAATACAATCCGGAATAGACTATCTGATCTAAGATGGAATCCGGAATAGAGTATTCTGATCTGAGATGGAATCCGGAATACACTGCTGATCCAAAATTCAATCCGAAATGGAGGCTTTTCTGATCTGAAATGCAAGTTTTCCAGATCCGAGTTGCAAGTTTGATGATCCGAAATGCAGACTTCTGATCCGAAATTCATGTCTGCAATCCTAAATGCTTTGCTTTTTGATCCGGAATGCAAGTCTTCAATCCGAAATGGCTTCTGTTAATCCGAAATCACTGCAGAAACCCTAAAACAGCTGCCGAAACCGTAGAACAGCCGTCACAAACTTCAAAACAGCCTCTAAAACGTCCAAAAGCCCAACTTTTTCTGTTGTTACGATTCTGAACCGAGCAAAATCAAAAGCAGACTGCTCTAATACCAATTGTAGGTCCCCTAGAACGTATGGATATTCACAGAATCGTCTATCTAATCTAGAGTGCGGAATCCCCTAGATCAGATTTCACAGAAACCAGAACACGAACACGAACACAATTCCTTTCAAACTGTCTTCTATTGATTATCTGACATAAAGTGTTTACAATCAATTCAAGACTCTCTCTCAACTCTCTCTGAACAACTAAACTAGCAACACAATCAACAGAACCAGCAACGTAAACCTTAATGCAAGCCTCCCTTTAATAGAGATAGGTTATGCAACTGGGCTAGGGTTTTCCTACATAGACTGCTAATGGGTCTGAAGCCCAATTCGCCTCCCATGTGCTATATTGTGTCCGGTTCAGCCCAATTACTTCTAATTAACTATTACAAAACTAAACCCGCTAACCGTTTATCATTTTACTAATTACACGATATCCAAAGAACAAATTTAACTTGTCACAAATAAGTAACAACATGCTTGATCATCCATGATCACCAGCTTCAAAGATTTGTTCAATGCCATTATGGATATTTATCCTAGTTTGATCAATTTCGGGATTGTTGTTATCCTGAATGATTGCACCAAGCAGAGGATGATGAACTGGGTGAACATCTGCATGCCTTGTTACTTTTGCACTTTCATAGTCTTTAAAACTACGCGGATGCATTAGAGTTTGAACATAAGCAGGTAACTAAATATCAAGAGGTAGATTTGGCGGGTGATGACGAAAGATCAGCGTCAGAAATCTTGGATAAGGAATCATTAACCGTTTGTCATTTGCTCTTAGTGATAAATGAGTTTGAAAAGCCTGAAGAACCATATGGGAGAAATTGTATGATTGACGGAAAGTTAGACCGATCATAGCATATAAAAGTTCATGTCCCATTCCATCCATAGCCGATTTACAAGGTGCCATGCACTACATCAACACATGATAGAAATATCTCCATTGCCCAATAATCATACCCTTAAATATCTGTTTAAACTGAAAGGAGCCCAAATAACCAAAAGCTCGAGCACCCCTTTCATGAATCTCCTTAGCATAGTTTGTTTCACCATGATCCAGGTCACCAAAACGTAAGGCCGCACGAATAACAACTTCTTTGATCACAATTTGATTTCAATTTACTATGGCTTCAATTTTATTTCCCACTATTCGACCTGTATGCCAAAAGTCTTGAATATATGCTTGCACCTGAAGCACATTTTCAGAAATTGCGAAACTAATTCTTGAGTTTCGTAGAAATTGCATAATCTGCAACACCACGAGCATTTTCATTCAATATTGCTTTCCAATTGTGATGGCTAAAAATCCGGTACTGACAAGGAGGTGCGGCTACTACTGCAGGTTGTGCTCCTTGTTGCTCAACTGGTTGGTCTGCCATATCTATCAACATATACAAGCATAACAGAAACATGTGCATCATATTTTTTAATGGTTTAAATAGTAAAAAGACACACACAACTGCTAATGGTTCTTCAGAAACTTACTCTACCTATAAACCACCACTGAACCAAATGACAAATCCGGATAAGATAAGTAAAGAGATAAGTCCGGAGAAGTGCTAAACAGATAAGTCGGGAACTTATGACAAATCTGGATTGATGGAACCTAGAGAACCATTAAACCAAGAAAAATTGGAAAACAAATAACCTAAACTCGGAAAATAATTTTCTCAAGTAAATCCGGAAAACAAATAAGTCCGACACAAATCCGGACAATTTCGTTAACTCGGAAGGATTTTAAATACGGAAGAAACACTTAGTTCTTTAATCCTAATTTAAATCCGGACGCCAGTTTTAAACTCATCACCAAACCTTAGTTAAGAACCCTCCAAACTTACGGTTGGGAAACTTAGATTCTCCGTGTTTCAAACATCAAACAACAAGATTTACGCTTATTACAATGGATCAAAAAGGTAAAATTTCAAAAACAGTTTATCTTCCTTAGGAAGATAGTGACCAAAACTCCCGCCAAGAACACCAATGAAACCCACTATAAAATTTTGATTAACCAAGCATATAATCAAACTAAATATACCTAAGCAAAAACAAGCAAATAGTCATCCAAACAAACCAAAAACATCTCAAAATCACTCAAAACTCTTTCAACCAATAAACCATTTTCAAGAACACCAAGTTCTTGAAGATGATACAAAACCCCCAAATTTTGTACCCAAAACCCTAACTCAAATCCAACAAAGCTTTAAATCATTCAACCCATAATACATTCCAAGTATTTAACCAAAAATTCATCATACATTCATCATACAAGCAAAAACACCAAGTTTAAGAAGGTAAAACAAGCCCTAGACAAATCACATTACCAAATTTTGTGAAGATGAAGATGATAGAGAATGACGATACATACCTGAGACTTTAAGAAGCTAAAGATGAACTAAAATATTGAACTTCACACAAATATTATCAAGAACAAGGGTTTTCGTAAGTGGGTTTTTTAGAGAGAGTGAAACAGGGGATGAAGATATGAGACTATGAACTAACCGTTCGAATCCTTACATATTTATACAAAACCGAAAAATAATGACTCTTACAAATGATTTAAAACTCGGAAACCAAAACAATACTATAAACCGGAGATGACCTCAAACTCAAAAAACCAAAAGACCTCGAGTAAACTCGGAGATGACCTAAAACACTACTATAAACTTGGAGTAGTTAACCAACTTAAAAACCCGGACCCCAATTTTCTTAACTTAACAAAAATTTTCACTTTTAACCCTTAAAATTTGAAATAGTTCACAACTTTTGAGCAATTCACCAAACATCCTTTTGATGAGAAAACATACACACTCAGATAAATCTCGCACGACATATTTTCATTGGAAAAGACTTATTTTATGGTTACCTGACCTGATGTTTCACACCTTATTAAAAGAATATTCACAACCCCATGAAGTATTTTGGATGATGAACCCGCGCATAGAAACAAGAATACATAATCTTTTTGTTGTTTTTCATTTTTGACTAGCTAAAAGAGACTAACAGTAAGATAATATTTACACAATCTATATTTTTGTGAAGTCAGAGCAAGGAGATCATATCGGTTTTTCTATCAATATCCAATAGAAGATCATGGGATTCAGATTAAACACTTAGAATAACATAAACAATTCAAGACATTCAACGGTACTATGATCCACTTAAGCTTTAGCACGCTTTCGAACACTACTTTCGAGATATGCGATTTAGGGTATTAATTATTGATTGTAACTATGTTTACCCAGCTCAGAATACACTCCCGTATCAAAACTACCAAATAATGCATCTTACAGGTGAGTATATCTGAAAGTTCTCTTTATTGGGCTAAATGTGATACCTTGAGAGCTCAGGTTAGCGCCACCGCACAGACAGAGAGATGAAGGCTCGACTTAAAAGTGGTGTACCAACGTTTGGTATCTTTTTCTGTAGAATTTTCGCAGTATATACTATGTACCCGGTGTTAGCATAGAGATGCAATTTGGACATCCAGTGATGACAAATTTAAACAAGTCATCCGGTGATGATTGTTGTGGTAGAAAAGAAATCCACCAAGGGGGTTTGTGTACAAACGAAGCGCTTAGCAAAACATTATACAAGGTCCAGGCCATTGCTTACGCAATATCAGAAGATTAAGTATAATACTCCAGAGATTTAACAAACATAAAGACCTAGTATCTCAGAAGTTTGGCAATTTATTAAACGAAATTACGGTACTAAGACCATATATCCGAGAGATGTATCACACGAGCTACATAGTACATTATGTTTATATACCAAAAGCAGGTTCTTATTTACGGGTAAAACCCACCGAAGCAACGTATAATGACACTGTTATAATCAACGTTTAGTATTTAGATAATACCACAATCCTGCATCAAATTTGACTAACCGATGTACTATCATTTTTCCTATTACTCAACACAACTTCATTTTTATAATTTTTTTCAAATGATTTTTGTATTTCAAAAAAAAAAAAAAACCTACAACTAAGTAAAATCTTTTTGAGTTTTTAATGTTTGAAAAGCATTAGGAACTGTACATTAAAATGTAAAATAAAGTTTCTGTGTGAGTTTGAACAACATTTTACTCAAGGTTGATCATGCCAATCATTCGGACCAGATCCTCAAATCTAGCCCGATGGAATGTCTTAGTAAACAGGTCTGCAAGATTATCCAAAGAGTCTACCCTAACCAGCTCGATTAAACCCTTTTCAGCACAGTCGCGAATGAAATGATTCCTAACATCTATGTGTTTAGTGCGTGAATGGTTTTGGATTATTAGTATGGAAATGGCAGAGTTATTGTCGACAAGAATTAGAGTTCGCGTAAAATTGAAACCGCAGTCCATCATTTGCTGTTGAATCTACAAAACCTGAGCACAACAGCTCGATGTTGAAATATATTCGGCCTCGCACGTGGATAAAGAAACAACAACTTGCTTTTTACATTGCTAAGACACAAGACCGCCATCAGACGTTGACTTTTTATTGACTGGGCACCCTCCGAAATCAGCATCAGCATACGCTATATTATCCAGACCACCTTCACCTGGATACTAGAAGCCTAGCTTAGGTTTCCTTTAAGAAATCTGAAGATGCGTTTGACAACAGACATATGAGACTCCTTCGGAGTGGACTGGTACATGGCACATAAACAATAGAAATCATAATATCGGGACGCGAAGCCGTAAGATACATAAGCGAACCTATCATAGCTCGATATAAAGTTGGATCCAGTTTAGGATCTTTCTCCTTATCGATCGTTAGCTTGTGATTTGTCGGTAATGGTGTGTTGTAAGAATAGCTATCTTCCAATTCGAATCTCTTGAGAATCTCGTATTTGTTTGACGGACGTACGTCCCTTATTTCTCCTGACTGACTTGAAGACCAAGAAAGAATGACAACTCTCCCATAGCACTCATTCAAATTTTGACTTCTTCACTTTCTCGAACTCGTGACACAATTCTTCATTTGAAGAACCGAAAATTATGTCATCAACGTAAATCTACACAATCAGAAAATCTCCCCCTTTCTTCAAAATGAACAATGTGGAATCGCTCGCACCACACGTGAATCCATGATATAAGAGATGCTTTGATAAAGTCTCGTATTAGGCACGAGGAGCCTGATGGAGACCGTACAAAGCTTTGTCTAGTAGATAGACTTTGTTCTCAGAGTCTAGAGCCGCGAACCCTAGAGGTTGGGATACATACATAGTTTCCTGCAATTTTCCATAAAGGAACGCGCTTTTAACGTCTAACTGATAGACTTTAATACGCATATGACCAGCAAAGGCTAGAAACAAACGAATGGCTTCGAGTCTTGCCATAGGAACCATAGACTTCTCTGTAATCAATCCCTTCCTCTTGATTGAATCCTTGAACAACCAACTGTGCCTTTATTCCGACGACAACACCCTTATCATCCTTTTGCACTTAAAGACCCACTTTGTGTTGATTGCATGTTGACCCTTCGGAAGATCGACCAAATTCCACACTTTTAACTCGTCGAACTGAGCTAACTCTTCTTGCATCGCCTCATACCACGAATTGTCCCTCAGAGCCATTTGATATTCTTTGGCTCAATCTGAGAGATAAAGCATTCATGTAGGCTAAGATTATATATCTCCTCCTACTTAATTTCTATAAACAAACACTACATCTCTGAAATGCTTCTTCACGTTTGCACTCCAGCATTTGGATTCCCAATAATATTATCAACCGGATGATAGATATTTGTTCTTGGAACTGGGATTGTCTGAGATAGGAGATTCTTTCCCAAATTTGATTGAATCTCCCCCTCAGCACTTGCACTACTACTAGCCTCAGAATTACTAGGACTAGCTTAATCTGGGAATTGAACAGCAACAACATTGTTTACTAATGACGACTCAGCGACTGGACCTCCTGTTGCGTCATTCAGAGTCACATTTGTCGGAATACTTACTCTCCAGCTAGCACCCACTTCATCTTTATCTACAAGATGTGTGTAGACAACCTTCGAATCTTCTTCTAAAACATCAGGAAGAACAAATGAATCAAATAATTACTCATAATCATACCCATTTTTAAGACCAAATTCAAATGGTGGAGGTTTGAAACTTAAAGGAGTTTATCAAACACGATTTCCATAGTCTGTTTTTTAATGTTATAAACACATATTTTTGGAGCTCCATTATCGTAACATAGAAAGAAACCTATCTCCCCAAGTTCGCCCATTTTAGGAGTATCTTTCGTGTGTTTAATAACACACTTGATCCCAAAGGGTTGAAACCCTTCTAAATTAGGTTTCTTGTTTTCAAGCAATTCATAACATGTTTTATCTTCTCTTTTGACCGTAAGCACATGGTTAAGCAAATTGCATTCAGTGTTTACCGTCTCAGCCTAGAAGAAAATTGGTAATTTTGATTCAGAAAGCATAGTACGACCCGCCTCAATTAGGGTGCAGTTCTTTCATTCTACAACTCCATTCTATTGGGGAACATAAACAGCCCTGAACTGATGAACTATTCCCATTTCCCACCATAACTCATCAATATATTGATTTTTGAATTCTGTGCCGTTGTTACTTCTGTCACACACCAGATTTCCAACCCAAATCCATACACCGGTGGGCACGGGTGTGGAGTATCGTGACGTCAGTTGATAATCATCGTAGTCAATTAAACAGGCACAAAGTCTTGTAGTAAAATTACTATTACAAACCAAATGTTCGAAATACAACATAATATACAGGATCGTAAATTATACAGAGAAAGAATATAAAACAAACTTTGGGCAGATCTAGGATTTGCAAGATCCTCTATCACTACCGAGCATTACTAGCCTATTTTCATATTGTACCTGCAAGCTTAGTCTTTTGAAAATACGTCAGCTTTAAATACACCCAACTGACTCGTTTTAAAATCATTTCAAATAAATGTTTTAAGTGCGTATCAGCATAAAATCTTTTTATAACTTGGGAAAGTTGATCGTCCAACCTTGTTAACAGATTTACATGTTTGTCCATACATACAGGGCCCAGTACAGAGGGCGAGACATGATTAACGTACACACCAGTTTGGACTCACGAAGGAGTCAATTCTTCCCAACCTTGTGGGAATGCATTTTTTAGCGTCATCGGGTGTATGCCTACACCCGCACTAAGGTCGTGGCCATTTCTATTGTAATGAGCCAAGGATATCCAGGACACAGTAGTTAACCCCCGATGTTTAAGTTATCAAACAAAACTGATTAAAAAAGAATATGCGGATTTACTAGCCACACCCGGCATTCGATTGATCCCATTTCCGACCAAGCAGTAATAATTTACCGTAACCCAAGCCCGTATAGGGGAAATAAGTCGAGAGTATTTACCTGAGCTAGTCTTCTTTTAATTTATAACTCAGCCGTACACAAAAGTACTAAGTGCAGATAGCATTTACCGGCAAGTCTCTAGTCTGGATTATGGCATAAACTAACCAATTAAATACTAACGGTCTTATTTAAGTCATAGACTTAGACCGAGTAATATACATGATCAAGACGTATAACGCTTGATTAAACGGTGATCGGATAGAATGTAGTTTAATCCCTACAAGTACCTTGACTTGTGTAATATGGATAAACTATAAACGTTCTGGATTTTGAGACTTAAATGACAATGTTAAACCCGTTTCGGTTATTTCCATAAACAAGTTACATATACTTAACCGTACGCATATCAGCGATATCGGGTAACCGGATAAGTCATGGACAAGTTTTATATGCCATTATATTTAAATAAGTTGTACTATCAGTATTATGTCCGTCATGGTTTTAAATAATACTATGCCTCATAAGGGCGTTTTGGTAATTTCATACCGTAAAAAAGGAACTTGAATATAACTTATTGTTATAACTATAAGTATTCTGGAAAAATAATTTAAATATGATATAATATCAGTAGGATATTAACTTTATGTGTAATTTATCTTTTATGACCAAACTATGCATTAGAGGGGCATTTTAGTCATTTTACACAGTCTATAAATTATTTGGGATTATTAGTGTATAGCATGTACCCACTATAAATATGTTTAAAATATGTTTTAAAATCAGTTGGTAACAAGTATTGGTCAATTAATATGGTTTAGAACCATACTATGCGCCGAAATGGCGCTTATGTCGTAAAATGACGTCTTATGCGATGTTTAATGAAAACCGATGTTAATGTCAGATTAAAATGTCTTAGATACGTTATTTAATATAACATATCAGTAGGTAAAAGATTTACCTTGAAAAGATTTGATTAAAACCGTTTTATGAGCCACAGGGGCTGAATCATCATTTATCGACATAATTTAAAGACCTGCTTGTAAACTCAGTTTATAATCTGGATTGACATCCCAAATAATTCTACTGATAATATTATATCAGTAGGAAACTTATTTTCAAGTTCATTATCATTAAAACCTTGATTTATGCAAAAAGGGCATTTTAGTAAAAAATGGCATAATTGCGGAACTCGCGCATAAACTAAGATTCTGATTATGATCATGTAATATAAACTCAGAGGGTTATGCTACATTATATTATAATCATAATAAAACTATAGAACAGTAGCTAACTAATCTAAATCGGGTCAAAATCGAAAGTCAAAGTAGAAGTCAAACTTCACGACTTTCTGTTGCGAACCGACCCTAGAACTGAAATTAACGAGTCGAACATGTTCTTACATGTTCTAATAACTATCACCAACTTCTTTAAGTGTCAAAACGGGTTTCATAACATATATAAGATCAATTTATGATTTTTCCAAAAAATGGACTCTTTGACTTTTTAATAACTTAACTTTGACCCGTCAATTGGTCTAGCAAACGTGATCTTCAGGAGGTGCCCTTTACAGAGATTAACACCTACCTTATTACGATCACTTAGCGATGTTCGTTACGAACAATTGCTGGACCATGATGGTCTTAACCGAAAGTCAAAGCGTTTTCCGTAAAACACTTGACTTTTGGCTATAAAAGCCTATAAACGAAAATGCACAAGGAAGGAACACTTACAATAGGTTCCTTGAATGCAATAGAACTAAGTTGGATGCTCCTTTAAGTTAGGAACTTCCAGAGGAGGGAGATAGAGTTGAAAATGAGAAAGGTGCAAGTTCAAAGGTTGAACCTTTGCACCTATTTATAGTTGGAGAGCTTGAAGCAGGTGATGCAAGGTGTTAAGGGGTGTAAGAGGGAGCTTACAAGTGTCCCAAAACATGGCATAGCAGTTTTAAAGTCCCTGGTTTCGATTTAAATGGTTTTGGCATGTGTGGAGGCCAAGCAAAACTTTCTACAGATACAAGCCTCTCGCCACCCGCGAGAGGCACAGGGCTTGCCTCTCGCGCCCCGCGAGTGCCCCATATGCATATCTGAAGTTTGCTACTTTTAGTCCCTCAACTTATTAAATACCCTTAAAACCTCCTAAAACACCCTTTTAACATATTTAGCCCTCCGTAGCCAATATTTGGCATACCCAAGATTATGCCCGGACATTGTCGAGCTCTCGGTTCGTTAAAAGGTCACACAGAGGTAAAAGTTAACATGTTGACACTTTTAACTCCTCCATTATCCAACTTTCACATATTTACAGGATTGAACCCTCTTGTCCATCAAATGGCACGTATGAGAGTTAGGGCTTCGTAAAGGATCACTCAGAAGCTCACTATAAGCATGTTGACGCCGATGTCACTCAGAGGCTGGGCATGTTGACATATCAGTCCCTCAGAGGCCAAGTTTTAAGCATCTTGACATATCAGTTACTCAGGGGCTAATGATTTAAGCATGTTGACATATCAGTCATTCAGAGGCTGTTGTTTATGCATGTTGTCATCAAGTGGTTTTTGGATCATGTTAACAGTTTTCCGGTTTGTGAGGTTTTCGTTTAATTTTTCCTTCCTCACACGATTCACATTTATTATGCATGTTGTAGCTACGTAAAGGAACCCCCAACACTAAGTCATTTTCCATAAGTGGTTCATTTTTCGCAGATGCACATGGCCCATTCGTCTATGCCAAATGTAAGATTGATCTTTAGTCGCTTTTGATAGTAAACAAGTCACTAGGGTAGATGAGTTGACCAACGGGCTCATATCCATAGCATATGAGTCATTCACCCTTGGAACCCTCATTACGATCCAATCCTCTAGAACAACAAATCCAGGACGCAATATGAAGCAAGCTTTATCAGTGAATAGTATCGAGTACTTGTTATCACAGATTTGAGATTCCGACATCAAGTTATGCTTCAGTTCTTCAACATAGTTCACTTTGTGCAGCGTTATCTTTCCGTTTGTCACCAATCCTTCACTAGTGATATAATCTCCTTTCTCACTAGCAAAGTTTACATATCCACCACGAATTTGTTTTAGATTATTCAACAACTATTTATTCGCTGTCATGTGTCTGGAATAACCACTATCGATATACCAAATATAGATAGCCCTCTTCAGCTGCTCCTACACTCACCAACAAGGAAATCAGTTAGAATGTGGGACCCAAGCCATGATGGTCTTGTGTCATCCCATTTCATCTACAAAGGAAAACTCTTTAAAATAACCATCACCACCAACTCGTCCTATATTTCCATTTCGGAAGTTTATGGAGTGGTTCCCAGCAAATCGAGGATTGTACAAGGTTGATGATCGGTTGGTAACAAAAGTTTTCAAAGTTTCGGCTTTCATGGTTTTGATATCCGAAATTTTGACTTCTCGGAGGCTCAAAATTTCTACCAAAACTAGGTACTTCATTGTTTCTTGAGAATGTTCTTGGTTGGTTAATCGAGTGTTGTCTCTGATTATGAAATCGAGGGGGGTGACACACTCTGGTCATTGACAAACCGGTTCTGAGCATGAGGTCTAACATAGTCGTTATTAGATCCTCCATAACGATGGTCATTATCATGTGAATGGATTGTAACACGATTTTGACGTCTGTGAGGAATTTTCTCACGAGCATCATCTTTTTGTGAAGAAGTTTCCGATCCACGACGAGGGCAAATATCAACTGGTTCCTTACGTTGATCTTGACGTTGTTGTGCTTTAGCATTTGATTTATGAACTAGTTTTGGTTCTTGTTTAATTACTTTACCTCTTTCAACCTTTTGATTTTTATTATTTTTCTTATCAACATCTGTCGTATCATTTTGAGGTTTTTTGACCAAACGATTTCTTTGATCAGGATCAACAAGGAATTTGCCATTGTCATTAGGATAGTCTGTGGCCAAGTGTCCTTTCACATGACACTTATAGCATTTGCGAACTTTTGTAACAGTTTTTGGATGTTCTTCCTGACTGTTCGATGATGTTGAAGCCTTTGTGGGAATTTTCAAAATTTGGGTGACAAACTTAGAGTTTGATACTTACTTCTTGATTAAAATCTTCCCCTTTAACAAACTCAGTTTTAGGAACCGTTTTCACATTCTTTTGAGGTATCCCACGGGATTTTGGTTTTGAGTTAGCATTTTGAACTTGATTAAAGATTTCTAGAATATTATTACTTATCAAGTTTTCAATGTTTTCAAAATTCAGTTCACTTTTCTTTGTGGCTTCACTCATCCTCGATTTTTCTAAGTCTGAGACTACTTCATGCTCATATTCAGATTCATTCTGTGGCTCAACGGTCAGAGGAGTTTTTGTCACAAAATTTGCCAATCCACGATCAATGCTTGCCATCGATGTATAGTTGTGATTGATTGGAGGAGGCACATTACTATACCCAATGCCAAACATTTCTTCTTCAGAATCTTTGAGACCTTAGCTGTTTAGGCATAGATTCATCAATTCAGTCAAATCTCCAATTTTTTCGATTTTTCTTTCTAAATGCAAAATTAGATTGTCCTTTTCCAAAATAAGTTTGTTCTTTTCCAAAACACAATTCTGATTTATTTCAAGCTTAGATTTTAATTCTTGGTTTTTAAGAGTTGCCTGTGCCACGAGTCTCTCAAATTCAGAGATATCATTTTTCAAAGACTTAATCTTGGTTCGGTGTTCTTTATCCGAAATAGATGAAACTGCAATTAGTTCTCTAGATTTTTCTAGATTTGAAATCAAGTTTGCATTCTGCAGAGCATATCTATCAAGCTTAGCTACAAACTCTACACATCTTGCACACCGTCTATCTACAGGATTAGAGGTTACCTCAATTCCAGCCATGAATGTACATTCTTCCTTTACTACAGAGTTGTCAGCTAACTTTTGAGCTTCTGCCTTAGCAAATGGCTGCATTTCGGTAGTTGAGATCTTGAACTCAAAACATTCACTCTTACCTTCAATCCCAGCGCCATTAGATCTCTTGGTTTCTTCGTCGTTAATATTTTCTTCAATTTCGGCTACTTTACTTAATTCCAATTCTTCACCCATGACCTCAGCTACAACAACCAGCTCCACCAAGCTAGCTTTTTCGATAATCTCCTCGCATTCCTCTTCTTCAATAATTTCTGCCATAAAGGCTTTTCAAACAATAGCTCCCAGTAAGTTTTCCAAAGCACATCCCAAGTCATATTGTTCGAGTACTTCCTGTAGAGACTGAGCTACCAAGGCGTTGTTTGCTGAAGAAGTAAGATTATCTGAGGCACTAGATATTGAATTTGAAGCATTTGAAGAATTTGAATGAGCTCTTGAGTTTTTTCTACTTTCGTAATTGTTTGATCTCTCCATCTTCGGCTTTCGAAAATCCCGTGCATAATACCCATAGATATTACAATTGTAACACTTTACTTTTGTCATATCAATGCCCATTTGAGCCTTGGTATGACCACCAATAAACTTCTTCTACGTCTTCATAAGAAACTTCTTTGCTCTTTGAACCAATAAAGCTATGTTAAGTTGAAGATCAAGTTCTTCCATTTCATTTTGATCAATTTGGTCAAAATCTTCATCGAGAGTCGATTTCTCAACAAGCTTTCCAACACAAAAAATTTCATACGCCATCATAAAAGATGCCAAAAGACTCATATTGTCTTTGATTTCCACCAGATGAGTACATTCCTTGATTTGGATTAGCATTTCCTCCCAATATACTTGCACTTTCGCTTGCAAAAGAATGATGATCTTCAGAAGTTTCATTTTCTGTGTAAAGTGCGACACCTGCTCCACTAGTAATCACCTTATCTCCATGTCTTGAAGCTTTATATAGCTGAGGATCTTGTATCATCTCAAAATCAGATGCTTGATCTTCCATATTCCAAGCATATCCCTTCAGTTTTTGCACCGCTTCTTCCAAAGAAAGTTCCTCATAAAGAACACCTTCTCTAATCAAAGCTGTATACATGTTCCATTCTCGTGGAAGACAATTTAGAAATTTCTTGACCTTTTCAAATTCAGTGTATAAGCCTTCCTCACTTTTGTCTAGCTCGCTTAACAAGTGATAAAACCTGTTAATTGTGTCATCAAACAATTCATTCTTTAGGGCTTTGAACACAACGAATTCAGTTTTTAGACGTTCCAAAAGTCGCTTCCTATACATTGCATTTCCTTCATATCGTTCAATCATGCTATCCCATAGCTCTTTCGAAATACTTCTTTTACGGAAAGTGTGAAGTATTGATTGTGAAATAGCCATTGTAATCATTGACATTGGTTTTTCCTCACAATCATAGAACTTTTTCTGATTCTTAGTAAGTGCCAAATAGGTGTCAATGATTAATGTTCTAATAGGTGTAGCTCCACAACCTTTTGCAATAGATAACCATATCTTGATATCTTTCGCTCTCACATATCTTTCTAAACGTTCCTTCCATTCAGGAAAATCTAACTCGTTTATCAAGAGAGGAGGTTTGTCGTTACTCCCCACTTCAGCATTATGTTTGAGATTTTGAACCATTGCGGTAAGATTGTTTGCAAATTTGAAAAGATCCGAAAGAAACAAAATGTTCTCAGTGTGTTAAAGTAGGTTTAAAAAGAAGGTTTGATTGAAAGAGTGTCTAAGTACAGAAATTCGAAGAACAAGAGTTAACTAGAAAGCACGGAGTGAAATGTCCAGACATTTATCAGAGTGTAAAACCTGGATCTAAAACCTGATTTGAAACAAAAACTCGGACACACCACCCACAACTTAGACTCGGACACACCACCCACAACTTAGACTCGGAACTTAAACAATGTTTTGTTTAAATTTGGAAACCACTCAAAGATGTTAAACTCGGTCAACTTATAGAAGCTTAAACTCGGACACAACTCACAATAAAAGTTAAACTCGGAAGAGCTTTCAAATCCGGACATAGGTCAAACCCGAAATTACAAAAGATTTGTAATCTGGATTGATTATCCCGGAGGTGAAAGAACCAGTTCTGGATATCTCACCAATATGACTGCACACTGGATCAAGAATAGTCCGGAAACACAAATAATAAAAAGAAACATGGAAAAGCTTTTAAAAGATCAAATGATGAATCTCTTACCAACCTTCAAAAATCCAACAACAACTTCATAAACCTCTGTAAAAACACCGGATGAAGATCAAACCAAAAAGGCTATAACCTAATGAAAATCCATCACCAGTTCACTAGAAATCAACAACGAATCATGAATGAATCACAAAAACTCACTAAGTAATCACTAGAACCCAATCGAAAGATGATTTTTCTCACAAAAACCTTCAAACCAAGAAAACCTACAGTAGAATGAGCACACCGCTCTGATACCACTTGTTAGTCCACTCAATCCAAGGATCTCACTCACTAACACAATCACTAGGTGTGTTGAATCCACCTAGCAATCACCATTGTAGGATAATGTATCAGGAAACAAGATTGATAAGAGAAATCAAAGAGTACACGAAGTATTCCTTGATGTGAAAGATGAGTGACGTCACACACACAGTAGCCACAAGACAAAACATACACCAATGATTAGGGTTTTCTTGCTGCATAAACTTTCCACAAAAGAATTACCATTTTGTCTAATCCATTAGATGGTTATATACAATATAAATCCGGACACACTTGTTTGGTTAACAAAACAAGGCCCAAGGCCCATACATAGAGAACTCGGACTAGCAAACATCTACTAAAGTCTGGACATCTACAATCTATACTAAAACTCGGACTTGGGAACTACATACCCAAGTCCGGAATACATATTAGTAAACTCGGAACAATAGTAAACACGGATTAGATCTAAACCCTAACCTGGACCTAGAACAAACTTGGAAACAACACTTATAATTTCAGACACTTATAATTAATGCAAGATATACATAAAAGACCCCTGAACTTTTGAGAGACTTCACTTATCTCACTAAGTGCATTAACAACAGGAATCAACTCTACCAACGTTCCATGAGTTATGCTTTTGTAGCAAATGATGATACTCATGTCACTGATAATCTCTTGTTTATACTCGATTATCTTAAGCACATAGACCCAACTGACCTAAGGAGATGGCATAATGCACCAGGTAGCCTTACTTAGTCTAAGAGCTAACAATATTTTTTACAGAGTACTGGTAGGACTTACCCATGATTAAGTGGGAGGTCATAAGTGGGGTTGGATAAATCTAGGATCAAATATTTTAAGTGTAATAGATTGGGACACTTTGCTAGAGAATGCACGAGTCAAACAAATAACTCTGCATTAATGATCACATGTCCTAATCAATGATCTTAACCTAATATACAACAAAAGTGTTATCCCCAAAATACCCCTAGACCAAATGTGCAAAACACAAACCACTTTGCACAAATCTGAATCTTGTACTTGTGCACTATGTCCCTATACCACATGTCCCTCTTATAGTATGTCCAAATGCCAATTACACATTTTCAATCATCACCAGCAACTCCTGCTTCTACAGAGCCTAGTCAATAAAGCTTCTTTACACAAGACTATGTTGATTGGAGTAGTTTGCTAGAGAATTTAATAGAAGCAAATTTTGCTTTAATAGCAAATGACTGTGATGAACATGAAAAATTTTGTTTTCTGGCTATTGAGCATGTTTCAGGAGAAGAGGATCTAGTTTAAACCGTTGTTGGTGAAGTTGTTGAAAGCTCTAGTCAAGCATCTGTTGGTGACTAGGAGCATGTAGAAAGGATGGATGAGAAATACCACAAAAGTTCTATTGATTGCATAAGTGCTGATCAAGTTGAATTGGCTGCCTCAAAGGTATCAACTCAAACTCTTATAGAGTTGTGTTCAGATAAATGAATCATTGCTTTTGCTAACATAAAAGAGGTAAATGAAAACCTGAGAAAAAAGGTACAAATCATTGAAATTATTCTTGAAAAATTTTAAAAATATTTTAAAACAAGAATAACTGAAAAAGACCTTGAGTTAAGTAGTCTAAAACATGGGATATCTATTACCAAGGATCAACTCTAGTCAATGGTAGAAAAATATTAGACTTGTAAAAAGGAGTTAGAATTTACACATACCACCTGTGAAAAATGGCTGAATCTCATCAAGGTTATGACATGCTCTTGAAAAAACAAATTAAGAGTAATGTGAAGTTTGGGCTTAGTTTTAGAAAATGTGACTAAGAACAAGAAACTACAGCTTCCATTGACTCTGAGATGGTTGAAGTTATACCAACCACATAAATGGGGGAAGAAATAATGATCACTGAACCTAGTGGCAAGAATATAACACTTGAAAAGCCACCAAGGTCCATTTAAGTTGAAATCTAAAGTGTTGGTGCATATTTGAGACAACAGCTTAGATTTGGTCTTTGGATATCTTGTAATTAGTAAAATGTTAAACAGATAGCGGGTTTAGTTTTCTATTAGTGAATTAGAAGTAATTGGGCTGAAATAGAAACAATATAACACATGGCAGGTGAATTGGGCTTTAAACCCATTAGCAGTCCATGTAGGAAACCCTAGCCCATGTGCATTATCTATCTCTATATATATAGAGGTTGTGATAAGGGTTAAGGTTGCTCAGTTAGTTGTTCAGTGCTGAAAGAATTGCTTCAGAGAGATTGAGAAAGGAGTCTTGAATTGATTGTAAAACAATTGTGTTTGATAATCAATAAAAGAGAGTTTAAAGGAATTGTGTTCATGTTCTTGTTCGTGTTCTTGTGTTTTCAGTGAAATCTGATCTAGGGGATTCCGCACTCTAGATTTGATAGATGATTCTGTCAAGATCCATAAGGACTAGGGGACCCATTTTTGGTATCAGAGCATTCGGCTCTTGATTATTGCTCGGTTTAGAATCGTAACAGCAGAAAAATTGGATTTTTGGGCGTTTTGGAGGCTGTTTTTGAAGTTTGTGACAACTGAATTAGGGTTTTGACGGCTGTTTTAGGGTTTTTGCAGGTATTTCGGATTTTTTTGCAGGTATTTTGGATTAACAGCAAGCAATTCAGATTGAAGAAAGACATTCCGGACTAAAAAGCATAGTAATTCGGATTGAAGACTTGAATTTCAGATCAGAATCTACAATTTGGCTCTGGAAAACAGTATTATTCAGATCAGAAAAGCCATTTCGGATTTCATTTCGGATCAAAAGCTATTTCGGATTGAATTTCGTATCAGAATTGTATTCTGGATTCCATCTCGGATTGGGAACTATTCCGGATTCCATCTCGGATCAGAATAGTCTATTCCGGATTTTATTCGGATTAGAATAGTGCATTCCGGATTTCATCTCGGATCACTATTCCGGATCACCATTTCGGATTAGCAATCTGGATTACTGTTCGGGATTTCTATCTCGGATTCACTATCCGAGTTACTGTTTCGGATTTGGTACTGTTCCGGATTCTCTACAAAAAGGTGGAAACTTAACCAGCTGGCGTAACAAGAGTTAAACGTTTTTGGACATAGAAATTGATCCATAGACAATTTTGACGAACCGATTGGACAGTTAGACTCGGTTGATTTTTAGGACAAAAAAAATGTCGTCGAGACGAGTCTAACTGTATAATTTGGTTAGAATCGTATCGTCAAGAATTCTTAAAATCATAATCGGACATTATATATCGCTAGAATCGTATCATCGAGACGAGTCTAACAATATAATTTGGTAACCACCCATTTCGGATAAGTTTTAACGTTTTTAACGAGCTTGTTCGATAAAAATGTCGAATATGTCAAATCTAAATGAGATGTTAAGGATGGAGCATGAGGCTGGAACCACAAATAAACCTCCAAAGATGCTGAAGGTAGAGAACTATCTTACTTGGAAGGATAGGTTTCAATCCTTTATTGAATATCAGGACACTCAGATGTGGATCTGTATTCCAGATGGGTACACTAACCCAATGCATGATTTTGAGGGCAGACAACGGGTTACTGCTTACGTGAATATATCTGAAGCCGAGAAGAGGATGTATGAGTCTGAAAAGAAGGCCTTAGCTGCTATCAAGATGTCATTACCTGATGGCATCAAACATACATTCAAGCGTTACACTACATCAAAGGAGATGTGGGATGCCCTAGAGAAGAGGTATGAGGGTAATTCCGATGTGAAGAAGAACAAGGTTGATCTTCTGAAGAAACAGTTTGCTGTGTTCAAAGGAATTAGAAATGAATCCCTTGAAGATATTATCACTCGATATTATCATCTGATGTCAGAAATAGACAATTATGACATAGAGGGATACATAGATGTGGTTATAAACGACAAGTTGCGGGATGCTTTACCTGCAAAGTGGGATATCTACACGTTGATGATAAAAGGTGAAGCTCATTACGAAAAGAAAGACTTGGAAGAGGTTGTTGGGAAGTTGAGAGCTTATGAGCTCAATATGAAGAACAAGGAAACGGGTTATGATCAGGTTCAAGATCCGGGGATTTATAAAGGTCTTACACCTTCATCTTCCAAAAATGCTTCAAGTGATTGCACAACTGCGTTTCTCTCATGTGAGAATGAACAGGTCGTGACAAATTCTGAGGGTGAAGTATGTTTTGTAGCTGCTTCAGGAGGCTCGTTCAGGGGCTAAGAGACAACAATCAAGTAACAGCGGTTCTAAGTCTATGCCTCTGAGTGTTAAAAGTGCTGAAGATCACCTGGCATTGCTTGCTTCTATTGTTGCTTCCTACCAGAACTATATTCAGGGAAAAAAATCTGATCCTGCTACGTTTGATGAAGATTATGATTAGATCGACCCTGATGACTTAGAGGAGATGGATTTGCAATGGCAGATGGCCATGATTTCTAGAAGGGTGAAGAGGTTCATGAACATAACGGGCAGGAAGTTCGTTGGCAAAAGTGTGGGCTTTGACAAGTCAAAAGTGAAGTGTTACAACTGCCACAACTACGGATATTTCGCTAGAGAGTGTCAAAGGGCTAAGTCTGAATCTCGTTCTAGTTCATCCTTTCAAGATTCTCCTGGTCATGGTTCAAGCAATAGGAATGCATCAAACAACATTGGATCAAATGCCCTGATTTCTACTGCTAGAGAGGGTTCTTATGATTGGAGTGCTCATCTGGAAAGTGATAACAACGCCTCACAGGTGTTCATGGCTGAGATAGTTCCAGTTGTTGATGAAGAAGTGAAAGCTGATGCTGAGGAAGAGCAAGAGAAAGTAGCTAAAAAAGCTGATGGAGAACAGACTGCTGCAGAGAAGAAGATGGCTGCTGATTTTGATGCTTTCATGGCTGATCTAAGCAAATCAACAGGTGAGGTATGTTCTAACTCTGGTAGTTCTGTTTGTTTGAAGTGTAGTGAACTGCAAAGTGAAGTTGACACATTAACAAAGCAAAACCAAAGTCTGGCTAATGAGCTCTCAAGCCTAAAAGAATCAAACATTTTCGTAAAACAAAATGAGTCACTATAGTTTAAGAAAATTAAAGGTTATGAAGAAGAAATCAATATCCTAACCTGTAAGCTTAATGAAAAACTTCAAGTTATTGACTTAGCTCATGATACGATGAGTGAGAAAACAAAATAAATTTATGAAAAATGCAAAGAGTTGTCTGAAGCACAACTTAAAATTTGTGAACTTGAAAAGAAATTAATCAATTCAGAGATTCCTTTTTTTTCATGAAACACATGATGAATGGCTTGAAGAAGAGTAATGACAAGACTTGTGTGGGCTTCAAAGGGTTGAATGAAGTTCCACCACCTCTTGGTCACGACTATTCTTACTTGCTAGATGAAGAAGAGCTTACAGACTTTGTGTCAACTACACCCGGTAGTTCCACATCAGAAAGTGTTGATGGTTCTGAGAATGCCAAGAAGGATAACAACAAGGAACCAATTTTGAAAACAAAAATTACACACCCTAAAAATCAAAAACAATTTTTTTTAAAAAGGTTGATTTTGTTAAGGGAAGTGACATGAATGAAGAGGTCCATGTTATTACTAAAGAGTCTAATGTGCAGTTTGCTAACTAAAAATAAAGAAAAATCAGAAGTTAAGCAAAATAAACAAGATCCTTCAAAGGCATCATCATCATCATCATCATCATCATCATCATCATCATCATCACCTGATGAATCTAAGCAAGAGGCTTCTGTAAAGAAGTCTTCGGCTAGAAAATCGTGTTTCAAATGTCATGAAAAAGGACATGTAGCTAGTTGTTGTCCTAACAAAAAGAGTGAAGCACAGGTAAGTGAGAAACAAAGAGAAAAATCACTAGCAAAAAGTGGTGATGGTGAGAAGAAAGTTAACTCACTAAAGATATCTGCTACTAGGCAACAAAGTGTTGCAACTGGTGTAGATAAGGCTGAAAAAGGAACTCACCAAGTTCCTCGCTTTCAAAGAAATCAACAAAGATTTCAGCCTGCATCTACATCAGGCAGATATGATAGACCTAGAAGTAGTTCACCAAGAATGAATAACTTTAATGGTCCATCAAATAATTTCAGAAGTCAAGGTCAATATCAAAATCGATACCAGAATCTTGGTGGTCGAAATTTGTATAACGATGGTTTTAGAAATTATCATCATCAAAATTCATGGAACCAAAATCATAATTTTCATTGGTCGCAAAGTCCAAACACGGTTAGGAAACCTCAGGACCACAGACCTAGTGGAAATCAAAAACCATTTCCATCAACAGGTCTAAGATCCAAGACTACTATTAGGAGTGATGGATACTGGATGGATGTTCCTATTATTGATGAATCTGGAAGACCCAAGAGTGTTATGGCTTGGGTCCCCCAATCTAACTAATTTTGTTGGATGGTGCAGGAGCTGATAAGGAGGATTATCAACTTTTGGTATGTTGATAGTGGCTGCTCCAGGCACATGACGGGGGTTGCAAGGCTGTCGACTGAGTTTGAGAATATAGATGGTGGTTATGTGAATTTTGTAGGGGCTAAAGGAGGGCCATTACCGGTCGAGGAAAAGTGACTAATGGGAAGATCAGACTGGACAAAGTGAACTAGGTTGAGCAGCTGAAGCACAATCTGATGAGCGTGTCTCAAGTCTGCGACAAGGGTCACCCGGTCCACTTTACAAAGTCTGAAGCTTTGGTGTTGAAATCTGGTTTGGTGATACCGGATGATTGGATAGTGATGAGAGCGCCAAGGAGAAACAACACTTATGTCATGGACATGGGTGCTAAGGATTCTTCGAATGTGGTGGCGTGTTTACTATCAAAAGCATCTGAGGCTGAGTCATTGCTGTGGCACAGACGCATGGCCCACATCCACTATCGAAAAATGAACTATATTATTAAAAATGGTTTAGTGGATGGGGTTCCAGTGCAAAGGTTTCACGTGGAAAACAACAAAAGAAACCTCACAAGTCTAAAACAGTAAATTCCATTGATGCCCCTTATAAATTACTTCATATGGATCTATTCGGTCCAGTGAACGTAAGGAGCATAGGTGGAAAGTACTATTGTTTAGTTGTCACTGATGATTACTCACGTTATTCATGGGTTTTCTTTTTAGATACAAAAGATGAGACAGCAGAGATGCTGATTGATCTTTTTACAAAATTGGAAAATGTCCATGATGCATGGATCTAAGGGATAAGGAGTGATAATGGCACGAAGTTCAAGAATCAAGTTCTGGATCTCTATTGTCTTCACAAAGGAATTGAACATCAATATTCTTCTCCTTATACACCTCAACAGAATGGAGTCGCTGAGAGGAAGAACAGGACGTTGATTGAAGCCGCAAGGACTATGCTATCTGATTCAAAGCTTCCAGTTCTCTTCTGGGGAGAAGCTGTGAACACAACTTGCTATATCTTGAACAAAGTTTTGACGATTAAACAGTTTAACAAAACATGTCACGAACTATTGTTTAACCAAAAACCAAACTTAAAAGGCTTTGAACCATTTGGATTACCCTGCACCATTGTGCGAAACAAAGATAAACAAAAATTCAGTGAGGTAGCTAATGAGGGTTACTTTCTAGGCTATATGCCTGGAACACCGAATAAAAGGGTTTTTAATCTAAAAACTGTTAAAATTGAGGTGGTGTTTAACATGGAAATCACTAGTTATTCACCTCAACAATCAACGAGTGGTCTTGTTATATTATATGATTATGGCAGTGTGTTTAAATCATTTAATATTCCTGATTTTTCCAATGCAGATAAATCTCAAGTGATCTATACTATGATTAGTGCAGATGTCGAGTGTGATTTCATGCCTAGATTGAGTGTATCGATGACAGATGCTCCAGAAACTTCTTCCAGTGCAGCTCCAGGGGACTCCAGTGATAGTGAGTCTGAACCTATTCAGGGGACGAAGAATTCACTAATCCGTTTGCTAATGCTAATATTCAGGGGGAGGTTGGATCTAATCTGGGAGATAATCTGGTTGTTGACACCATTGCTACCACACGAGTAAACAGAGATCATCCAGTTGGAAACATCATTAGCGATCCTTCTACAGGTGTTCAGACGAGAAGACGTGTGCTCGAAGGTTCCTGTTTGTTTACTTCGATTCAGAAGACTGGGTTGATTCATGAGTGTTTATATAGCTGCTTTATTGCCCAAGAGGAGCCGAAAAATGTTCATATTTGGCTCTAAAAGATAATTGTTGGGTTGAAGCTATGCAAGAGGAACTAGCTCAGTTCAAGAAGTTGAAATTCTAGGAGCTAGTTGACTTGCCTGAAGGAGAGAAGGAAATAGGCACTAAGTGGGTGTTCAAGTGCAAGACAGACGATCGAGGGATCGTAATAAGGAATAAGGCTCGGTTGGTGGTGAAAGGATTCAATCAGCAAGAGGGGATTGATTATAATGAAGTGTTTGCACCATTAGCAAGGTTGGAAGCAATTCGTTTTTTCCTAGCTTTTGCTTCATTCAAGGGCTTCAAAGTTTACCAACTTGACGTGAAGAGTGCATTTCTTTACAGGAAAGTCCAAGAAGTGGTGTATGTCTCACAGCTAGACGGGTTTATTGATCTAGACTATCCAGATCGAGTCTATTGACTTGATAAGGTATTGTATGGATTGCATCAGGCACCTAGGGCGTGGTATGAGACACCGTCGGCACATTTGCTAAAATATGGTTTTGAAAGAGGTTAGATTGACAGTACACTGTTCATCAAAAGGAAGAAGGAAGACTTTCTGCTTGTACAGGTATAATTAGATGACATCATCTTTGGTTCATCTGATGAGAACATGTGTCATGATTTCGAAGAGGTAATGAAGAGCAAGTTTGAGATGAGTGTGATGGGTGAGCTATCCTACTTTTTGGGTTTACAAGTTGGACAGAAGAAGGATGGGATGTTTATTCATCAGACGACGTATGTGTATGACATTTTGTCTCGTTTCAAGATGGAGCATTGCGCTACTTTCAATACACCTATCTGTGAGAATCACAATCTTGGTCCAGATCATGAGAGTGTGGAGGATGTAGATCCAACTCAATACAGTGCAATGATTGGTTCTCTAATGTACTTGACTGCTTCAAGACCTGACATCATGTTCGTAGTATGTCTTTGCGCCAGATATCAAGCGAATCCAAAGGAGTCCCACATGAAAGCGGTGAAGCGGATTCTTCGTTACTTGAAGGGGAAACCTAAACTTGGATTATGGTATCCAGCTGCTAGTGATTTGAAGTTTGTTGCTTTTACTGATTCGGACTTTGGAGGATGCAAATCTACAAGAAAGTCTACCACAGTTGGATGTCAGTTCTTAGGAGGGAGGCTCGTTTCATGGCAATGCAAGAAGTAGTCTTGCGTGTCTACCTCGACGTGTGAAGCTGAATATATTGTTGCGGGTAGCTGTTGCTCTCAAGTACTCTGGATTCAACATCAGATGCATGATTACGGTTTGAATTTCCCTCGTACTCCTATTATGATAGACAATAATGCCACTATTTCAATCAACAACATTCCCGTAAAACACAGTTGCACAAAACATATTGACATTCGTCATCATTTTATACGGGATTGTGCTGAAAAGAAATTAATTGAACTGCATCGAGTTGACACACTAGATAACCTGGCAGATCTTTACACAAAAGCTTTTGACAGGGCTCGTTTTGAACATTTAGTCCAACTCAACGGGATGGGGAATCCTGAATAACCATTTTTCCATAAAAATAGTTTGTAAATAATTTACTGTTTTTCAAAAATAAAAAACAATAAAAAAAATTAGAAAATCAAAAATGATTTTTTCACTGTGTGAAAAAGAAGAAATGATAGTACATCAGCAAGTTAGACAATCACACTGAAATTAAAAAAAAATTGCTTACGTGTGATAGCAGCTTCATCATATGATGTACCAGTAAGCAAAAGGCATGAAATAATCAACTTAACTTGGTGATATAAACATAAATAAACTGTGTATGAGTGGGTGACATATCAGTGGGGTATGGTTTTATAACCTTAAATCTTGCATTGATAGATTGCCAAAATATGAGGTTTTCGGTCTTTATATCGTTATTTCATCTGGGGTATCAAGGTTGTCCTTCTGCTGCATCCAGATATTTGCTGACCTAAGCACAACCAGGATATCTTAAAAGAGCAAAAATGCCAAATCCCAAATATTGAAGAAGCTCTCCTAGAGAGTCATTCAAATGTGCAAATTGCATTATTCGTACCAAAATTTGGTATTTGTCCTAACCCTCTCTCTTTGCTGTACGGAAGTACTGACCTGATCACCAATTATCTAACATTGTATATTCAAAAGGATGATTTTTGGTATACTCATCTACTACGATGAATTATTGTGCATACCTTGGTCGCGGGGGTATGTCCTGAAGTGGGACACACTAGTATATCCGTATAAACTATCTAAACAGATCACGAGGTAATGGTACATGAAATGTTCATGTATTTTCATGAATGTTGCATATAGAATATAGTAATCATCTTGAACTGCTTTTCATGAATGTTGCATATAGAATTAACGAATAGTGTGAAAACAGTTTGATGTTGCTGATATGATCTTCTTATCTGTGAATCTCACAAAAATAGAGTGTTTATTATTTCGTTATTTATTTGCTTTCAGAAAATATAAAAAAATCCAAAAATATTTCATTTTTCTTGTATATACGTTATATACGGGATATTGGTTGTTCATGGAGGAGTTGTTACCGATAGGGGGAGACGGTGTTAAAAGCTGGGTTCAAAATTTTAAAATCTTGTAGGTTATGTGTGCTTAAAATTTTGAGTATGTGTTTTGAGTTGAGAAGTACTTAATCTATGATACAGTTTTACTATCTCTTGAATAATAATAATTTGTTTAACTTGTGTTGAAAAATTCTTATGGTTTCTCGAGATGTTTGTTTTATAGTATACAGATTATAGCAGTGTGTTGCCGAGAAGTTTGGTGGAGAGGAGTTTGCTTGGATGCATGGTAGAACCTCCTTTCTACATTGCAGACAAAGAAAGTTGAAGAGTTTTGTAGATTGCTATGCAAAGACTAAACCGGAGTTTACTCAAACGCTAACGATTTAGAAGATTTGGTGATTGGATACATCAGCTTAGGGGGAGTCTGTTACTGACAGAAGCTTTTAAAGCTGAAGGTATTAAAAGACCAAAAGATCAGAAGATGTTTGAAGACAAAGTTACACAATGAAGCTATTGTCAAGGGGGAGTTTGTTGGTGCATATTTGTGACAACAACTTAGATGTGGTCTTTGGATATCTTGTAATTAGTAAAATGTTAAACGGTTAGCGGGTTTAGTTTTGTATTATTGAATTAGAAGTAATTGGGCTGAAATAGAAACAATATAAGACATGGTAGGAGAATTGGGCTTTAAACCCATTAGCAGTCCATGTAGGAAACCCTAGCCCATGTGCATAATCTATCTCTATACATAGGGAGGTTGTGATTAGGGTTAAGGTTGCTCAGTTAGTTGTTCAGTGCTGAAAGAATTGCTTCAGAGAGATTGAGAGAAGAGTCTTGAATTGATTGTAAAACAATTGTGTTTGATAATCAATAGAAGACAGTTTAAAGGAATTGTGTTCGTGTTCTTGTTCGTGTTCTTGTGTTTTCAGTGAAATCTGATATAGGGGATTCCGCACTCTAGATTGGATAGACGATTCTGTCAAGATCCATAAGGACTAGGGGACCTATATGAAGTATGAATTCAAACCTTGTTTGGTCATGTTAGGTTTATGCATAAGTTATTTTATTACTTTGGGCATATCTCATGTAAATGGGCTTGGGGGTAGCTTTTGGGCCTAAGGGATTTAGTAAAATGGAGCACTAACCCTCTTGTATAAATTGATAATGATGCATTAGGATTAGTGGCTCCTTGGTGGCTTTTCTCTCAACTTGTATTAGACAAATTCAAGAGTTGTATGCCTGTTGAACGTTCTATTTCATCTTATTGCTTCTATTTCAATTCTTAGCTTGTTTGTGTGATTCCGCCACCATTCAAGCTACGTGTGATATCGTAAGATCCAGTTATCGGGACTTACAATTGGTATCAGAGCATGTTTGAACCTGATTCTAGGCTCAGATCTAATATCACACTGATTCAGATTGCACCAGCTGCTGTTCCGGAGATTTTGCTATTTTTCTGTTGCATTTCGGATCATCTCGGATGAACTCGGATCATCTGCTTGATTATCTCGGATCATCTGTTGAAGACTCGAATCATCTCGGATCATTGCTTGCATCTCTGATTCCATCTCGAATCATTTCTTGCATCTCGGATTCCATCTCAAAACAATGTTGTTGCATCTCGGATTATTACTATTGCATCTCGGATCATTATTGTTGCATCTCGGATCATCATCTACCAATTCGAATGCCATCTCGGATAAATTATTGTTCCGAGTTCGAGACATTGTTCGACGTTACTGTTTCGATTCGAGTTACTATTCAAATCACTGTTCTGAATTGACTCATTTCGGATCCTATTTCGAGTTGACTGTTTGACTATTTCAAATTGGAGTTGTCACTTTCATTAAAAATTTAATTTAACTAATATTCGGTAAAAATTAAAAATGATGAACCCGAACGGTATTTTGACGGCTGCAGATCTCACCAACTCTACCTTGACAACCGTCCAGTCTCATACTCTCGCAATGCATCAAGAACTGGATTAGAGTATCGGATCGTCTACCAAGGTTCCAAGGTTGAATTAAACGGTTCAAATAGTCAACAAGTCAACAATTCAAATAGAGGGGGTCAAAATAGTTTTGAGGCAAAATGTTTTAACTATATTGAACTGGTAAAAATGAATCGGATGAACCGGGTCAAACTGATTCGGATGAACTGAGTCAAGTGTTGGAAATATGATTATGATAGAAAGCTATGGCTGGTGACCAGAGAGAGCAAGCACAAAGAATACTACTTGAAGGAGTCACAGTTTGAGTCTTGGACCAAGCTCGACCTAAAAAGCCAGTTGCAAGCTCAGTATTCTGATTCTGATCCAAATCAACCCAGCCCAGGCTGGGCATTTCACTCAAAACTCAAATATGAAGTAATGCATGACTTCCCAAACATGAAGACTTCTGAGTCCTATCTTAAGAAGAATCCAGGAATCCGTGATCCCCACACTCACAAGCGTATGAAATCAGTTATCTAGCCACCAACACACAAAGAAAAGGTCATTCATGCTGCTCCAAGGTCTCAAAAAGGTTTGCTAAAGAACTTTTCCTACTGGGCATATGATCCATGGATGGCAGAGGTTGTGATCG
Source organism: Scalesia atractyloides (assembly GCA_947069175.1). Classification (NCBI taxonomy): domain Eukaryota; kingdom Viridiplantae; phylum Streptophyta; class Magnoliopsida; order Asterales; family Asteraceae; genus Scalesia; species Scalesia atractyloides. Next base: position 56,098,683 of record CAMTDV010000001.1, on the reverse strand, counting down.
TGACAAAAGAGAAGGCTTTCATATTGTCAGACGTATTGGAGCTGATCAAATTTCATGAAGAAGATATCAGGGTTTTGGGCCAACATCAGATTCACACAAATGACAAGTATGAAGCATGTCTGAAGTCCTAGACCAGTGGAGTGGTTATAGTGATCCAAAACAAGTTGCATGTGGATCCAACTCCACTATTTGGAAGCCATAGAACTGGTGGATCTTAAAGCAGAACGCTACACTAATGTAGTATACCTAGGGGGAGATTGTTAGGTCCTGTTAGGTTTATGCATTAGTTATTTTATTACTTTTTGTCATATCTTATGTTAATGGGCTTGGGGGTAGCTTTTGGGCCTTAGGGATTTAGTAAAATGGAGCACTAACCCTCTTGTATAAATAGATAATGATGTACTAGGGTTAGTGGCTCCTTGGTGGTTTTTCTCTCAGCTTGTATTAGACAAATTCAAGATTTGTATGCAAGTTGAACTTTCTATTTCATCTTATTTCTTCTATTTCGATTCTTAGCTTGTTTGCGTGATTCCGCCACCATTCAAGCTAGGTGTGATATTGTAAGATCCGGTTATCGGGACTTACAAACATACATGCTCATATAAATGTGATGTTCAAGAAAATTTCAAACCAATTGATTTTACAAACCCAAATAGCCTTGACCCACTCAAGATAAATATGATTCCTCTTACCAACTCTCAAACAGTTGTTAAAACATATGTTTACGAAAAATGAGATAAGGGTAAAAGGATAGATAAGACTCCAGTTCTACAGTGTGATTTCTGTGGAAAGCAAAATAATGTGGCAAAAGACTGTTTCAAGTTAAAAGCCTATGATATTAATCTAACAAGTAGTGTAGGTGAATCTTCACCTGGGTGCACCATTTGTGGAAAATTCAATCACTTGTCCCAACAATGTTATTTTCTAAAACCCTATGATGTTAATCAAAACAGGTCAAGAAAGAAAGTGAACTTCAAAAGGGATGATTGGCCTGTTAACATGAATTCCCAATCAATTTCCAAAAGAGTTGAGTCAGACCACACTCATCACCCACAAAATTTAAACCAACATCCTGCATAGAGGACTGGTCAAACCTCTGTTGTATCAAAAAACCAATTCCCTAGAAGCTATGGGCAACCGCCATGCAATAGGGTACCTTACAGGTATGAGGAACCTATGCATCAATCCCATAAGCCTAGGGCAAATAGAAATCCTTATGGGTACAACCATCTCATTGGAAATGGCCAACTTCACCAAATAAAAGAAAGAAAACTATTTTGAAAATTCACCAATTTTTTTTCTTTCTCGTTTTGTTGTTAAATGTTGTTTTAAAATTAGAAAATCAAAACTATTGTTTTAAAATTAAGAAAAGATTGATAAAATCACCAAAAACAAAAACTCTGTTCTACGGAGTATAACATCTGTTTCAGTGGGTAAAAAGTTTGTTCAACGTTAAAAAACCACTGTTTCATGCAAAATATCTTTCACTAACCACTGTTTCATCAATGCCTACCACTGTTTTCACTCAAAACTCTGTTGAACCTAACACAGGTTTCAAACATGGGTTTTCCAAAACTTTGTTGACAAAAAGTCTAACAGATATTCACACAACTGATTTAGTTATTCAATGGTCAGTTGGGCACAAAAGAGGCTTCAAACAAATAGTTTGAAAACAGATCTTTCATATCTTCTTCAAATGGTTTTGTCATTCGGACCCACTTTCTGAATACAGGTTTGCTACAACAAATAGCAACTAACCACGTGGACCGAAAAGGTAACAATTGTCAACGTTGGCATTATTGTTCCATTAACCTATAAAAATCCATGAGAAACAAAGTTTACACCTATCCTCTATTATTGATAAAATCAAAGCTTTTTAAAAGAGAAAAATCCAAATTTGCTTCCATCAAACTTAGCTTTCGATCAAAAGATCACCTATATAAAAGGTTTTCAAATGATTTGAACTAAAGTTCATCATGGCCATCGAATTAAAAACTCCTCATAACTACGTATCTTCTAAAACACAACCAGAACACGGATTTTCACTCCATCATCGACATCATAAATTCAACAAAATACCTTTACATTCTCACCGCAAATGCTCCCATCTATCTTTCCATCTTCAGAGAATTTTGGGCAAATGCAAAACTTTCACTACAAAACAAAAAGCCATTTCTCATAACCTCCATCATTAATAAAGAACATGTGAAATCACTGTTGAATCCAGCTCCAACATGTTCCTATTAGAGGATTTAGGGGTATGGAAACTTAACCCTAAAATTACTTATATAATAAGTTTATAGAAATGGGATATGAAGGTCAAATGGTGGGGCCAACACATTTCAAACCAAAGTTCCCACCGGAAACAAAATTCTTTTTCCATACTCTTGGTTTGCCTGTCTGCAAAAACCACTGTTTTAATGAAATACCCCTAAAAACTCATTATGTAGGGTATGCTATTTTGAGAAATCCAAATTACAAGCTATCCCGGATACTGTTTCTAGATTTGGTAGCAAACTTAAGGGCATTCAAGAGACGAACTGTCAATCCTTTTCTCATCTATCCAAGATTGTTATGCTTCTACCCTAAAAATGCTTTAAGAAGAGAAAGTTTTGAACAAGGTGAAGCACTTGAAAGTAACAATATTTTAAACTAAACTTTTACTCGCATGATGGACAAAAGCCAAGAAAATGTGGTAAAAGAAAACGTTTTAGAAAATCAAGCAACAGATGTTGAAATATTAGTTGTTGAGCCCACTCCCTTGTAACCATGGTGTACAACCTAGCACTATGGAACCCACACTAGACACTTCCATACAAACCACTTCCATCTCCATCCCCAAGTCCAAAAGATAAACAAAAAAGAAAGGATCTCTAGAGGTTGAGATGCTAGAGATACCTGCTGCAACACAGATGCAAGAGATACCTGCTTCCTCACAATAAATGCAAACATCTCCACCCATCCAAACTCCTCACTCATCCTCACTAAAGGAGAGTGTTGTAAGCACAAGGGACACAAATCAAGGGGGAGACATCTCACTTGAATATCTCTACCCAAGCACCTTTCTCAGAGCTGCTTCTCTTTCCACACCTCCACCCATACAAGTGTTCCATCACCACTTCAAAAATTGGTTGATGTAATTGAGACATATGACTTGCATATACCTTGTTACTCTCAACAACAAATTATAGAGAGTATACTTCTACAAGTGACTAGGGCAAGTCTAGGGATCATTGTTATCCCATAAACAGAGGAGACAACACCACCTATATCAAAAGAGATATAGGTAGGTATTTCAAGTTGGGCAGCTACTACAACTGTGGAGACAATAATCTCATAGTTGGACAATGCTTACATCGTTAAGACCCCCTTGAAGGCAACAGATATTGAGATAGTCTCTTCACCTGTTGGAAGTCCCCAGTACCAAGAATAAGGGCCACTTGGCCTAAAACGAAGTTTAACCACTTCAAGTGGGAATTCAGATGATCATGTTAACTCAGGTGATGGATCAAACTATCATGAATTGATGGAGAAGGTTACAAAATTAGAAACATCTATTGGAGAGATCAAAGACATTATAAAACTTTTGATCCAAAACTCCAGAACTCCACCATCAAATGCAGACATTGCAAAAGAAATATGGTCCCATGTTCAACCATACTTACATCTTCAAAAGCAAGTTGCAAAAGAAAGATATTCCATGCAAGTGGAGCTACTAAGAAAAACAGTGAATGCCAAGTACCAAGATACATAGGCAGAAGTTAGAGCCATCAAAGACTTTATCTTTGGAAACACTTTTAAAACTCTAAGTCTCCCCAAGTATGAAGATGATGCCAAAAAGGAGAAGGAAGAATGCATCAGGAAGCTTCTGTCCCGCATCAAAAAGGTTGGAAAAAGGCCTGACATTACTGCACTTAAAAAGGCAAGCAATGAAGAAATTGCCAAACAAGTAGAAAAGCAAAAGAAAAGGGATAAAAGGGAAGCAAACATGTAGTTAACAAGGAAGGAAATTATAGAAAGAATACAAATTCAATATAACCAAGGTTCTTCGATAGATGTTTTAACAGAGGTTACTCTAATCACTGTTGCACCTATCCATATCACTGCTCTCGTTGTCCAAACATTTGTTGTCACTACAAAAGTGACAATAGAGGTTACAACTACATCATCACCACCACCAACACACAAGTCCCCCAAAGGACTTCTTGTCCATAAAAGAAAACCCACAACACCACTTCCACAACCACCATCAAAAACACAAAAATCACATATCAGAACAAGGAGAACAAAATTCATTGTCCAAGATGATGATGAAGAAACTTCTGATGCATCTCCTATCATAACCACAATTACTATTTCATCTCAACCATCCACCACCACCACCACAACTCTCACTATCATAACTCCATTCACAAAACTACCCTCCATTGTTCTTGATCCATTGGAGTTAGAAAATGTATCACAAGGAGATACATTCTTTCTAGTCCACAACTGACATCAGCCGACTTACCTTTCCATACCTCAGAGGATATTGGAAGCCCAAAAAATGTATTGGAATACCTAGAGCTGAATCTTGTGCAGGCTGAAAAGATAGTTGCTTTCAAAAGTAAGAGAAAAAGTGATAAGGAGGCTCAACAAATCATGTCTGTAGAATTCACTAAAGTGAATAGACTTGAAGAGTTTGCAAAAGATGTCAGTCAAAAGGCATCACAAGGACCAGTTAGCAACCTTAACCTAAAAAAGAATTAAGGGAAGACAATCTAGATTTCATCATGAAATACAAGCCTTATAGAGCCTCAAAAGCTCAAGTCACTGGTTTGACTACGAAAGCCCTTTTGAAGAAATAACAAGGATTGAGATGCTAAAGCTCAATCCAGACATCAAGCCCACTTCTCCTAACTTGGCTGCAGGAAGAAAACCTGTTGGTAAAAAAATAGCTGAGTTAAGAAGAATGAAGGAGGAAATGGTTGTTGCCAAATATGGTACAATGCAATCCATGGCTAGGTGGGATGAGCTAACAATCAGGGAAACTTACAAAAAATTAGAAACTGTAAGAGCCAAAGATCCCTCAGTCCCCAATAAGCCTAACTATGAAGACCTATCTATCAGTTTCTAAGGCCATCACATCTGAACTTCCATCTGTAAAACATGTTTCTTCAATGGTAAGAAGTTATCTCAAAAGACAGAAAGATATGTATGCGGAAAATCTGAAAAGATTTGAAGATGATATTATAAATGAAGGACTAAAAAATATGATAACGTATGAGCTTCTTGATGCCAACCCAGCAAAACTGTTAGGACATGTCTTGGGGAATGCATATGCCATCACCTCTTCCAATAACATCACTCCCAGAAACCTCTTTTGTTTTAAGAATCCAAAAATGGTCCTCAAACAAAGCCAACCATGAATTGAAACTTTTCAGGGCAAATGGGTAAATGAAAAAGACTTCAATGAAAAGTGTGATGAGCTCAAAAATTGAAGATATGCAAGATCTGCTAAATCTTCCACTCGAAAGGGATGCTGATGATTGACTCTCTGAAAGATTTGAAAAGCAATTCAAAGCACAAATAAGGAGTAACTTCAAGAGGAATAAAGATTGGTCTAATAAACATCAGTTTTGGTATCATCTATTCTAGGGGAAACTTATTGGACCTACAAAAGAACAAATGATATTCAAAAGCCAAAACATGATCACTGATCAAGAATTAAAAAAAAGATTGAACTAGTTTCTCATCAAAGATAATGAATCTTGAACACCTAATCAGAACATATGTTCAAGAACAAAGCAAACATCTGATCAAGACTTGGAACCGCTGTTAAAAAAGAAAAAGCATCTGTTGAAGGCTAAAGTATGTTGAAGTCAAATGTCAGATGAAGAAGACCAAACTTCTGTATGGCCAAACAGATGTTTGGATACTACAATAGAGAATACCTTAGACAGCGGTATCCCCATGTAACAGTACTTATCTTATCAGTGTTTAAACTAGTTCGAACAAATCAAGGATTTGCAAAGATGTTTGCAATATCTATGGAACCTTTTCTGTTATGAATGTTAGATGTCACTATCAGGGTGATGTCAGCCATTTACTGAATAGTTTTTTTCGTACTTAGAATAAATAGATCACAGCTATAAGTGATCTATTATCCCATACATCACCTTTTCTCTTGTACGATCTGTTTTGTTACGTGCTTGTCTGAGGGAGAGTTTATAGAGTCAATTAAATTGTAAAACATTTGAATCTTTTATGATTAATGAAAAGCAATCATTTATGATGACTTTCTACTTGTAAATTCTATTGTAATAATCAATATTGGTTGCAAGTATCAAACTCATAACTAACAGTAAGCAATAAGATCAAAATTACTATCTTTAAGATACCAAAAACCAAGCTTTGGTCTGCCTTTCAGGTAGCAGAAGATTCTTTTGACTGCTGTTTCATGAGATTCTTTTGGATTTGTCTGGAAACACAAACAAATGCAGACAAACAACATAATGTCAGGCTTACTTGAAATTAAGTACATCAGAGAGCCTATCATTTAGCGATAAAAGGACTTCTTCACTGGTTTTCGGTTTGAGCTGCGAACGGCGTTGTTGCTGTTTTACAGTCTGTTATACCATATTTAGCAAGAATATCCCTGATGTATTTTGCTTGATGAATAAGGATGTTGTATTTTTTTTCTTTACTTCTAATCTAAGGAAAAACGTGAGCTCTCCCATCATGCTCATCTCAAGCATGGCGTTCATCACTGTATTAAATTCCTTGTAGATACTTTCATTTGTTGACCTAAAGATGATATTATCAACATAAATTTGGACCAGCATCACATCGTCTTTGATTCTCTTGGTGAAAATAGTCATGTCAATCCCCGTCTTTGGTCTACATTCTAGAAGATAAGTTGACAAAGTCTCATACCATGCATGTGGAGCTTGGTGAAGACCATAGACACCTTTGTCTAACTTGTTGTAAGGCTTAAGGAAATGTGAATCTTCGAAGCCTGGAGATTGACATACATAAACTTATTCTTTCACCTTACCTTATGAAAACACACTCTTCACATCCATATGATACACCTTGAAGCTTTTGAATGAAGCATAAGCCAAAAAGATACTAATGACTTCAAATCGAGCAACCAGCGCAAAAACTTCCTCATAATCAATCCACTCGTCCTAACGAAAACCTTGAACAACAAATACTGCCTTGTTCTTGATAACCACTCTTCGATCATCCATCTTGTTGCGATAGACCCATCTCCTACCAATTGGATATTTGCATCAGGCAGGTCAATGAGTTCTCATACCTTAAGTTTTCTGAATTGAGACAACTCTTCATGCATAGCTTGTAACAATCTGGAGTCCTAAATGGCATCTTCGATGTCACTTGGTACTTATTGTGATAGAAAAGCAACATACAATCGTTGATTAATAATTTCACACTGACTACGAGTGCGTACTCATTAACTATATAACATTTATTTTCGATAATCAATGTATAATCTAGTTATTCCCAAATTAGTTTAGAGATCCCTAATTTCCTATAGTCATATTACGCCTTATACATTTAGCCCTTACCAAATTCACTTGAACATGATAGGGTAACACTGGGGATTTTCCTAACTTATTCGGTACAACAAGCTCTTGTGTGCTCGCTTTGCTAATCCATGTGAGTACATAGTTTCCCCTTAGTACTTTTACGCAATTTTGGGATGTTACATGTGTGAGGATTTGTTATCCAAAGATAGCTCAGGTCTAAATATGTTAACCTAGTCCATTATCGTACAGAATCTGATTTTAGATTAGATCATATTATAAATATTACCAAATTAATTCGTTTCAACCCATGTTTAAACGTTTACAACTGACAAAACAATCAGACAGAGCTTCGCCGTTTGGTCCGCAAAACATTACTACAGACTCAAAGACCACACACCTATTTATACTACTAGCACCTACATGCGGACTAAGAGCTAACACCTTCATACGGACTAAACAATAGGCAACCTCCGTACGAAGTAAGGCTTACCTTCGTACAGAGTAACTACTTCGTACGAAGTAACAATCACATCAAAACAAATCTAACTGTATAACCTATAATAGACTCGGACACGACTCGTAAGCGTAGTAGCAGAAATATGTATCAACAAACTCCTCCTTGGATGTTGCCGCAGTGTCGATCTGTCCTCAGTCTTCAAAACTTCATAACTTTAAACTTCAATGCCCAAAGAATTCTTCCTCATCTTTCGTCTCTCTTCACTTGGAATAGGCGATTTATCTTTTGGAGGAGCCCACTTCATAAACTTGAATCTTGATATCGAAGCTTTCTTTATCTTTTCAGCAAGTCTCTCATCTTTTTAGCTTCTTTCAGGAACTCCTTTCTTTTCAACTCTCTCTATTTTGATTTCCACATTTTTCTAGAATTTATATCATGGGCATAGTTGACATAGATTCACCTGTTTCTTTATCATACTCCCACCACTTAAAATCATTACATAAATCTTGTTCAACCTTCATCAGTGGCATATTTTTCATTGCACGTGGCCGCTTCACAATCAACGACACATCACGTTCATTTGTCACTAGATCTATCTTGATAATCTTCTTCGGATAGTGAGGCTTCTAGTATGGAAAATCAAGATTTGCTTCATATCTTATCAGCTTCCAAAGTTTCTGGTCGCATGGTTTCATCTGGAAGTTAATTAACCTTGTTTGACATAACTCCTTCACGTCCCACCATAGTTTTGATATCTGATAAGTATCGGAAGTATTGAACTTTGAAATTTTGTTTAATAGCAAACATATTCAATTCAGGCAACCAACCCGAGCTTATTATATCTCCTAAAGATTTATCTTAATTTCTTGTGAAGAAACCTAACGGTCGTTGAAATTTTTTCTCTTTTGGAAATTATTTGAGCCATGCCTTCCGAGCTTCCATAATTTCATCTTAACTAAGTGTAGGTCCATTTGGAGGATCAAGATTAACCTACTTCCATGTTTATACAACACAAATACGAGTGCGGAATCCTTGTAAGTATGTAAACTAAAGCAAAGTAAGAAATACAGGATAACCAAAGATTCAATATCTTGATTAACAGAAGAGAACTAGTACAAACACATACAAACAATGTTCATACAGACTCATGCAATACTCTCTGTGTTCTTGTGTTTCTCTCTCTAGTGTAGCTCTCTCTAATATCTCTAGTATGTCTAACTGATGTAACACCATACTGACAAGTGCATGTCTGCTTGTATAATGTCCACACCCAACTACAGTACGAATTATGTTGTTGGTTGTACAAAACACCAAAAGACACGAAGGACATTCTCCAAAGATGCTCGTACGAACGAACTGGCTCGTATGAACTTGAACTAGCTCGTACGAAACAAGCAGGATGTTTGTTTAGGTGATCTCACTCGTACGAAGGATGAGTGGCTCGTACGAGCAACATCTTGCTCGTACGAAGCATTTTCACTCACACATAGATGTGTTCTTCGGAGATCGTGCCACAAACATGACGTACACAAGACTCAACAGTATGTACACATGCAACTGTTTTACACAAACAAACTAATCGTCGTACTAAATCAAGATAGGAGGATATCTTGATTTGGTCGACACGACCAAACTATACAGACACTGTAAACAAAGACGGTACAATTACAGACGTAACTAAGAACAAGCGACAGACACAAAAGTGTATCAACAAACTCCCCCATGGCTATTGCTTGATCTTCGGTCTTCGGTCTTTATTCGGAATAGCCTTTTTTATCAACAAACTCCCCCTGAAGATCTGCTATGCATCATTGGTAGAGCATCAGGTCTTCAAAACTTTCCAGAAACATCAAACCTTTCATGTTTCCTCTTAAGCACCACTGGAGGTAACTGGTCACGGTCTGCTGTACATTAAACTCTACCACTGGAGTTGAAGTAGAAACTTTTGGTTGCGGGGATGAGGCTAAAGCATCAGGATTCCCAGGGTTTTCACTATCCTAATCACGTTTATGTTTTATCTCCTACGCTTTGTATCTATCATTCCATAGAATGTTCACTCGCTTTCTACTCATTTCAAACACGTCTTTAATACCATTAAACCCTTCAACAGGAGTAGCATAACGAGAATGATACCATTCTCTCAAGTCATTATGTTTAGCAGTTAATGTTTCGGCAAATCGTTGTACAACCGCACTACGTTCTTTCAGCATATTTATCTCAATCCCCCGAGAGTTATCAGCTGCCCTCATCTGTTGTAGATGAGTTGCTCGTTCAGCATCTGTAGCCTTCACTCGCTCATTTTCTTTTCTTAACTGAACAATTTCAGAATCCTGTTTTCTAATGGTCTCTTTCAAAGAATTTATCTCCAACTATTGTTTGACAACTGTGTTACAATTTGAAGACATAAACTTCGAATGTTTGTTAATCAGGATTGCTGCAGCTTGCAACTGAGAGAACAAAAATTCTACTTTATCATCTTGTTCCATTTTAGAGAACGAACGACTGGTTCGTTTTGCATTTTGTTGATGAGATGTAGACTGGGATTGTTGAACTGAAGACGTAGTAGGTTGCGGTTGAACTGGCCGAAGGTGTTTCAGCTGTTTTGGTATTTGAAGGTTGTGGTTCAGAAATTGTAGTGGATTCCGTCATTGCAGGTTCAGTCTCCTCTATTGTAAAGATAGGCTGGACTTCTACAACTGGTTCACTTGCACCATCATTTCCAACGCTATCACCGTTACCCTTTCCCTTTTTTATGACCAAACTTATCTTCAATCATCTTTTTCAATGTTAGTTCTTCATTATCTGAATCACTGTTATCATGGCGCCATTTGTCGTTTTCTGATGCAATATATTGATCATTTTCTAGAAAACCGATCAACTTACGAGGAGGTGTGCTTTCCTTGTAACGTTTTGCTGCTACACCCCTAAAGATCTTCAACGAATGTTCCATCATAACTTCTACTTTTAGAACATCGTTGTCATTCTTCGAAAGTTTCGGATGTTGCACATTCAAGATCATTTGGAGAAAATGAGGATACATCCAAAACTTGTTTCCACCATATCCGGTTCTTCTCAAGTTTTCCTTCATGTTTGCAAAAATATACTTTGAAACACTAAACAATTTGTTCAATGTCAGAGCTATCATACTTCCAACCAAGTCGTTATTTGCCATGTCATAACCACTTCGTCTGTTGCTCAAACACTGAATTAAAACATGTAGAAAGAACTTGTACCGGAGTGGCAACCATGCTTTGTTTAGTTGTCCCACGAGGAAATCTCCAACACATTTCATTCTGAGCAAACATCCACATTGACACATTAATGGTACTGAGAATGGAGCTTCAGGATCATCACCAAGCTGTAATACTGAGTTAATGATTTCAACAGAGATATCTACGTTTAAGTCATTTACTTTCCCGCTGATAAGTTCCTGCCCATTTACATCAACAACTTTAGCTGTATCATAAAATTCCTTGATCAACGTCTTGTATATTGTAGTCTTGTGCGTGATAGCATAATGTATCCTTGAGTCATGCAAAAACTTCATTATACCGTTGTACTCAGCAAATTTGTCTTCCGGATCCAAGTAGGCCACCATGTTATGTCTTTGTTCTGACATAATTTCCACTTCTGACTTGTCAGTCCTCTTTGTTGCGGGTTTTCTTTAATGTTCCTATTGTTCCATTTTATACACATAAGACAACACGGATAAGAACATAAATTCATTAGGGAATATACATAAAAAGTTTTATTTCAAACTTTCTGTATGTATAAATTCCCTGAACAAAGATCTACTGACTCATACGGATAACAATTTATTCATACAAAGAATAACTGATTTTTATGAACACTTGATTTAATCAAACAAATGATTCACTCGTACGAGTAATTGGCTCGTACGAGCGATATGTTACTCATGCGAGTGATATTTCACTTGTACGACTTCAAGAGAAGGTACTTGTTTTTCATTAAAAAGATTCTTCGCTTAAATTTTGTTGTTCATGTCAGTCAAAGTCACATGGTCAGATAATGTTTAAGTTGTTCATCTTTGAAGTATGCCAACATTGCCAAGTATACCTTAAAGAAATCAAAAACAACTTGAAGGGAGGTGTAAAGATGATGTGAGAAAAGTACAACTAAAGTTCTACCAAAGAACTTCATTTCCTTTTATACCACATCAAGACATTCATACGAAGAGCCTTAGCTCGTACGAAGAACTTCCATTTGTACAAGACACCAGTTGTCATTCGTACGAGGCACAATCACTCGTACGAATGATCTCTAATTCGTATGAGTCCAAGTCTTTCAAAACTGGACTTTTAGTTCTTCGAGGACCTTAGGTTTTTCGTTGACCTGTTTAGAACTTTGCACATATCCACACTAATCAAAAGTTCAGTTGTTTTTAGGAAAAGTGCTTGTTAAACAGATTTTGTTCTTTTGAGACGTGTTTACTCGTTGTAAGAAAGTACTTTTATGAAGTTATGATATCAAAGCGAATGGTTTTTAGGGCGTGTCTTGGTAGAAAACCTTTGAGCTTCAACTTTGGCTAATTTAAAAAGAACTTAATTTAACAACAGAGTAAAATAAAATAAAATAAAATAACTACTAACAGATAAGAATAAACTATGTATCTATTAGACAATCTTTTTTAGAGTTTCAAAGTAAGAGAATCATACCAGCTTTTAATCTTGTCAAAAACGAGTTTTGCTTAAAACATGAAATTAAATAAATAGGTATTCTACTATGATTATCGGTATTGTTGTCCATATAAGCTCAGCTTATCAGATGTAATCATGATTAGGAGATATGATTAAAGTATGATATATACTTACTAGCCTGTGTTCAACCACTTCACGACACATTCCCGCATCAAGATATGCACGAGAGAAAATCTTACCGGTGAGTATACTGCTTATCATCTGTTTTGACATACATGATATGAGATCTCACTTATTTTGATTGAAAACAAGTCCTATGTGATTAAATCACTTATTGAACTTGATTTTCAGATGCATGCTAGGCACAAGAGTAAGTCCGTGAACATGTTAGTACCATCTTACCAACAAAGAGAAGAACTTAGCTCCCGTATAAAGCTGTGATATTTTATCACTTATTTTTGGGTGGTTGTTATATTTTTATCACTTATTGATGGTCGTATGCAATATTTACATGTATGTATGGTATCATGGATGTTCTACACTTGCGTCACCGTTATTTTTTAGTAAAAGATTCAACCATGATACCCAGATGATAAGTCAGCATAAAGACCGTATATATCAGAACCTCAGCATATTATCAAACAAAATTTCGGTACTAAGACCATATGCCAATGAACGGTTCCCACTTGGCTTGCAGTCTGTTATGCTTATATCAACCTGCACATTTTAATCTGGTTGTGAGCCTACCGATATATCATTAGTAAAGCTACTTATCAATTTTCATTTTATGTTTTTGACCTATTTTTGATAGATCACCGGTGTGTATCATCATCTCCTCTTATCTATCCAAGAAACTCATTTTTTATTTTTGGTTTTTCTATTGTTTATGTATTTTTCTAAATTTTTCTCCCCTTAAATAATGAAGTTAATAAGAGATTAACTAAATAAAAGACATATTTTTGTATTTTTTGCATTTTCTCATGTTTTGTATTTTTATTGAAATTTTCTCCCCCTAAAAATTTAAAACTAAGAGAAAATAGAAAATCTTTTTATCGTTTTAGATTTTGAAGAAAATATTTACGAAAAAATGATTAGCCAAGGATGATTTACTCGGGTCTCACCTTAATGCCATTGTACAAAAGTAGATAATCAAAACGAGATTTATCAAAAGCTTTTGTAAACAGGTCGGCACGTTGGTGATCCGTGTGAATTTTAACAACATTGATAAGTTTCTTTTCATAACAATCTCGTATGAAATGATACTTAATCTCAATGTGTTTGGTTTTTGAGTGCTGTACAGGATTACGAGTGATCTGTAAATCAGCTTCATTATCAACGTAAATAGGAGTAGTTAGAAATTCAAAACCGTAGTCGTGCATTTGCTATTGGATCCATAGAACTTGAGAGTAAAAACTAGAAGCCCAAATATATTCAGCCTCACAGGTTGACGTAGATACACAAGTCTGCTTTTTGCACTGCCACGTGACTAGGCGATTTCCCAAGAACTGACATCCTGCTGATGTTAATTTTGCATTGATCTTGCAGCCACCATAATCAGAATCACTGAATGATGTTAAATCAAAGTTATCATCCGTAGGGTACCAGAGACCAGTGTCCGGGCGACCCTTCAAATAACGAAAGATTCTTTTTACAGCCATCAAACGAGAAACCTTTGGACTTGACCAGTAGTGAGCTAGAAGACATGTTGGGTACATTATATCGGGTCTTGAAGCAGTAAGATACATGAGAGATCCGATCATAGCACGATAAAGAGACAGTTCCACATGTTCACCCATTCCATCAAGAGTCTTCCATTTGAAATCGTTTGAGAATATCCCTGACGTACTTGGTTTGATGGATGAAAATCCCTTACTTAGATTTATGAACCTGAAACCTAAAAAGAAAGTCATTTCTCCCATTGCGCTCATCTCGAACTTCTCTTGCATCACCTGCTCAAATTCTTTGCACATTTTCTCGTTGGTAGACCCAAAAATAATATCATCAACATACACTTGTACCAGCAACAACCTCATTCTTTTCCTTGATGAAGAGAGTACAGTCGATCAATCCACATCGAAAACCATTCTTCAGAAGATAGGAAGACAACGTTTCATACCAAGCCCGAGGAGATTGATGAAGACAATATAACGCCTTATTGAGAAGCTAAACCTTGTCAGGATGGATTGGATCTTCAAAACCAGGCGGTTGCTCAACATATACTTCCTCTTCAACTAGACCATGAAGAAATGTACTTTTCACATCCATTTGATAAACGGTAAAACTTCTTGTAGGACAAATAAGCCAAGAAAATTCATATGACCTCAAGACGAGCTATTGGTGCATAGACTTCATTGTAATCAATGCCGTCTTCCTGATTAAAGCCTTGGACAACCAATCTTGCTTTGTTTCTCACAACAACACCTCGGTCATCCTTCTTACATTTGTAAACCTATCTTGTTCCAATCTTCTTGTAGTTGTCAGGCCTGTCAACTAATTTCCACACGCCTAACTTCTGAAACTGCTGAAGTTCTTCTTGCATTGCTTCAACCCATGAGTCTTCTTTCATCGCCTCTTTCCAAGATTTTGGCTCAACTGTAACATTTGTCATAAAACGGGTTTTAAAACCCGCTCCTTTTTGTAATGTAAATATACTAATGATGTTCGTTTCGTATTTATGTTAAATGTTTAAAAGTTTGATATAATAATTACATTAAATAATAAATAAAGAAAAATAATAAATGTTGGTAAATAAAATATAATTAATAAAAAAATAAAATAAATGTTGGTGCATATTTGTGACAACAGCTTAGATTTGGTCTTTGGATATCTTGTAATTAGTAAAATGATAAACGGTTAGCAGGTTTAGTTTTGTAATAGTTAATTAGAAGCATTTGGGCTGAACTAGACATAGAATAGTGCATGGTAGGCGAATTGGGCCATTAAACCATTAGCAGTCCATGTATGAAACCCTAGCCCATGAGCATAACCTATCTCTATATATAGGGAGGTTGTGATTAGGGTTAAGGTTGCTTAGTTAGTTGCTGGTTCTATTGTTCAGTTGCTGCAAGAATTGCTTCAGAGAGATTGAGAGAAGAGTCTTGAATTGATTGTAAAACAATTGTGTTTGATAATCAATAGAAGACAGTTTGAAGGAACTGTGTTCGTGTTCTTGTTCGTGTTCGTGTTTTTTCTGTTAAATCTGAACTAGGGGATTCCGCACTCTAGGTTGGATAGACGATTTTGTCAAGATCCATACGGACTAGGGGACCTACAATTGGTATCAGAGCATTCGGCTCTTGATTATTGCTCGATTCAGAATCGCAACAGCAGAAAAATCTGCGTTTTTAGAGTTTTTGGAGGCCGTTTTGGAGTTTTTGACGGCTGTTTTAGGGTTTTTGCAGGTATTTTGGATTTTCTGCAGTGATTTCGGATTGGCAGCAGGCATTCCGGATTGAAGACTTGCATTCCGGATTGAAAAGCATAGTAATTCGGATTGAAGACTTGAATTTCGGACCAGAATCTGCATTTCGGATCTGGAAAACAGTGCAATTCGGATCAGAAAATGCCATTTCGGATTCCATTTCGGACTTCGGATCAGAAGGGCATTCCGGATTCCATCTCGGATCAGAGTAGTTCATTCTGGATTCCCATTTCGGATCAGAATAGTGCATTCCGGATTTCATCTCGGATCACTATTCTGGATCATCATTTCGGATTGTCAACTCAGATTACTATTCCGGATTTTCATCTCGGATTGTTAATAAGAGTTTCCATTTCGGATTTTACATTGTTCCGAGTTACATAGAAAAAGGTGGAAACTTAACCAGCTGACGTAACTAGAGTTAAACGTATTCGGACATAGAAATTGATCCATAGACATGTTTGTCGAACCGATTGGACAGTTAGACTCGGTTGATTTTTAGGACAAAAAAAATCATAATCAGACATTATATATCATTAGAATCATATCGACGAGACGAGTCTAACAGTATAATTTGGTAACCACTCATTTCGGACAAGTTTTAACGTTTTTAACGAGCCGGTTTGGTTAAAATGTCGAATATGTTAAACTTAAATGAGCTGTTGAGGATGGAGCATGAGGCTGGTACCACAAATAAACCTTCAAAGATGCTGAAGGTGGAGAACTATCTTACCTGGAAGGATAGGTTTCAATCCTTTATTGAATATCAGGACACACGGATGTGGATCTGTATTCAAGATGGGTACGCTAACCCAACGCATGATTTTGAGGGAAGGCAGCGTGTTACTGCTTATGTCAACATGTCTGAAGCTGAAAAGAGGATGTATGAATCTGAAAAGAAGGCCTTAGCTGCTATCAAGATGTCGTTACTTGATGGCATCAAACACACATTCAAGCGTTATACAACATCAAAGGAGATGTTGGATGCCCTAGAAAAGAGGTATGAGGACAATACAGATGTGAAGAAGAATAAGGTTGATCTGCTGAAGAAACAGTTTGTTGTGTTCAAAGGATTAGAAATGAAAACCCTAGAAGATATTATCACGAGATATTATCATCTGATGTCAGAAATTGATAATTATGACATAGAGGGAAACACAGATGTGGAGATAAACGACAGGTTGCTCGATGCTTTACCTACAAAGTGGGATATTTACACGTTGATGATAAAGGGTGAAGCAGATTACGAAAAGAAAGACTTGGAAGAGGTTGATGGGAAATTGAGAGCTTATAAGCTCAATATGAAGAAGAAGGAGACATGTTATGATCAGGTTCAAGATCCCGGGATTTATAAAGGTCTTACACCTTCATCTTCCAACAATGCTTATAGTGACACTGCAACTGCATTTCTCTCATGTGAGAATGAACAGATAGTGACAAATTCTGATGGAGAAATATGTTTCGTTGCTGCTTCAGGAGTCTCGTTCAGGGGCTAAACGACAACAATCAAGTAACAGCAGTTCTAAGTCTATGCCTCTGAGTGTTAAAAGTGCTGAAGATCACCTGACATTGCTTGCTTCTTTCGTTGCTTCCTACGAGAACTATATTCAGGGTAAAATATCTTATCCTGCTATGTTTGATGAAGATTATGATCAGATCGACCTGATGACTTAGAGGAGATGGATTTGCAATGGCAGATGGCCATGATTTCTTGAAGGGTGAAGAGGTTCATCAACAGAACGGGCAGGAAGTTTGTTGGCAAGAGTGTGGGCTTTGACAAGTCAAAAGTGAAGTGTTACAACTGTCACAACTATGGACATTTTGCTAGAGAGTGTTAAAGAGCTAAGTCTGAATCTCGTCCTAGTTCATCCTTTCAAGATTCTCCTGGTCATGGTTCAAACAACAGGAATGCGTCAAACAACACTGGATCAAAGGCCCTGATTTCTACTGCTAGAGAGGGTTCTTATGATTGGAGCGTTCATCTGGAGAGTGATAACAATGCCTCACAGGCATTCATGGCTGAGATAGCTCCAGTTGCTGATGAAGAAGTGAAAGCTGATGCTGATGGAGAGCAAGAGAAAGTAGCTGAGAAGGCTGATGGAGAACAGACTGCTACAGAGAAGAAGATGGCTGCTGACTTTGATGCTTTCATGGCTGATCTAAGCAAGTCAACAGGCGAGGAGCTGCTAAGGAGGATTCTCAACTTGTAGTATGTGGATAGTGGCTGCTCCAGGCACATGACGGGGGATGCGAGGTTGCTGACTGAGTTTGAGAATATAGATGGTGGATACATGAATTTTGCAAGTGCTAAAGGAGGGCACGTTACCGGTCGATGAAAAGTGATTAACGGGAAGATCACACTGGACAAAGTGAACTATGTTGAGCAGCTGAAGCACAATCTGATGAGCGTGTCTCAAATCTGCGACAAGGGTCACTCGATCCACTTTACGAAGTCTGAAGCTTTGGTGCTGAAACCTGGCTTGGTGATACCGGATGACTGGATAGTGATGAGAGCACCAAGGAGAAATGACACTTATGTCATGGACATGAGTGCTAAGGACTCGTCTTCTGTGGTGGCGTGTTTACTATCAAAAGCATCTGAGGCTGAGTCATTGCTGTGGCACAGACGCCTGGCCCATATCCACTACAGAAAAATGAATTACATTATTAAAAATGGTTTAGTGGAAGGGTGCCAGTGGAGAGGTTTCACGTGAAAGATAAATGTCTTCCATGTCAAAAGGGAAAACAACATAAGAAACCTCACAAGTCTAAAACAGTAAATTCCGTAGATGCCCCTTATACTTCATATGGATCTATTCGGTCCAGTGAATGTAAGGAGCATAGGTGGAAATTACTATTGTTTAGTTGTCAGTGATGATTACTCACGTTATTCATTGGTTTTATTTTTAGGTACAAAAGATGAGACAGCGGAGATGCTGATTGATCTTTTTACAAAATTGGAAAATGTCCATGATGCACGGATCAAGAGGATAAGGAGTGATACTGGCATGGAGTTCAAGAACCAAGTTCTGGATCTCTATTATCTTCGTAAGGGAATTGAACATCAATATTCTGCTCCTTATACACCTCAACAGAATGGAGTCGCTGAGCGGAAGAACAGGACGTTGATTGAAGCCACAAGGACTATGCTATCTGATTCAAATCTTCCAGTTCTCTTCTGGGGAGAAGCTGTGAACACAGCGTGCTATGTCCTGTACAAAGTTTGATGGTTAAACGGTTTAACAAAACATGTAACGAACTATTGTTTAACCGAAAACCAAACTTAAAAGGTTTTGAACCATTTGGATTACCCTACACCATTGTGCGAAACAAAGATAAGCAAAAATTCGGTGAGGTTGCTGATGAGGGTTACTTTCTAGGCTATATGCCTGGAACACCGAATAAAAGGGTTTTTAATCTAAAAACTGGTAAAATTGAGGTGGTGTTTAACATGTAAATCACTAGTTTTTTTCACCTCAACAATTGAGTGGTCCTGCTATATTATATGATTATGACAGTGTGTTTAAATCATTTAATATTCCTGATTTTTCCAATGCAGATGACTCTCAAGTGATCCATACTGTGATCAGTGAAGATGGAGAATGTGACTTTATGCCTAGATCTAGTGTTTCGATGACAGATGCTCCAGAAAATTCTTCTAGTGCAGTTCCAGAGGACTCCAGTGATAGTGAGTCTGAACCTATTCAGGGGGAGGATTTCACTAATCCATTTGCTAATATTCAGGGGGAGGTTGGATCTAATCTGGGAGATAATCTGGTTGTTGACACCATTGCTACAACTCGTGTACACAGAGATCATCCACTTGAAAACATCATTGGTGATGCTGCTGCTGCAGGTGTTTAGACGAGAAGAGGTGTGCTCGAAGGTTACTGTTTGTTTACTTCGATTCAGAAGACTGGATTGATAAATGAATGTTTGTATAGCTGCTTTATTGCCCAAGAGGAGCCGAAGAATGTTCATATGGCTCTAAACGACAATTGTTGGGTTGAAGCTATGCAAGAGGAACTAGCTCAGTTCAAGAAATTGAAAGTTTGGGAGCTAGTTGATCTACCTGATGGAGAAAAAGAAATAGGCATTAAGTGGGTGTTTAGTGCAAGAAAGACGACCGAGGGATCGTGATAAGGAATAAGGCTCGGTTGGTGGTAAAAGGGTTCAATCAGCAAGAGGGGATTGATTATAATGAAGTGTTTGCACCAGTAGCAAGGTTGGAAGCAATTCGGTTGTTCCTAGCTTTTGCTTCATTCAAGTGCTTCAAAGTTTACCAACTTGACGTAAAGAGTGCATTTCTTTACAGGAAAGTTCAAGAAGTGGTGTATGTCTCACAACCAGATGGGTTTACTGATCCAGACTATCCAGATCGAGTCTATCGACTTGATAAGGCATTGTATGGATTGCATGAGGCACCCAAGGCGTGGTATGAGACACTGTCAGCACATTTGCTAAAACATGGTTTCAAAAGACGACAGATTGACAGTACACTGTTAATTAAAAGGAAAAAGGAAGACTTTCTACTGGTACAAGTATACGTAGATGACATCATCTTTGGGTCATCTGATGAGAACATGTGTCATGATTTCGTAGAGGTGGTGAAGAGCAAGTTTGAGATGAGTGCGATGGGTGAATTATCCTACTTTCTGGGTTTACAAGTTGAACAGAAGGAGGATGGGATGTTTATACATCAGACGAAGTATGTGTATGACATTTTATCTCGTTTCAAAATGGAGGATTGCGCTACTTTCAACACACCTATCTGTGAGAATCACAATCTTGGTCCAGATCATGAGAGTGTGGAGGATGTTGATCCAACTCAATACAGGGCAATGATTGGTTCTCTAATGTACTTGACTGCTTCAAGACCTGACATCATGTTCGCAGTGTATCTCTGTGCTAGATATCAAGCGAATCCAAAGGAGTCCCACATGAAAGCGGTGAAGCGGATTCTTCGTTACTTGAAGGGGAAACCTAAACTTGGGTTATGGTATCCAGCTGCTAGTGATTTGAAGTTTGTTGCTTTCACTGATTCGGACTTTGGAGGATGCAAATCTACAAGGAAGTCTACTACAGGTGGTCGTCAGTTCTTAGGAGGGAGGCTCGTTTCATGGCAATGCAAGAAGCAGTCTTTCGTGTCTACCTCGACCTGTGAAGCTGAATATATTGCTGCGGGTAGCTTTTGCTCTTAGGTTCTCTGGATCCAGCAGCAGATGCGCGATTACGGTTTGAATTTCACTCATACTCCTATTATGATAGACAATAATGCCACTATATCAATCACCAACAATCCCGTAAAACACAGTCGCACAAAACATATTGACATTCGTAATCATTTTATACGGGATTGTGCTGAAAAGAAATTAATCCAACTGCATCGAGTCGACACACTAGATAACCTGGCAGATCTTTACACAAAAGCATTTGACAGGGCTCGTTTTGAACATTTAGTCGAACTCAACGGGGTGAGGAATCCTGAATAACCATTTTTCCATAAAAATAGTTTGGAAATAATTTACTGCTTTTCAAAAATAAAAAACATAAAAAAATAGAAAATCAAAAATGAGTTTTCTCTGTGTGAAAAAGAAGAAATGATAGTACATCAACAAGTTAAACTGTCACCCTGAAATTAAAAGAAACTTGCTTAAGTGTGATAGCAGCTTCATCATATGATGTACCAGTAGGTAAAAGACATGAAATAATCAACTTACCTTGGTGATATAAACATAAATAAACTGTGTACGAGTGTGTAACATATCAGTGGCATATGGTTTTATAATCTTAAATCTTGCGTTGATAGATTGCCAAAATCTGAGGTTTTCGGTCTTTATATCGTTACTTCATCCGAGGTATCAAGGTTGTCCTTCTGCTGCATCCAGATATATGCTGACCTAGGCACAACCGGGATATCTTAAAAGAGCTAAAAATGCCAAATCCCAAATATTGAAGAAGCTCTCCTAGAGAGTCATTAAAATGTGCAAATTGCATTATTCGTGCCAAAATTTGGTATTTGTCCTAACCCTCGTTGGATATTGGACTCTTTGCTGTACGGAAGTACTGACCTGATCACCAGTTATCTAACGTTGAAAATTCGAAAGGATGAATTTCGATATACTCACCTACTACTATGAATTTTTGTGCATACCTTGATCGTGGGGGTATGTCTTGAAGTGGGACACACTAGTATATAAGTTAAAATTAACTAAACAGATCACGAGGTAATGGTACTTAAAATGTTCATGTATTTTGTTTAATTGGATAAACAATACTGGTAATCGTCTTGAACTGCTATTCATGAATATTGCATATAGAATAATCAGATAGTGTGAAAACAGTTTGATGTTGCTGATATGATCTTCTTACCGGTGATACTCACAAAAATAGAGTGTTTATGATTTCGTACTTTATTTGTTTTCAGAAAATATAAAAATCCAAAAATATTTCATTTTCTTGTAAATTCTTAATGTACGGGATATTGGTTGTTCGTGGAGGAGTTGTTACCGATAGGGGGAGACGGTGTTAGAAGCTGAGTTCAAAATTTTTTTACGATCTTGCGGGTTATGTGTGCTTAAAATTTTGAGGATATGTTTGAGTTGAGAAGTGCTTAATTTGTGATACAATTTAACTATCTCTCGAATGATAATAATTTGTTTAACTTGTGTTGAAAAATTCTTATGGTTTCTCGAGATGTTTGTTTTATAGTATACATATTGTAGCAGTGTGTTGCTGAGAAGTTTGGTGAAGAGGAGTTTGCTTAGATGCATGGTAGAATCTCCTTTCTACATTGCACAGAAAGTTTAAGAGTTTGAAGATTGCTATGCAAGGACTAACCTAGAGTTTACTCAAACGCTAACGATTTAGAAGATTTAGTGATTGGATATATCAGCTTAGGGGGAGTATGTTGCTGACAGAAGCTCTGTTACTGACATAAGTTGTTAAAGTTGAAGCTATCCAAAGACCAACGTTTTCAAAGATGTTAAAGATTGCAAGAAGTCTGAAGACTAAGTTATTTTATGAAGCTATTGTCAAGGGGGAGTTTGTTGGTGCATATTTGTGACAACAACTTAGATTTGGTCTTTGGATATCTTGTAATTAGTAAAATGATAAACAGTTAGCGGGTTTAGTTTTGTAATAGTTAATTAGAATCATTTGGGCTGAACTAGACATAGAATAGTGCATGGTAGGTGAATTGGGCCATTAAACCCATTAGCAGTCCATGTAGGAAAGCCTAGCCCATGAGCATAACCTATCTCTATATATAGGGAGGTTGTGATTAGGGTTAACGTTGCTTAGTTAGTTGCTGGTTATATTGTTCAGTTGCTGCAAGAATTGCTTCAGAGAGATTGAGAGAAGAGTCTTGAATTGGTTGTAAAACAATTGTGTTTGATAATCAATAGAAGACAGTTTGAAGGAATTGTGTTCGTGTTCATGTTCATGTTCGTGTTTTTCTGTTAAATCTGATCTAGGGGATTCCGCACTCTAGGTTGGATAGACGATTTTGTCAAGCTCCATACGGACTAGGGGACCTACAATAACGAAAAGTGAAGACCGTGGGTATAGAACCCGGGTCTCCACCAAACCAACACACACAAGACACCACTACACACACATATCCGAAATAACTCAAATTAAATAAATCTTATATTGAAACAACCCCTGAAATCAATTTCAACACAACCACCCGTAAAGGCTGTAACCCCCAATCCATCTTCAAATCTCCGTTTAAATTATGATTTAAACCGGAGAAACCGTTTCAGAATTGTGTGTTAAACACAATCATTGATTCAGGAATAATTAAATTCCGTTATAGGATCAATGTGGCAATTAAAGATTTGACCGAAACCGATAAAACCAAAATTTAACTCAATTCAGCATCTTCGACTATAAATAGTGATCTTAGGAGTCATTCAGATTTCGCTCTCACACTCGCAAAACCTCTCTAAACTCTCCGAAGATTCTCTGTGTTCAAAACACATTTTGATGGAATTTTGCTCGTCGCCGGAACTTCACCGGATATCACACTGTTTTGGTATATTCACACTTGAATCCTTCTCGTTTTAATTATTTTATTATCAATAGTAAATTAAATTAATCCAACAAGGAATTACCGGATAGACAACCGGGTATGTCAAACTGTTGTTTTTAAACTGAAGAAGATGAAGTTGGAGATGCGTATTGTCACACCCCGACCAGCAGCGGAATAAGAGTCGGGGCATAATTGGGTTATCACCAAAGCTCATGATATTTACTGATATGTTTCATATTTATTTAAGTCA
Source organism: Scalesia atractyloides (assembly GCA_947069175.1). NCBI lineage: Eukaryota > Viridiplantae > Streptophyta > Magnoliopsida > Asterales > Asteraceae > Scalesia > Scalesia atractyloides. Next base: position 56,074,330 of record CAMTDV010000001.1, on the reverse strand, counting down.
AAATTACATCCTCAATAATCCAAACATGTTCATACAAATACAAAGAAAAATAATCAACTAAACAATCCAAGCTCTAAACCAGTTTATTCTTCTAAGCCAATCCTATGTGTTTCTTGCTGCAGCTGGATCACCTGTATCATGTGTAAAAATGGGGGTTTTTGGGTCAACATAAGTTGGCGAGTGAACCTTGTTAGATAAACATTTATTATTGATTTCTTGTTATCTTTATCATGGAAAAATTGTGCAATAGTCATATGTGAGCTAATGTAAATAATCAAACAATAACAATAACAACCACAAACAATAACATACAATAACATATCAACTTGCATGAATATATAACATGAATGAATCTGTATATGTTGGCAACGTCACGTTCACGCTCATAATGTAATGGGGAACGGACGGCCTATGATGAATGTCTGTGCGATCAAGGCTCAATCAAAGGGAGCCGATCGTATGTTGGCAACGCCCGGTTCACGCTCATAATGTAATGGGGAACAGCTCAACGCTCATAATGTAATGGGGAGCGGCGGCCTATGATAATGTATGTACTGAAAATGACAAATTAAATCTAAACAATAACCACACAAACAGTTGATACAAGTTGAATACACATTTGTTCATGGATATGATGTATGCACAATGATTTAAATATAATAAACTGTAAGACACATGATACACCCCAAAAACGTGATTAAAACGGGGAATTTGTAGAGATTCACTCACATTGGGTGCGTTCGGTTAAAGATGATGAAATGCGCACGAGTTTGGAGGATTGATCGACGAGACTTAACTAACCTAAATAATAACGGGAAGTATGGTAAATGAATGGATTTTATTAATAAATTTAATAAGATTTTTATATATATTTTTTGTGAGTTTAAGGCTATTTTCTATCTTTAAAAACATTATTTTTAAGTATTTTTAATTGATTTTTAAACTAAATAAATAAATAAAAAATATAAAAAAATGTTGACTTTTGCGTTGACCATTGACCATTGACCGTTGACTGTTTGACTGGTTCGAACGTGTATATGTATGCGCTGGGTGAGGCTCGAACACGAGACCTCCCGTACGCGTGCACGCAGCTCTACCAACTGAGCTACGTGTCTAACCCGAAATAGTTCTGTTTTTAATTATATTTATATACTATTTTAGTTTATTCAAAATTCTTTTATTTTCAAAAAGGGTTTTAATCATCGAACCGGAGTGTGCAACAGGTCTCGAACCCGGGACCTGTGGGTTAGTATTGCACACAGTTCACCGCTGGACTGTGTGTCTAACCTGGTTAATATACCGATTTTTATTATACTTAACATCTACCGTGAGTTAATCCGGTTCAGTTAGAAAAATAAAACATCGAGCATACGTGTGTGTCAAGGATCGAACTCGCGGCGTGTGATATATGTGCGCACACAGTCCACCCCTGGACTGTCTGTGTAACCCGAGATAATATCCAAATTATATTAAACTTATAAACAACCTAACTTCATCTTCTTCGTTACAATATCACAGACTACGATTACTCTACTGTTTCTTGTTTAATTCGATTGACAAACATTCAAATGACTAAAATGAAATGGCAGAGAAGATTTCGGAAGTAACCATACCGGAGAAACGATCTATCTCAGGATTCCTGCGAAGTCGTCGGCTCTGTTTTTACGGATTTCGTCTGAGCGGAAAGATTAACAATTTTGATTAGCTAGATGCGGAATTGAAGCACTGAACAAGAATTACCAGAAGGTTTAAAAGGCTATACCGTTTCACAGCGAGAAACTTTCAGAAGTTTTTCGGCGAGAGTTAATTATCCGATATCGTCGTCTGAAACTGATTCTGATTGAAGGGTTTGAGTTAGCAAAAGCTTAACAACTGATAGACGATGAAAGAATTGAGAGACTTACTGATTTGATGGAAGACACGGTTTTCCGGCGAAAGTCCGGCGAGTTCCAAAAGCTTTTCCGACGAACTGAAAGTAGAGCGAAGGTGAAATTGAAGGTTCTGCGGATGAGTTTGAGTCGCGAGAGGGGGCTATGGTTGGAGTAATTCAGGAAGTGCAGATTTTCGGTTAAAACCGATCACCACATGAATTCAAGTCCATTCAAGACTAAATTGATTGAAGGTGTCGGTGTATCGGTTAATGTCAGAAAACCGCGAACACTCAAACGTTTTTGGACGTTTGGAAACCGATTACGGTTACAGTTGGCGTAAACCGGTTGATTCAAGGTTGAACATAAGATTTAATTGATTCCTAGAACTAACAGAAAACATCAAGTGGCGGAGTGGTTATATGAGCGCGAGTTAACTCGTTAGACTCACCCGGCTGACCCGGGTTCGAATCCCAGCAGCCGGTTTTCTTTTTTATTTATTTTATTTTCACTTTTTATTAATTATAGTTTTTAAATTCTAATTTGTTCATTAATTATGCAACGTTTAAAATTAAAATAAACAAAAATATGCAACAAAACATTTATAACTTGATATTCGATTACAAACGAAGCGGGTTTGGAAAACCCGTTTTTGACAAATGTTACACGTATAAATATAATTGAAATCATTAAATACACCGGGTTAGATACACAGTCCAAAGGTGGACTGTGTGCATATTAAACAAACACACCTGGGTTCGAGCTTCACACACGGTTCCCATTTCCTTGAATAAACCAAACCTTTTTATAACTAATTTATAAATCAATGCAGGTAGTGTATAAGAATAATAAAAATTCCATATCTTTCGGGTTAGTCAAACACCACAATTGGTCGGGCTGTGTGCAACACGAATCAAGGGGCGCGGGTTCGAGTCCGGGTACACGCATTGCACTGTTAAATAAAACAAACCTTTTTAAATAAAATTAATTAAGCTTGACCATAGTGTGTGTATATATAGAATTAAAAACGAATATATTCCGGGTTAAACACGTAGCTCAGTTGGTAGAGCTGCATGCACGTAAATGAGAAGTCACGCGTTTGAGTCTCACCATTGCCAAAAATCGCCGGTTCGACCCGCTGAAGGGTATATTTTTTTAATTAACCTTTTTGTTCATTTTTTCAAAAAACTATAAAAATATATATTAAAATAAGTCCTTTTTAAACATAAAAATTAGTAATATATGCTATAAAATTATATAAAAAGTCTAAAAATTCATTAAATAAAAATACTAGTTTTCAAAAAAATAAATATATTTACCGAATTATTACGTGAATAATTAGGTTAGTTTTCTCGTCGGTTGGAATCTTTAATCGTGCGCGGTCGTTATCAACTCAAGAAACGCACCCACTGTGAGTGAATTCTTACAAACTTCCCCTTTTTATTCATGTTTTGGGGTGTATCATGTGTCGTTTTTTTAAATATTTTATTCAAACACTTGTGCTATTACCATTATGTGAACTAACGTGCTATGTGATATTTTGTTTATTGTTATTTGTGGTTATACTTTTTGTATTTCAGTCAAGCTGTCACATTAGGCCCATCAACTCCCTATATAGACGGGTAGAGCATCGTGTTGCCTAATTAAATCGCTCCGTTTGATTGAGCCTTGATCTCACAATTCATCATTTAGTTTCTCATTTCAGTCAAGCATTCACAATAGGCCCATCTGTTCCCTGTATAAACGGGTAGAGCATCGCGTGCCTAATCAGATCGGCTCCGTTTGATAGAGCCTTGATCTCATAGTTCATCATTTATCATGCTAATGTGTACAATGCTAGATGCTTATGTGGTTTATGAATAATTTACATATACGTTTACTCATATTTGGTTTATGCACATTTTTATTAAACTAATCAACATATCTTTCCTTTCAAATATTTAAACGGAATTCACTAGCCAACTTTTGTTGACCCAAACCTCTATTTTTACACATGAGACGGGTGAACATGTTGAAGCATGGAACACATAGGATTGGGCCTTAGAGGATAAATAAAGCATTATTTGAATGTCTTGTTTAGAACATTTGGTGCTTGTATGGTTTATGTGTTTGTTGGAATTTTCCCTTTTAATTTGGAATGATATATATGAAATTTTATACTAGTAAATGTCATGAGCTTTGCTGAAAACCCAATCATACAGATTGGTATCAGAGCTTTTGACAATAGGGATATAGGATAGGTTATTAGACCCTTAGAGCCTATACTATAGTCGATTAGATTTTAATTGCTTACGTGTTCTTTGGTTACATGCAAACTCATGATATTTACTTGTTTTACATTTATTTCACACACAAATGCCTGCAAGCACTCCCACTGTCATATGATTTTGTGTGATATTTAATACGTTATACATATTGTCAAACATAACATGCTTAAATATAAACGCATCACGCACGTTTCAATTCTTATATATTTAAACATTCTCATGCTTCTTTTCTTAAAGATTTTGTGATGTTTTCATTTTTCAATCTCATCAAAGTGAGTTCTATGACGGGCATGTAGTAACTGGAAGGTATAAGTACCGGTAGTCGGAACGTCCTGTCTAGGTTTGGCATTCGTATAAATCCAAAGTAATGGATTGATCCACCTACCTGGGGACTAACAACGAGAGTACAAAGGACCTATTAGGCCAAACCATGCCACACCAAACGTCGTGTGAACTAACCACACTTTGAGTAGTCACTGTGTAAACACCAGGACACCTTAGGACTTTCATCTCGCAATCATGTTTTACGATTTTCATTCGGGTTGTACGAGTGTTAAACAGGCCAAAATCAATGTGAACCTTACAGAGCCCAGTAGTCATGGGGGCCCACATGATTACCAAGGCCAAGTATGGGGACATATGGGGGCCCAAACATGAGCAAGGCCCAAGACATCCTATGGATGTAGTGAATTTATTTTTCTAATTTGTTTTGTGGATTTAATTTCTAAATACGACACATGACACCTATACGCCAAACTCATCATCTTGTTATGTATTTCCTGTAGATGTCTTCTAGGAACTCTCGTAGAGGTAGGAGATCAGGAAAACCGGCGAGCGCATGGCTGTTCAGATAGCCCAACAAATGGCCGTTGTGATTCCCGACATCGTAATTCAACTTCAACAAGCTCTTTTCGCAAACCCTGTCGACCCAAATAACCAAGAGGGACAAAATGCTGCCAACCCTCCCACAAACACCACCAAGTACACTTACAAGCACTTCAATTCATGTGACCCTCCAAAGTACGAAGGAACTGAAGGGGTGACTACTCTCCTTAGTTGGTTCAAAGAGATGGAGAGTTTCTTCCTCAACTGTGATTGTCCCAATGACCTCAAGGTGCGCTATGCTACTTGACGTCTGTATGGGATAACACTCACTTGGTGGAAAGGGCAGAAGAGGTGCCAAAGCCACAGTAGCCCTAACTTAGGAAGAACTTCGAGAACTCATGACAAACCGCTTCTGCCCAAGAAGCGAAATTAAAAAGCTAGAGGATGAGTTCTATTTCTTGAATAAAAAAGAGGGAGATCACATAACCTACAACAAGAGGTTCCTCGAGTTAAATCAAATGGTTCCCAATTTGTCACCCCTCTCTACCGTTTGATCGAGCACTACATTCGGGGTCTTCCTTCGAAGATTCAGGATCCTGTGATGAGTACCGTGCCTGCAACCTTGGAAGCAGCAATGGAGCTAGCTACTGAACTCACCGAAAATCATATTAGGAATGGGGATTTCAAGGATGAGACGAAGAAGGATGCAAGTAACAAAACATCAACTGAAACCCCTAATCCAACTCAAGCCGAACCCTCTTCTCAATTCACTACCAAGAGAAAGCGAGACGGGAAAAATTTTGCTGTTACTCAAACCAATCAACCAACTCCACAAGTCGTACCTCTCCAAGCTATCCTAATCACCCAAGTGGCACCCTACCTAGCATACCCAAACAAGAAACCTTACACTGGTCCTCACCCTCAATGCAACACCTGCCATTATCACCATCAACCCACCATACCCTGCCGACTGTGTGCTAATTGTGGGCGTTATGGTCATTTGAGTAAAAACTTGTCACACTCCTGAAAACCAAGCTCCACCCCCTGCTCAAAATATGATTCAACCCTATCAACAACCTCAATACCCCATGGTGCCATATGTTCGAGCCTGCTTTAATTGTGGTGACCCTACCCACTTTAGAAACACGTGCCCTAGGTTGGTTAATATCATTAATGCTCAAGCCAAAGCAAACCAGGTTAACCAAGCGAACCAGGCAAACCCAACACCTCCACTGGCAAGAGGAAGAGCCTACAATATTAACGCAAACGCAGTTGAGGTCAACAACGGTGCAAACGAGCAACCCAACTAGCCTTCCATCAAAAAGAAACAAGGCTCTGCACCAACCGTTTACTCTTAATGTTTGCTACAAATTTCAATCTTTGTCTAATTATTCAAGATGTCTTTGTTTTCAATTTGGGTAATAATGTATCAAAATTTTAATTAATGCAATTTATATCACGTTAATGACAAGTTGTTTCATTACATGTCTCTATTCATCGATTAAAATTCATCACGACGAACCTCGTCCCATCACTTAAAGAAGTTGGGTCATGTCTCACTTTTTCATAGACTGACCACTTTCTCATAACACACGAGAAGGGTACCACCGTCATTTAGTCTTGTATCCCTCAAATTTGAGACTCAAGCATTGGCTGTTGTGTTTTGGTTATGTTTTGTATATTCTAGGACGAGTCACATAGAACTAATCGTGACTTGCAGACAAAGCCAATGAAATTTGACAAGCATATGGTGGATACGCCGCTGGTACTTACTATATATAACTATTCTTGTCAAGTGATCAAAAGCATTGTTAGACGGTTATGAGAAGTTCCGAGTAGGTAGTGTAGATCTTAATTTGGATAACGATGTGGTTGAAGACTTCGTTTTCTGTTGTAATTTTTTTTTACGCTTCGATTTCCTCAAAACCCTTTATCATGAGACCATATCCAGTTAGTCATCTCCGTGTTACAACTCTTTTCTGCACTTCAGGCATCAAAAAGCGATACCTGTAGCAGGGTATACAACCCTTACTAGGAACGTTACCGCCTTAATCAACATCCAAACACCACACTCACCTGGTTATATAAACTCTTAGCGTCAAATCCAAACATCACACCTCCTTTTACTGTTAAAAGATATCCAGATTTATGAATTGGTGCATTTCGTAGAGCAATCTATAGAAATCATTGAATTCAGTAAGAAACTTTTAAAACAAAGTCGAATTCCGATAGTCATAGTGCGTTGGGAGTCAAAAGGAGGACCTGAGTTTACTTGGGAACGCGAAGACTTAATGCGCAAAAAATACCCTCACCTTTTCCAAGTCAAACTACCACTACTTAAATTTCGGGACGAACTTTCTAAAAGTAGGGGATACTGTAACATTTGTCATAAAACGGGTTTTAAAACCCGCTCCATTTGTAATGTAAATATACTCGTGATGTTTGTTTCGTGTTTGTGTTAAATGTTTAAAAGTTTGATATAATAATTTCATTAAATAATAAATAAAGTAAATAATAAATGTTAGTAAATAAAATATAACTAATAAAAAAATAAAATAACAAAAAGTGAAGACCGCGGGTATCGAACCCGGGTCTCCACCAAACTAACACACACAACACACCACTACACTACACACACATATCTGAAATAAACTCAAATTAAATAAATCTTATATTGATACAACCCCTGAAATCAATTTCGACACAACCGCCTGTAATGGCTGTAACCCCCAGTCTGTCTTCAAATCTCCGTTTAAATTGAGATTTAAACCGGAGAAACCGTTTCAGAGTTTTGTGTTAAACACAATCATTGATTCAGCAATGATTAAATTCCGTTATAGAGTCAATGTGGGAATTAAAGATTTGACCGAAACCGATAATACCAAAATTTAACTCAATTCAGCACCTTCGACTATAAATAGTGATCTTAGGAGTCATTCAGAAGTCGCTCATACACTCGCAAAACTTCTCTAAACTCTCGAAGATTCTCTGTGTTCAAAACACATTTCGCCAGAAATTTGTTCAAAACACGTTTCGGTATATTCACATTTGTGTCCTTCTCGTTTTAATTATTTTATTATCAGTAGTAAATTAAATTAATCCAACAGGGAATTACCGGATAGACAACCAGGTATGTCAAACTGTTGTTTTTTAAACTGAAGAAGATGAAGTTGGAGATGCGTATAAATATAATTGAAATCGGGAAATACACTGGGTTAGACACACAGTCCAGTGGTGGACTGTGTGCATATTAAACAAACAGACCCGGGTTCGAGCTTCACACACGGTTCTGATTTCCTTTAATAAACTAAACCTTTTTATAACTAATTTATTAATCAATGAAGGTAGTGAAGAATAATAAAAAATCCATATCTTTCGGGTTAGTCACAAAGCCCAATTGGTCGGGCTGTGTACAACACGAATCAAAGGGCGCAAGTTCGAGTCCGGGTATACGCATTGCACTGTTAAATAAAACAAACCTTTTTAAATAAAATTAATTAAGCTTGACCATAGTGTGTGTATATATAGAATTAAAAACGAATATATTCCGGGTTAAACATGTAGCTCGGTTGGTAGAGCTGCATGCATGTAAATGAGAAGTCACGCGTTCGAGTCTCACAAGTTGCCAAAAATCGCCGATTCGACCCGCTGAAGGGTATATTTTTCTAATTAACCTTTTTGTTCATTTTTTTAAAAAAACTACAAAAATATATATTAAAATAAGTCCTTTTTAAACATAAAAATTAGTAATAAATGCTATAAAATTATCTAAAAAGTCTAATAAAATTCATTAAATAAAAAAACTAGTTTTAAAAAAAATAAATATATTTACCGAATTATTACGTGAATATTTAGGTTATTTTCTCGTCGTTTGGAATCTTTAATCGTGCGCGTTCGTTATCAACTCAAGAAACGCACCCACTGTGAGTGAATTCTTACAAACTTCCCCTTTTATTCATGTTTTGGGGTGTATCATGTGTCGTTTTTTAAATATTTTATTCAAACACTTGTGCTATTATCATTATGTGAACTAACGTGCTATGTGATGTTTTGTTTATTGTTATTTGTGGTTATACTTTTTGTATTTAAGTCAAGCTATCACATTAGGCCCATCAGCTCCCTATATAGACGGGTAGAGCATCGCGTTGCCTAATTCGATCGGCTCCGTTTGATTGAGCCTGATCTCACAACTCATCATTTATTTTCTCATTTCAGTCAAGCATTCACAATAGGCCCATCAGTTCCATGTATAAACGGGTAGAGCATCGCGTGCCTAATCAGATCGGCTCCGTTTGATTGAGCCTTGATCTCACAGTTCATCATTTATCATGCTCATGTGTACAATGCTAGATGCTTATGTGGTTTGTGAATAGTTTACATATACGTTTTCTCATATTTGGTTTATGCACATTTTTATTAAATTAATCAACATATCTTTTCTTTCAAATATTTAAACGGAATTCACTCACCAACTTTTGTTGACCCAAACCTCTATTTTTACACATGAGACAGGTGAACAGGTTGAAGCATGGAACACATAGGATTGGGCCTTAGAGGATAAATAAAGCATTATTTGAATGTCTTGTTTAGAAAATTTGGTTCTTGTATGGTTCATATGTTTGTTGGAATTTTCCCTTTTAATTTGGAATAATAAATATGAAATTTTGTTATAGTAAATTTCATGAGCTTTGATGAAAACCCAATCATGCCCGAACTACCATTTTCGTTGCGGGTCAGGGTGTGATATCAACTTGGCAAACATAGCAGGCAAAAGACCGATCATTTTGTTTCCCAGATTCCCTAATAACCGAATACAAACCAGCATTCTGATTATTCATTAGCTGATTACGTGTTTGCACACCACTTAGGACATCTCCTATAATATTCTTCTGAGGATGGGTATTATGAATTTAAGTTTCAGGAATATTAGGAACTCGAGAATTTATACCCAAGTTGTTGATATTCAGATCAACAGCTAATTCGTTTGCTGGATTTGACGAAGATGTAGAAGCATGACCTTCAGTCATCCCTTGATTTTGTACATTTGACGTGACATCTGAAATTCCAGGAACTGCACCAGAAGTAGCTTCATTTGCATCATGGAATTCATTATCTTCTGACGAAACATTGTAATTAGTAGTATCTTTGAATTCTTCATTCTGAACAAGATTGTTAACCGAAGTAAACACTTGAGGATTAACAATAATTGGTCAAACTGATGACGAGTCAACTGCAGTATCACTTTCTAGTAGCATTTGAGCAGCTGCAGAAGCATCATCAAAAGTTGGCAAATTAAAGGAGTTAAACAGCCCATCGCAGTCAAACATCCAAGGAGCACCCGGAGCTCCCGGAGCTCTAACTGATTCAGTGTATCTTTGAACCTTAACTTCACCCCATTCTTCAATCTTCTTTGTTGACAAATTCCACACCCTGAAATTTGGAGTAGCATATCCATGAAAGAAACCTTCAATAGCCTTTGGACCAAACTTTCTATGTGGATCAATCATAGTGCATGGAGCTCCAAAAGGTTCTAAGAAAGAAACATCCGGTTTCCTTTTATGTAACAACTCAAAACAAGTTTTCCCATGCCTCTTCACCATAAGAACTCTATTAATTGTATAACATGCAGTAGCCACAGCTTCTCCCCAAAATTGAACACGAAGTTCTGATTCTACTAGCATAGTTCTTGCTGTTTCAACTAGAGTTCTATTTTTCCTCTTAGCGACACCATTTTGTTGTGGAGTTTATCGAGAACTGTACTCATGCAGAATGCCTTAAGAAGAACAGCTTTCGTCCATAACATGATTCTTGAATTTGGTGCCATTGTTGCTTCTGATTCTCCTTATCTTCAAATTGTACAAATTTTCAAGCAGAGTAGGAGATTCTTGAGGTTTCAGGAACTTCACTCTTGTGTGCCAACATATTCACCCATGGAAATCTTGAGTAGTCATCAGTAACTACTAAACAATAAGAATCACCAAAGGTAGTCTTGTGTTTCATAGGTCCAAAGAGGTCCATATGAAGACGTTCCAAGGGCATGTTCACCGTGTTAATCTTCTTCACAAGATGAGATTTTCTTGCTTGCTTTCCCTTTTGGCATGATACACAGATTTCTTGTAAATGAAAGTTCTTCACTGGTATACCATTCACGAGATTGTTTTTTAATAGTTCATTTTCTCAAGTGAATGTGTCTCATTCGTCTATGCCAAGATATTGATTCCTTTTCGGTTGCTTTTGAGACAAAATATGTAACTTGTGCAGACGTGGTAATGGCTTGGCTCATGTCAAGAATATACAAGTCATTAATTCTTGGAGCCGACAGAAGAATCCATTCTTTGGGAATATTGAAACCAGATTTCAGCACATAACATCCGGCATCATAAAAATGAACCGTGAACTTCTTGTTGTAGATTTGAGAAACACTCAGAAGATTGTGATCAATTTGACGACAAAATTGATCTTATCAAAGCTAACAACACCATTGGATACCATTCCATCTCTAGTGATGTATCCACCCTTGTCTCCAGCAAAAGCAACATAGCCTCCTCGAATGCTTTTCACATCATAAAGGAGCCTTAAGTCACCTGTTATGTGCCTTGATGCTCCACTGTCAACAATCCAGTGACTATTCACAGTTCCTCTTGGAACACCCTGCACATTTCAATACCCGATCAGTTTGAGATGGGGACCCAAGCCTTGGTGGTCTTGGGTCGACCCTTATCATCAAGAAATGTGATTTCTATTTCCTGATGATTTGGAAATTGTGTGCCTCCTCGTGAAACATCACCGGTCTTAGGTTTTCAAGATTGTTGAAATTTACCAGAATGACTATTGTTTACATTTTTAACAACTTCTGTTTTTATTGAATTTGAAGAACTTGGTTTCCTTTCTGAAGAATCCAATTTTAATGCTTTTCAATTATTTTTATTTGTTTACATCTATGTTTTTCTTCTTGTTCTTTAATAATATGTTTGTCTTGTTTTGGAGAAACAGATCGACGTTGGCAAGTTGGTTCAGGATGGGCTTTCTCAACAAATCTAGGCTTTGATGGGTTGGTACATTTTTTAATTATGTGGCCAAATTCTCCACATTTAAAACATGTTCTCCTCTCAACAAACTTAGGAGATCCTGTTTTATGACTTGATGTTGAACTTGTGGGTCTTGAGGTACTTGGTTCATTTTCACACACATTTGTATGTTGAGTGTAATTGTTTTGACTGTTACGCTTAAAATCTTGACTTTGTTTACAAAATCAATATTAGACATGCCTTCAAAAGTCTTGACTTTATCAGTACAAGTTGAACTCACAAATTTAACATTTTTTAATTTCTTTTTGTAGCGAGCGCCTTTAGCTTCAACCTTCGGTTGTGATAACTTAGCTTTTTCAGCTCGCTTTTATTTTTGTTTTTCTTTTGAAATGAATAATGGTTGTGACTTGATTGGGTTTTTCTTTCCAAAAACTTGGTTGTTAATTTTCAAAAACTTGATCAATAGAGATTGGATTTACATTTTTGATTGGAAAGTCTTTGTTTGAGTAGATTTTCTTGTCCCAATTAAAGTATACAACACATTATTATTTTCATCTGTAGACACATTTGTCTTGATAGATTTCATAGGATCATTCTCTTGATTTTCAACAGTTTTTACATTGGGAGTAGCACACATTTATATTGCTTTTTCTTTATCAAGAGATTGATCTTGATCATTTCTCTTGGACTCATCATCTGACGAATCATCCTCCTCTGATGTAGAAGGGTTCTAATCAACGACTGATGATGAGTTCTCTGATTTTCTTGATTCAACTGAGGAATTGTCTAGCTTGAACCCTAATCCTGCTGCAAACTCTTTAGGACTAAGAGGTACAAAGGGTTCAAAGCGTGCCAGTTCCTCTTCATCAGGCAATTTGGTATAAATGTGTTTCAACGGAGGTGGACACGATTTATACCCTATGCATTTGACATCTCCTTTCAGTTTTTGAACGTCAATGATATGATCAAGCACATATCGGGAGTTAGAGTAACTTTCCAATTTTAGCTTGATCGCATCATGTTCCCATTTGGCAATGGCTAACTCTTTCTTTGTTTCTTCAAGGATATTAATGTAATTGTTAATTCTTGTTTGCTTATTCAAAATTGTCTTTGTTAATTCAGAAACACTTTTCTTAAGGGTTTCTATTACAGATTTAAATTCTTTTTTGTTTCGAGTTAAAGCCAAATTTGCCTCTTTGCATTTTGACAGTTTAACAACTAGGTTTTGATTGTGACTGTTTATTGTTTCAAATTTTGTTTTTAATTCAGCACAGTAATGTACAAATTTTAGAAGGGTTGGAGTTTACCTGACTTGTTGAACTAGCAACGTTAGCTATGAAGGCAATATGATGAGGGAATGATGCACTATTTGTAAAGAATTTTTCTGTTTCCTTCGATGCAGCTTCTTCTTTCTTCATCAGACCAGCCTTTTGACTTTTCATCTTCTCTACTTCTTTTAGCAACTCTCTGACCTCAACATCGCTTCCTTCTCTGATATCTAAATCAGATCCATAACCACTTGTACTTGAGCATTCTTCATTAGAACCACCATTATACCCTGAACTATCATCATCATCAGAACTTTCAATACTATGAACATGTTCGATTCGATTGATAATCTTGGCATAACATGCAGTTCCTCCTTGATAATCATTTCCCAATTGTACTGACCAACTGCATCCTCATCTTCTTGAACTACTAAAGCTCTATTTGTGTTGTTTGAAGGACCTGACTGGTTGGTGTTGTTTGGGTTGTTAACGGCTACAATTCTTCGATCATTGTTAACTTGAATCATGGTGGATGGTTGAGATTGATTTCTGAAGGGGTTGTGATTTCCTTGTTTGCTGGGTCTAGTGCACTCACGCTTGAAGTGACCTCTTTCACCACAGTTGAAGCAAGTAACAACATTTTTATCAAAACCATATTTCGTATCTTTCTTGCTCTCCAAACTTGTTCTTCCTGTTCTGCTCATGTAATCCTTAGCTCTTCTGACCACACATGCAAACGCCCATTTGATATCCATTAGCTCCATCTCATCTCTATCTATTTCTTGGTAGTCCTCATTAGTCAAATTGATACTTCCAATCTGACCAGCGACTAATCCGCAATAAGCACTAACCATTGTTTTTAGAAGTTCCATATGTTCCTGAGAAACTTCTACACTAACCTTGGAAAGATGTGACGTATCAAGTCTGACTGTATTGGGGTTTGTAGGTTGAAAGTTGTTACCATAAAAAGCTTGTTGAGAGGCTTGCTATGGAACTTGAGGTGCAAGATCTCATGGCTGTGGTAGAAAGGCTTTAGGATCAAACACTTTTCCATAGGTTTGAGTACTTGAGCTTGCAGACTGATTTGTTTGAACAGGTTGTGGTAGAAAGGGATTAACATTTGACACAAACGCGGTTTGAATCTTTTCTTGCTGACTTGCACTAATACCTGTATTAATACCTTCAAAGTACATTTCAGGGTTTTGTGGAATAGTAACTCGTTGTGTTTTTTGAATTTCCTCTTCATTCTTGTTCTCCAAATTCTGCACAAATTCATAAATACTAATTGCATCCAAAACACCTGTATGCTTTAATAAGTCAATGAATTGACTCCATTTTGATGGTAATGCATTAGCAAAACGCATCATGATTTCTTGTGGAGATGAAACACTTTGTACGAGTACATTTCACTAAGTAGATGGTAGTAACGTGTTGTCATATCACTCAGTGTTTCATTCTCCATGAACATGAAACCTTCAAACTCCTTCTTTAGCAGATCATGTCGTATTTTCTGGTTGCAAAATTACCCTCTCCTCTTGCTTCCAAGGTATCCCACAGATTTTTGGTGGTGGTACAGTACACAAACTGATGAAAAATATCTTTATGAAGTGCTTGTGTAAGGATAGCAACCCCCTTTTTCTCTATATCATAAGCCTTTTTATCGCCTTCATCTATGCTGGCTAAGGAGGTTGGATTTGATCCTATTACGTCGAGAGATTCCTTGTAGGGTGTAGTAAAACATGTCCATAATTATGTATTCTGACCGAGAACATATGTATGGAAACGAATTTTCCATGAAGGATAATCGTTCATATGGTTCAATTTAGGTGGACGATTACTATCCCAGTTTCACTCTTGCTTATAAGAAGAGTCTGAATGCTCTGGTTCTTATTTGCGACACACTCCCATTTATTGCGGTAATCATGGCTGTAGGTTGAGGCATTAATGATTTACCCATGAGGTTGTGGAGCTTTGTGATGAATCTTGATTTGTGCTGGAACTACTACTCCAATCCCAAGGATTATTACTCATTATATTTTCTTGATTATGAAAATTTAAAAGGTTTAAAGTTCAAATTTTTGAAACTCCTTTTAAAGTTGACAATTTTGAAAACCACAAAGTTTGAAAAACTAAAACACGAAAAACAATCAAAGAAGAAATTTCTTCGTACGGAAGATACTTCTTCGTGCGACGTTTGGCTGCAAATTTTGAAAATGAATCTTTTAAGTTTATATTGAAACACGGGCAGCAATGTTTACAGCATTTGACCAAAAAGACAAGGGTAAACCTGAATCTGCAAGCATTGTCCTAGCAGCTTCAAGTTCTATTTTTCCTTTCAACCACCCCATTTTGTTCTAGTGTCCTTGGGACGCTGTATTGCCTAACAATCCCTTTTGACACACATAAATCATCCAACTCCTTATTTTTAAACTTTGTCCCATTGTCACTCCTAAAGACCTTTACTGGTAAGTCAGATTGCTTTTCAACTTGTTTTACAAAATTTTGCAACATGCCTATAGTCTCATCTTTGGTGTGCATGAAGTAGGTCCATGTAAACCTAGAAAAATCAACTATGACAAGACAATATCTCTTCTTTTTAAGACACATGATTTTTACAGGGCCAAACAAGTCCATGGGTAGTAATTGCAAACATTAGCTTGTTTTGGACTCTTCAATTCATTTCTATGAAGTTTTATGTTGTTTACCTTTTAAACAGGAAATACAATGTTCATCACAGGTGAATTGTTTTGATGGAAGACCTCTTACAAGACGTTGTTTGGAGTGTGTAGTAATAGTTTTAAGATTTGTGTAACAAAGTCTTCTATGCTATAGTTTTGTCTCTTTGTTAGAAGCAATTGAAAACAAACATGCATTAGACATTGGATTATCTTTCAACATATCAACCACATACACATTGCCACTCCTGTGAGCATCAAGCTGTGTTTTGCTCACAGCTACGATTTGATCAATCTTTTTAACCACTTCTAGCCCAACTATCTGACAAGTTTTCTTAGTGAAGAATGACCCATAGCCTTTGTCACTCATTTAAGATACACTAAGAAGATTAAATTTCAGATTGTCAATAAGATTGACATGCTCAAACTTGAGTTTCCCAGCCTGGACTGTCCCTGACCCTAACGCCTTCCCTTTTAAATTGTTACCAAGGATATATCAGCCCTCCAGGTGTCAAGAAATCTTTGAGTAGGGCTCTACATTCTTTCATGTGCCTAGGGCCTCCACTATCTACATACCATAAACTATCAAGGCGAGTAGAAGCTCTCCGCACATTAGTAAACAATTAGTTTAGGTGAGTTTCCAAATCTATGATGGCTTTAATTAGGGTCACAGAAATTCCAGCCTCAAGTCCAGCAATATGGTCAGTGTTTTGAACAGATTTTGATAACATCTGTTGTGGACCATTTCCTATCAATTGATCATAAACATGAGGGTGCCTGTTAACTCTTGGTTTAGATGGTCTTTTGTAGACCTCATAGCCAAGTGGTACACTCTTGTAAGCAGGTTGGCCATATCCCCTTGGAAATTTATTAGCTGGTGGGCATTAGTTACCTGAACCTTTCTAGGAGTAGAGGTTATACTAAATTGTTTGGTAACAGATGTTTAGACAAGGACAAAAGTCTGTTTGGTCTTTTCATTTCTTGAACTCTCCAGTATTTTAGATTTATACTAATTTCTTTTGACATCAAAATTTTTAAGATAAACACACTCTTGAGTTTTGTGGTTTGTTCTACCATAAATGGTGCAATTTCGTGAATCAATGATCACAATTGTTTTGTGTATATCATAAGCTTTTTGTCTACCACAAGTGACATGATTCTTCTTTTCTGACTTTTTGTCAGCAAACGTTGTAACATCGACTGGAAGATCTTTTTAAGGGAATGATCTTGACTAGTGGTGCCTTTACACCTTCAATGGTTGAAAAATCAATTGGCTTGAAGTTGTCAAGAATGTCACACTCATCTGACCAAGTAGGTTTGAATTGATATTTTTCAATTTCCTCAAAAGTTGAGGATTATGCTGATCTTTCTAAAACAATTTTCTTACCATTTGGTTCAGTGACTTTAATTTCTTGATTAGCCAATTTTTTGGAATAATTTCAACCAACTCACAATCATTTATAGCAGTGTATTGAGAAACTTGGTAGTGTTTTCTAAAACCTACACCAAATTTTTCATTGCTTTTGATTTGTGATTCTAACATCAGCTCATAACCTTTGAAGGATTCTACCCACTTTTCACAAGTAATTTGGGTAGATTCAAGCTCCTTTTTACAACTTTGATATTTTTCTATCATAGATTGGAGTTAATCCTTTGTTATGCTAGACTCATGTTTGAGCCTACTGATTTTAGATTTTTTTTCAAACAGTTTAGATTTTAACTCTTTTGCAAGTTTTTCAAACTGAATTTCATCTTCTAAAATTTTTTTGTTTCTAAGGTTTTCATTTACCTATTTTATGTTAGAAAAAGCAATAATACATTTGTCTAAATATAGGTATTTAAGGACCTGAGGAGATACCTTAGTAGCAACCATTATGGCACAGTCACATTCTCCTTCACAAACACTGGTTTCCCATAGGTCTAACACTAAGATCATAGTTTCTTCACCAACCTTCTCTTCTAAAACATATGCCACAACATTTTCACAAACATCATTAGAATTTATCACTACTTCCTCAGACTCATCCCCTTCAAGTATTGTGTCTAATGCCATAAAACAAAAATCAGCATGTTTCTTTTTAGTGTTAGTAACTAGAGCACAATTCTCATCAGTCAGTTCTTCAGGTAAGCTACTTCAATCAACAAAACCATGTGTAAAGAAGCTTTGTTGACTGGTCTATGCAGGATCAGAGGTTTGTGTAACTTGTGTTGCAGATTGCACTTGAACCTGAGGACTTGGGGCATGAATGTACTGTATCAGAGGAACAGTGGGTTTGGCCATACTGAATTGGAACAGTGGTTACATGGTGTGCAAAATGAGTAGTGTTTTGCATATGAGGAGTACGGGTATATTGGGAATAATGGACAGTGTTTTGTGTGTTTTGAGGTCTAGGACTTGGGTGTGTGATTGGACCATTTGTTTGACTCCTACACTCCTTAGATAAATGACCTAACCTGTTACACTTGTAACATAATATATTTGACTTATCCAACCTAGTTTTTAACCCTCCATGCAACCCTGGGAATTTTCTACAAGTTCTTTTATAGAACTTGCTGGTCCTAACACTCAGCAATGAAAGTTGGTGTAATATGTTTATTACTTCTAAATCAGTTGGATCAAAATGTTGAAGATCATTAAGTTCAAAGGATAAGTTGTTAGAAACTTGGTTTTCTACATTTTCTTCATAAGCATAATTGGGTGAGCAAGAATCAGAGTTGAAATTCCCACCAGTTGTTATGTCAATAAAATGATCATAACTCTGTTCCTTGCTAGTACCAGAGGTTTCTTCTTAACCAAAAAGTGTTGTACTATCAAAAGAATAGTCATCAGCCACTTTTCCAGACTCTTGTAGCTTCTTTTTCTAGGTAAGCTTTCTCTCATAAGTGAGAAGCCTACCATGAAGCTGAGTCACGCTCATCTCTTTAAAACCAATAGAATTTCTGGTTATAAAGGCAATAGTGTCCCATTTATCTGGTAGTGATCTAAGAAATCGACTATTCAAATTAGAATTTTCAAAACTAACATCTACTAGTTTTAACTCCTAATTAGACAACTAAACCTTTCAAATTGTTGAGTTAATGATTCTCCTTTCACATGACAAAATGTTTCATACTGTTGGCTCAAGACTTCTCTATTATTTTCAATAACCTCTTCCATTCCACCAAAATCTTCTTTTAGAGCATCCCATAACTCCTTTGCACTGTTGTAGTGCAACAGGCCAGCATACATATCATTAGGCAAAGCAGTTGCCACGATACTAAATGCCTTTGCATCTAGTTCAATTTTCTGAAAATCTTGCTCGGAGTAATGTTTAGGATTCTTTGGAACTTGAACTTTTGGGTCTTCGACACTCGGTACCATCAGAACATGTGGCCCGAAGATAACCGATTTCCAGCAACCCATATTGTGTGGGCAAGTATGTGACACATCTGATGTTGCTAGATATTGTACTCTGATCTGGCAAGTATAATATGGATCTTGTGGATTTTGAGACATTTTGATTGTTTACAAAAAGATTTTTGTTTAAAAACTTCGAACGTGAAGAAACTTTTACTCTATTTTAATACAAACAAACAAACGAATTAACAGTGACAGCTGACTAATTTATATCAAATTGATTGTTAAATTAAATTTGAATAACCAATCTCTGATACCAATTTTTAGGATCTGGGTTTGATATTGATGTGATTGTGTAGATTAAATCAATGATAGAAGGTAAATAATCAATGAAACAGTGCAACAGAATTGTATAAACTTTGAAAGCACAAGAATAGAAAGATTGTTTTCATTGACATGCTTTTGTAATTGTAATCACGTATGAATGCAAATTACAAACTCCCCCTCAGCCTAAGATCACTCTAATTTGTTCGAATAGAATGTGTAAAAGAAAGTGATAGATAGAAAAGTACATACACTGTTCTATTTATAGTTTATTACAAACCACCGAGCATCAATGGCTGACGTCACTATGAAAGTGACATTTAACAAACTAACAAACTCTAACCTCTGCTAGACCTAAACACTATTACATTAAAATACCATATAAACTCTGATGATAACAACTGTCGAGATATCCTCTGTTGGGCTTCATCCTTCGTTAGTCTTCAATAGACTTTACTTCCACAGACTTTATCTTTATCAGAGGTTCTCATCAGCAGACCTTGACTTCCAGCAGATCTTAGCTGTTAATCAGATCTTGTGAACAGTCTTTAAGTCCCAGCAGAGTTTGGAGCAACAGGTCTTTATTATAAAGGATTAGATGTTGGAGAGTGTTTTGGGTTTTCAATCATTTGTTCTTTTGTAGGGTTCAATATATCCAACAATCATCACCATCAACATCCACATCTTAATTGTCTTCTTTATCATCCACCTCAGTTTCTTTCTCATGCTCTTTCTTTTTCTTTGAATGATAGGTAACTCCGAGAACAAGGCCAATCATCACAAACTTTGTCATATCTATCTCAGGCTCTGTCTCTTTTACTAGCTCAGGAGTAATCGTAGGAACATCACCAATCTTTCCTTTCCTTTGTCTGCATTCGCAGCTTCAGCTTTAGCAGCATCCTTTCGTGCCCGTTCAGCAGCCCTTTCTCTGGGTTCATCTATTTTGATCTGAGTGTATTCTGCTTCAAAATTTATCACTAACTTCTTTTCCATAACTTTGTGAATCATATCAAGCTTACTATATTTGACAATCATGTCAGCTTCTACATCACTTGCAATTTATCATAGTCTTTCATTGTAAGAAACTAGCGACTACTGCTTCCATGTGCTAATGATCATTCTCCAAGAACTTGATTCTTCCTTCCAATAATTTAACTTTTTCTTCAAGTGGATCGTTCAAGAATTCCAAGTAAACTCCTTTTGGAAATAGTGGTCCTTCTTCAAATATAAAACAAGTATCTCTAGATGCATGACTGGTTTGAACGACGTTGTTGTCGTTGTGAAGATTGAGGAGTTAATTGTTGTTGCCTTGTAGCTTTCTTTTGTTCTCTTCTTCTTTTTTCTTCCTGCGTTTTTCATTTCTTTATCATCTACTTTTTCATACCATGTACTTCGTTTAGCCACTTAACCTTCCAATCTTTCTTCTTCGTCGTTTTCATAATTGCTCTTATCCTTCCTCCAATTTCCCTTTGGTGGCATAATATAATTCTTGTCTTTTGTACACCCAAAGAACTTCTTAAATGGCGATATAGTCTTAGATAAGTACTGATTAAGACGATCTAAAGACAGATTAGCCATATGCTCCAACAGTAATTCATAGATTCTTCTTTCACAAGATTTGGCGCTAAATCATCAAGCATCATTTGTACAAATCTTGGATACTAAAGAAACTTCTACTTTGTGAGGTTGGCTTTCATCTGTTCAAATATCAGTTTCATAAAATTGTATGGAAGATTTAATGCTAACGCCACAATCATACACATCTGGTAGTCGACCAACACATCGAAACTACCCTTCCTATGCCCTAAGGCGTGAATCATTGAGTGAACAAAGAACTTGTAGGGCCTTGATAGATAAGCTGTAGAAAAAAATCGTTTTGTTCACATGGCCGATGTATCCCATCCTATATAAAAAACCTTTCACCATTTTTTATAAATAAGGTGTTGGATCATCAACTTTATCCTTGAAATCTAGAACTCTCCTGACCAAAGCTTCAGTGATATGTACTTCTATATCTTCATTCCCGACTCTAGGAAATGATCGAATAGATGGTGGATTAGGTATGAACTTTGAATCTTCCTAGAAACATTCAACTTGTGATCGGTATGCTTTATGTTGATCAGTTAGAGCTTTCTTTATGCATATACGTTCCATGAAATCAAGTATAGACTCGAACGGCTTCATTTTATTCAAGACTTATCAAGTACACAACAAATGTTATGCTTCGGATCGAAATAAGATGCTTTTTCCTGCACAAACACATAGAATCAACACTTAGTCTATATTTAAAAAAAAACACTTTTGTAAGGAGGTACTTTGTACGTAGATACCGTAAGTACCCTCGTATGAAGTCATGTGTTCGGAGATACCGTAAGTACGGAGGTACTTTGTCCCAAAACGTATTCGGATCACACTGGTTGATTTTTATCACTCAAACAACTATGGATTAGTTGTTTGAATGTGCAAATACTAAGAAAAACAAAGCAAAGAAGATGAAGAATCTTGTATGGATCAAACAACTAGTGTTGTATATGAAATCCCAATAACATATAATCAATAACATCACCTGGATATTCGGATGTAAGCACAATAGTAAAAATCACAACACAAGAAGATCACCAAAATTTGTCCAAGAAACTTGGACATACATTCATTGATCATCATATTTATACAAAATGACTACCCAATGTATTTAACAAATACGTTGGGTTAGTAAATACGCCGCCAACAGCAAGTTTCACAAAATTACACTTTTGACCCTTCAACATTGACTAACTAATACAAACCAGCTCAAGCTATTTATAATCAAGTATCAACGGTCTCAAAAGTTCTAACAATATCCCCCTAGACTGTTGCGTGCTTGAGTTTCTTCAATCTTGTTTCCGAGCTTCAGGGTCTGCGGCTGGACCTTGATCTTTGTCTTGTGCAGCTTGATCGGTAGGTTGATCAGTTGTTGCTTTGATTGTTTCTTCAGAGCTTAGATTAACAATAGCTTCACTTGAGGGTTGTTGTAACTCCGTAATGGCTTCATATGTGGATGAAGCCGGAGTTTGAGAGTGAGATGCAGCGTGAGATGGTGAGGGAGTTTTCTGTTGCGATGATGACTTGTGCTTTCTTTTTCTTTTTCTTGCCTCCTCCTTTTCTGTCTGCTTCTCAATCCTGAGAACAATCTCCGTCATCACTATCTTCCTCTCTCGAGCTCGTTCCACAGCCCTTTGGAATAGCATTCCTTCTTCCATGTACTCATTTCCGGCTCCAACGTGGATTTTGTGACCATAGAGAATGTTGAGATCGGAGAGACAGAACATGAAAACATCCATCGGGTCCAGAATGCGAATATCTTCGTTAGACACTAATCGGATCACTGCTTCTCCTGTCTTCCCATCGTAAAACCATTTCTTGAAGTTTATAAGCATGACGGGCTGTTCAGGTGGAATTTTGACTTTTGTTTCAAACTTAGCAGGATCTATGACCCATGTAACCAATCCCTTTTCTGTGATGGGATCTCTTGTCGTCTTCGACACTCTTCTTCGGGGTCGATGTGGCTTGAAGACTGTGAAACCCCGATTGCATTCTCTTAAAATGAGTCTTTCAAAGTCAGCTCCGATGCTACTGTTGGCCGGGTTTATTAAGTCTAGCCGACCCAGTTCTCGAATATCCCATCTCAGTAGACTCTTCATATCAGCTCCAGTCTTGAAATGTTGAATGACTCCTCCTCGCCTTTTGACAATGAACATCCCTTTGAGATTACAGTACTTCCAGCTTATAATTCTATCGGTAACTTCAGATTTTTCAACGGTAACCACTTGATATAAGTCTGGAAGTTTTTCCCTTTCTTTCCAAAACCATTATGGATGCATTGGTGTTACTGAGTCACCGTCCTCAGTTTCATAAACAATATCTTCCTCCAAACCCCATTCAACAAATCTAGCTGGCATCTCATTCCTGTCTATCTCCTCTTCTTCGCTTTCGTCATCCTCAGTGACGTTTATGGCCGATTCTAAGCGCTTTTTCTTCTTTTCTGCGTCTTCAGCCCTTTGTCTATCTTCTTCGGCCTTGAACTTCTCATAGTCAAAGATGTCTGTTGAAGAGAACATCGGTGGTATATTTACTTTGGTGCAAAGTTCTCTGATCATATGATACATCATTTCCATCCCATCTTGCTGAAATCTCACAAATCTTGTTTGTTCTTTGACATATGCATGAAGTTCTTTGTTTTTCTTTCGTTGTTCCCTCAGCTTCTCACGAATAACACTCGTGTTGCTTACCTGATGTTTCAACAAACAGATCTCCTGAGCTGGACCTTTCCCAATGTCTTTTGCCAGCTTATCCTACAACTCCTGAAATGGACGTGGTCTTCGAGGAGCTTGTTGCGGCATCTGTCTTGGTTGTGCCTCTGTCGATGGTCCTTCCCGTGTTTTCTTACGCTTCAGCGGGGGAGATAGACTTGGTGCTTCTGGATCAACAATCAACTGATCAACGAACTCGTCTAACTGCTCTTGCTTTGTAGTGACAGTTACTGGTGTTTCAGATTCTGTCATATGACGTCTCTTTCTTCTAGTTTCTCTCTTTCTCTCTTTCTTCGGCCTCATGAATCGCACGGAGATTCTCAATATGCTCGCGATGTTCTCTGGTGCCTCCGGCCCTGAAGCTGCTTTCCATCAATCGTTCTTGAGAGGCAGTATCTTTCCATTTCTGTGATGAGTCCCCTTCCTTCATGATTTGCTTTCCTTTATTCTGTCTAACTAGTTGCTCAATTTCCTCTTCTTCCTCTTCCACTTCCTCATCACCATCTCCTTGTCTCTTTTTCTAAACACGTTCTCTGTATTTCTCATAGGCTTCCTTCACAACAGGGTATCTTTCTTCCCTATACATCCACTGATGGAGCATCATCCATTCTTCAGTTTTCAGTTCTGTAATCTGACGACTTGTCGGTAACTTAAACTTGTACAGATCACCATCATGAGGGAGACTTGGATGTTGGTCGTTGATGAGGAGCTGAACAAACCGTGGGTACATGGCCCATGTGGAGGAATTGGAGTTATCAACCATGCAGTAAAATATCAGACCGGAGATATTGAATGGCTGTTTTGTGCAAAGGTTGAGCGTAGCAGGCGACCATTCTATGTTCAATCCATCATATCCTCCTTTTTTGTGCGCCAAGCTCATAGCAAATACATGAAGAATGAATCTCCAATCCTTGGTAAGCCCCTTTCTTTTGATCTCGTTCTTCTCTCTGAAATCTCCAACATACCTCATCCCTTAAAACCATCGAGGATGTCGTCCTTTTTAACCCTGAGCGGATCACTGTGCTTGTCTCCCAGACTGAGGACTCTACGTACATTCTTTTCTGTTACTACGATCTTTTTGTTCCTCACTGTAGCCGTGATTCTCTTAACTTCATTTACTGTTGACACCTTGGCGGTTTTCCAAAACTCTTCAATATGTATGTTGTAAATGATCGGATCGGCTTGAACGGCATAGCTAATCCTGCTTGAGTTTATCCACTCCGCTACATCTTCGAAATCACTTGGAGGTGGAACCGGTTTGCACGGCTGATTATGCTTTCGTGTTTTATCCCATATGATTTCCTTCACCATTTCTGAAATAAAAAACGAGCTAAGTTAGATTTATGTACATAATGATATATATAAGTATATATATATAAACATAAATATACATAAGTGTATAATAATAATAATAATAATAATAATAATAGTAATAGTAATAATAATAATAATAATAAAGAGATATATACGAAATGAACTTATAAATCCGCTAATATTTTCGCCGAACACATGACTGTGTACGAGATTCAGACATAACTACGCTGATTAAGGGTTATTTACGCTGCATAAGTGTAGCGGATTTAAACTTTGACCCGAGAATGTATCCAGCGAAGATAATTATGTACGCCGGTTGCTTGAACTCGCGTTCAAGACTTAAATCCGCTGACTCTAGGTTTTGAGCTAATTACACCATATTCAAAATATTTACGCTACATTCATAATAAATACGCTGGCTTCAAGTTTTTCTTGATAAACCCATTAAAACAAAAAAACAGATTCAAATGAAACTATATACACACATCAGTGACCAAAATCAAAGATTTAAACACAATCAAGCATAGAGCAATGCACATTTGAAAATCGAAACCATACCGATATCGATTCCTTTCAGATTCACTAAGAGAAGATTTAAGAGTGGAAGTGGGTTATTAGTTTTGTTTCGGATGAATAAGAAGATGATGATATGAGAAGGATTTTGAAATTATTTGCTGAAAAATTAAACTGAAGAATATTATTAAATACGCTGGAACATTAAATACGCCGAATTGATATGTTTATAAGATATCTTCATCTTTAAGAAAACTTAGAAACAACTATGCTCGAAAATTTTAACTTTTCTCGAAAACCGTGCCCCTTTTTTATTAAAAAAACAGTGCAAGAATTTTAAAAATAAGCTTAAGAAAAATGAAAAATTGCATTCTGGATCCTGAAAGTTGTTTTGGGTCCGGAAGCCTCCTTTTTCACACAAAATTAATGCTAACTGACTTGAATCCTGTGACTTTCCTACAAAAGATCATACTGGTAACACTTCGTTCGTTTGAGATAAAATATTAGATATATTAAATAATTAAGGCACAAGAAAAATTGTCAGTATGCTTGTCCTTTTAAATCCATGCACCTATCTTTCAACATGCGATTGGAGAGCCTTTTTATCATGTTGCAGTAATATTGACAAGAAATTCAATGTTCCCCCACTCATGCTGAAATAGTCAGAATGTTGTGCCCGTGAGTCCCACATCAGGACATACCCCCGCGACCAAGGTATGCGCAAAAATTCCTCATAGCAGGTGAATATATTGACCTCATTCGTATTTGAAAGTTCAACGTTAGACAATTGGTGTTCAGGTCAGTACTTCCATACAGCAAAGAGACCAAGGTCTAACGAGGGCTATGACAGATACCAGATGCGGTACGATTTAAGCACTTGAATGATTCTCAATGAGAGCTTCATTTGTATAGGGTTTTGGCCTCATAGGCTCTTTTTGAGAAGATATCATAGCTGTGTCTAGGTCAGCATATGTCTGGATGCAGAAGAAGAGCAACTATGATATCCGCCAATGATTAGCCAATATAAAACCCGAAATCTCAGACTCTGGCAATCTATCAACGCAAGATTTAAGATCATTAAGCCATACGCCACAACGTGTTACCCGCAAGTTGCACAACATTGTGGGTATTCAGAATTCTTGTGTGATCATTAGAGTTTGTCTCCTTTTCGCAGTTTACTTCTAGGTATTGTTGAATCTAATGACACGTCATTACTTGAGGCCTTAATCTTTTTCTGTTTTAAGATCAGAACAAAAGTGTTAGCAGTTTTTCTATCATTTCTCGTGCAGGTGCCAAAGAAAAGATCCAGTCTCAACAATATTTTCTAGAAAACTTACCCCCTTAAAATTTTATTTTCGAGAATCCATTGCTTTGAAAAGAAATTTTAACCTTACATAAAATCTTTTTGTTGGCCACATTTTATGAGATTGTTCTTTATTATGGAAACCAATTTTTTTTAACCAAAGGTCAATTCCACTCAAGGAAGTTCACCATTTCCAACCAGGTTACCAACTGGTTGAATCGAGCTTTATCGAAGGCTTTTGAAAATATATCGGCTTTTTGTTGCACTGAATCCACTAGCACCACTTGGATGTATCCTTTCTCGTACGCATCTCTAATCGCATGAATGCGAATTTCGATGTGTTTCATTCTGGAGTGGTGGATAGGATTCTTCACAATCCCCAGACACGCTTCATTGTCGATGAATATTGGAGTCTTCATGATGTTGATCCCATAATCCAACAACTGATTCTATATCCAAAGGACTTGTGAACAGCAACTGTAAGCTGCCGTGTATTCAGCCTGAGCGGTAGATGTAGAAACTGTTGTCTGCTTTTTGCTCTGCCACGAAATAAGACGATTTCCCTAGAATTGGCAGCCTCATGAGATAGATTTTCTGTCTACTTTGCAACCTTCATGATCACTGTCAGAGTAAGCAATTAGATCAAAATTACTATCTTTAGGATACCACAAACCAAGCTTTGGAGTTCCTTTGAGATAGCGAAAGATTCTCTTGACGGCAGCATCATACGATTCTTTGGGATTCGTCTGAAAGCGGGCACAGAGATAGACAACCCACATTATGTCAGGCCTACTAGCGGTCAGATACATTAACAAGCCAATCATTGAGCGATAGAAAGATTTGTTCACTGGCTTTCCTTGAAGATCTGAAGTGAGTTCCGTCTGAGCAGCAATAGGAGTGCTGGCGGATTTGCAATCATTCATGTTGTACTTGGAAAGAATATTTCTGATATACTTAGCCTGATGTATGAGGATGCCATCTTTTCTTTGTTTCACTTCTAATCCTAAGAAAAACGTGAGTTCTCCCATCATGCTCATCTCGAACTTCGCTTTCATCACCTTCTCGAACTCTCTACAAAGGGCTTCATCAGTCGACCCAAAACTGATATCGTCTAAGTAGATTTGAACCAACATCACATCTTCTCCAATCTTTTAAGTGAAGAGAGTCATGTCAATTTTGCCTCTTGAGTATCCACACTCCAGAAGATATGTTGACATAGTCTCGTACCATGCTCGAGGAGCTTGGTGAAGACCATATAGAGCTTTGTCAAGCTTGTAGTATTTTGTGGGGAAGTGAGGATGTTCAAAACCTGGAGGTTGACAGACATAGACTTCTTCTTTCACTTTCCCATACAGAAAAGCACTCTTTACACCCATTTGAAACACCTTAAAGTTTTTGAACGAAGCATAGGCTAAGAAGACTCTGATAGCTTCTAAGCGTGCAACCGGTGCAAAAACTTCCTCGTAGTCAATCCCCTCTTCTTGTCGAAACCCTTGAACCACTAATCTACCCTTATTCTTGATAACAACACCACGATCGTCCATCTTGTTGCGAAACACCCACTTGGTACCAATTGGATACTTTCTGTCTGGTAGGTCAACGAGTTCCCAGACTTTAAGTTTCCGAAATTGGGCTAATTTCTTGCATAGCTTGTACCCAACTTGAATCTTGAATAGCTTCTTCGATATCTCTTGGGACAGACTGCGAGAGAAAAGATGCATACAGTCCTGTGTTGATGGTATGTGTTTGTCCGCGTGTTCGAACTCCATCTTCAACAGAACCGATGACATTTTGAATTGGATGGTTTCGATTTGTCTTGTACCCTGCATTGGTGTGAGTTTCAACTTGTTGAGGCAGATTAGAAAAATGTTCATCGGCATAGATAATTGGAGTTTCGTCTTCTTTAGGTGGTTCATCCACAGCCTGCTGTGAAGAAGAATCGTCATGTGCGGATGCATTCTCAGCAGATGTGTCACTATTTACTTCGAACACCGGAAGAATAGGAGAGGCAGAGGCAGGGGTGAAACGGGTTGTAAAAGGAGTAAAACCAATGTCTGAGGCATCAAACAATGGTTCCAATGGAGTGGATTCTGCAGGTTCGGATTCAGTGATGGGTTCATCGATGCTGAAAGTGTTGAATATAATATCCACATCATAAAACCAGTTCGGAGCGCTTCCAGTGTTAGTGGAGTTTCCTTCTTGAAAATAGACGTAGTACGATTCAATCACCATCTTGGTCCGTTTGTTGTAGACTCGATATGCCTTTTGAGAAGATGAATAGCCCATGAAGTAGCAACGTCACCGACTGCTTCAAACTTGATGAGATTGTCTTCAATGTTGAGAAGTGTGCATGAACACCCGAACGGTCTGAAGAAATCTATCAGAGGCTTCCTTTTGAAAAGTAGTTCATAGGCTGTCTTTCCGTGAGGTTTGACGATAAGAACACGATTCAAAACATAACATGCTGTGTGGACTGCTTCAGCCCAGAAGATTATGGGAAGCTTAGAGTCAACAAGCATAGTTCTTGCAGCCTTGATGAGAGTTCTATTTTTGCGTTCTGCTACCCCATTTTGCTGAGGAATCCTGACAGCGCTGTATTGGAGGCGAATTCCCGTATCTTCACAGAAGGAGACAAACGTATGATTTTTAAATTCAGTACCGTTGTCGCTTCTGATGGAGTTGACTTTCAGCTTGATCACGTTTTCAATCATGGGAATGAAGCTCTTCAGAATGGATGTTGTTTCGCTTTTGGCTTCAAGAAAGAATACCCTTGAAACTGTGAGAAATCATCTGTAATCACCAAACAATAAGATCTTTTAGCTAAACTTTTAACGCTAATTGGGCCAAAAAGATCCATGTGAAGTAATTGCAGTGGGGCAGATATTGTATTCACTGCTTTGGACTTATGAGGCTTTTTATGTTGCTTTCCTTGGGCACATACGATGCACTTTTATGAAAAAGGAAAATATTTGATAGGTAAACCTCTTACTAGATTTAATTTAGAAAGTTTATTTATGTTCTTAAAATTCACATGCCCCAAACGTCTGTGCCACAGCAGTGATTCCGATTCAGATGCTTTTGACATAAGACATGTCATTTGCTCATTTGATTTGGCATTCTTCATATTTAGCACGTAGGTGTTATTTTGACGGGGAGCTCTAAGCATGATCATTTCTTTAGGGACGGAGTAACCGGGTTTGAGGAATAAGCACTCCGTGTCATTGAACAGCACCGCAATTCCTTTGTCACAGACTTGTGAAACACTCATGAGATTGTAACAAAATTCTGGAACATAGTTCACATTCTCAAAAGTGAGTGCTTCAGACCGACGTCACCCATTCCGATGATTTTTCCTCCCTTTTCGTCTCCGACAAAGGATACAGAGTCACCATCGATAACTCGAAATTTGTAAGCAGATCCTTTAACCCGGTTATGTGCCCGGAGCAACCCCTGTCAACATGCCAGATATATTCCATGAGCATCCGAAGCCATTTCTAAATTTTATTCTGTTATACAACAACAACAACAAAAGTATGTACAGATTAGCTAGCTTTTGGAACCCAGACTTGCTTTACATTGGTTCTATCATGATTTTGAGCAAGTGA
Source organism: Scalesia atractyloides (assembly GCA_947069175.1). Lineage (NCBI taxonomy): Eukaryota > Viridiplantae > Streptophyta > Magnoliopsida > Asterales > Asteraceae > Scalesia > Scalesia atractyloides. The sequence goes on along the minus strand of CAMTDV010000001.1, from coordinate 56,043,714 downwards.
GTTTTCTTTTCTTTTCCAAAAACAAGTTGAATCAACTATGCATTTTACTGATTTCTTTAAATTATCAAATTGATCAGTAAAACCTTTAACGAGATCTTGACTAGGTTTAGAAAATTTCTTGCTTTTGCAATGTTTCTCCGTATGTCCTAAATGACCACAGCGAAAACATTGTTTTTGACTCGATCTTTTCTTCCTGGGTGTTGAGTGTGAAGATGATGTATACGATGAGAATCTGGAGCAGCTTGAGGAGTTTGATGATGTAACGTGGCTTGAATCTTTGGCTTTCTTCAGTTTCTTATCAGGATGATGTTTATCTTCAATGTCGACTTCACTGTTCTCACTGTCTGATGAGGAGTTTGATTCTTGACTTTCATCTGACCTTTCTCCATCACTTTCTGAAGTTGTTGTGCTTGAATCTTCAGTGAAGTCTCTATTAGTCTCTGATGTACCTGCAACTGATGGAACAAATTCTAGAATTTCCTCTGTAAGGAATTTTCCAAAACTGTTTTTCTTAAACTCTGGCATAAATATAGGAGATTCAAGCATAACATTTTCATCATTAAGAACAAAGTTTAGGTCATGACCCTCAACCTTAGCAAGCCCTTGATTGTGAGCCTTAAGTTTAGCCACATGGCCATTACAGTCATCCCGAATATTCAATTTAGGCATAAGGCCATTACAATCATCCATCCTAGATAAACTAATACAGTTATCTCGAATATAAATTTTGGTTGTCTTATCACAATTCCAGGCGAACCAGTTAACAGTTGAATAACTGTCGCCTGAATAGCCTATTCCTATTTTCATCCCTCCACAATCCTCTTCCCATCACACACATCTTCCTTACTCTCGCACAGATCTGCATTACTTTCAGAAAGGTTAGTGTTGTTTTCGGATTTATAAAAAATACTTTGATCCAAAAAATCATTTTTATTGATTAAGTTGTTTTTAGGATGAGGAGATGGCATAGGAACATAGTTTTTGCTGTGCGGAGGAGGAAGTAATTTTCTTTTGTTTCCAAATTTATCTTTATATCCAATTCCATCCTTTATGAATGTCGGTCGTTGGCAGTTTACAATATCAACCATTTCTTTTTGACTAATTTTCCATTTATCAATAATGATTTGCAATTTGTTATTTTCGTTTTGGGATTTTTGTAGCTTTTCTGTCAAATCAATTATGATAAATTCTTTTATGAAAACAATATCCTTTAGAGTCAGCATTTCAGCTATGGTTGAATTCAACTTTCGCTGATATGCAGCCTCATTTTCTTTTAGTTCTTGATTTATTTTCAAAACTTTTTCTTTATGACGTTCAAACATGGTTTTGAGCACAGCTTTGCTTTAAATTCATATGGAATGCTGTTTACCAAATCCTTATCCTCGGCTTCTGATTTCATGGCGGTAGTGGATGTTCCAACCGCTTCATTCTTGCTGGTATTGATGACTTCTTGAACAGCAGGCTTCGACTCATTCATTTCAGCTTTCTATTGTCTCTTCTCTGAGGCAGGAGAGATGATGCTTTTCAAACCAGTGTCATCTTTTGGAATCTTGGAGGTTTGTTTTTCAACACCATTTGAAGCAGACGTGGCAGAGATAGTGGTGATGTTTGCCATGAGGGCCTTGTTTACTTCTCCCTTTGCCTCAGCTATCTCCTCCGACCAGTCATAATCCTCCACAACTAAAGCCTTAGGATTATTGTCAGCAGCGTTGCTATTTCCCTTAATGGCAATCGGCCACCTTGTTTGTTTGATTTCGGGAAAATTCTCGTTCTTCAGCAACGGCACTCTCTTTTGAAATGGTCCACGATTTTGCAGTTATAACACCTGAGCTTGGACTTGTTAAATCCAGCCTTTCCAAGAGCCAACCTCTTTCCTGTTTATCTTGGAATTTCTTCAGCCGTAGAGTGATCATTGCTATCTGCCACTTCAGATCCATCTCCTTCATGTCGTCTGGATCTACTTGATACATGTCCCCAGCTGTGAGGAAGTCTCTCTTCAACTCTCCCGACATAAGCGCCTCGTATATGCTTAAGAAAGTATTAAAAAGATCTACATGTTCTGTGGAAATTTTAAGTGCTTGAGTGTCGCTGGCCACGGTGGTCTTCTCGGAGGATGACGAGGCCTTCACAGAGTTCGCGGAAGCATTCGAATAGGATTCGACAACACTTTGGGAATCTAATCCACATGAGGTGACAGGAGCAAGAAATGCCATATTCTTGGGGACCGAGGTTGCAGCAGCTTGCTGAGACGTCTTCTGAGAATATCAAGTTTGATTCATCTCTCGTTTGACAATGTCTATTTCAAAGGCTTTTAAGGTGTTAATCAATTCCGAGAGTGTGACCGGAGTTATGCTAGTAAGGAAAGTTCTCTTAATCATCATGCATTGAAGACTCCATTCTTTTGGTAGAGAATCTAGCAGCTTCTTGGTTGATGCATAATATGCAACTGGGTTTCCCACTTTCTTCATCTTGGTAAACACCCCCAGAAATTGAATTATGTGGTCTGACAAGCTTTCGCCACGGATACTTCCAAACATATCATATTCTTTCTGCACCATATCTCGTTTGTTCTCCATGAGTTCCTCATTGCCTTCATAATGGTCGATTAGAGCCAACCACAGTTCATGTGCCGAGGTGTATTCTTCAAACAGGTTGTTATCATCCTTCGACAGAGCCATAGTAAGAGCAGCGTGAGCCCTCCGGTCACGTTGAATGAGCGTCCTATCTTCATCTGTAAACGTTGAAGGATCTTCATTGGTAGTACGGATGTTGTCACGTATTATCATAGGAACATGCGGGCCCATAGTGACTGACATCCATTGAGTATAATCGGTATACTCAAAAAAAGATTTGATCCTGTTTTTTCAACTGCTGAAATCTTCCAAACCTTTCAACTATGGGGGCCTTGTAGCAGTTCCAGTTTCAAGTTCGGCTTGGGCAACCGGATTGAGTTGATTTAGAGACATGATGGATGATCGGTGATTAAATACGCTGGGTTATGTTGAATCAGAGAACAATTACGCTGCAAAGAGAAGACAATTACGCTGGCTAGGAGGTAAATACGTTGGACCAGAGATCAAATACGTTGCACTTGGAAACAATTACGCTGATGGGGATCGGTGATTTTGTCTTGCAAAATGCTAAATCCGCTGGATATTTGAAAACAAGCAAAGGTTTAGTTAATTTCGCTGAACACTGTGATAAAATCGCAGAGGATTTGTATCACTGATTTCGAAGTCGCCTTCGATTTTTCGCTGGTACTAATTCGCTGATACTTTGCAAATCCGCTGATTTAAGACCAGCGTATTTGTTAAATACGCAAAATTCAACTTAATTATGCTAGCTTCAAAAGTAATTACGCCAACTTCAAAAATATCTACGCTAGCTTCAACATTAAATACGACAAGAAGGGTTTTAGTACGAACAAAAACCCTCTAATCACCCAAAAACGACCCAAAATTCATGTTTCTTTGCAGCTAAATGACCAAAATGTTTACCAAACTACTGATTAACAACAACCCTAAGATTAAACGCACCAGATCAAGCCATTTTAATCCCAAAAATTTGAAAAACCATAAAACTTTGAAAACTTTTGTAAAACCTTCAAAACTTGACAAATCTTAACAAAAACTCAAACAATCAAGAGCACAAAGGCTCTGATACCAAATTGTGGGTCCCAAAACCTATTCGGATCACAGTGGTTGATTTTTATCACTCAAACAACTATGGATTAGTTGTTTGAATGTGCAAATACTAAGAAAAACCAAGCAAAGAAGATGAAGAATCTTGTATGGATCAAACAACTAGAGTTGTATATGAAATCCCAATAACATATAATCAATAACAGCACCTGGATATTCGGATGTAAGCACAATAGCAAAAATCACAACACAAGAAGATCACCAAAATCTGTCCAAGAAACTTGGACATACATTCATTAATCATCATATTTAAAAAATACGCTGGGTTAGTTAATACGCCGCCAACAGCAAGTTTCACACAATTACACTTTTGACCCTTCAACATTGACTAACTAATACAAACCAGCTCAAACTATTTATAATCAAGCATCAACGTTCTCAAAAGTTCTAACATGAAGGTATGTTGAAACGTTTTTGACTTAATACAAATTACCTTCGTGTGGAGGTATTTATAACCTTTTAACATTTTTACCTTCGTACGGAGGTATTAAATTTACCTTAGTACGAAGGTGGTTATCTGTATATGAACACAAATTTGATCCAATCATGTATTTTGCAAGTTATGTTCAAATTGAATGTTGTATCATAAATTGAAAGTGCCAATTAGCATGAATTTGAGTTCAATTTTATCTTTTATAGGTCCATTTTTCCTAGATCTACATTTTTATACATTTTAAGGCCGAAACATCCAAATAAATTCCAGTTAGTTCAAATTATTGCTTCACCATTGTTTGTGGTGTGCTAATCAAACACTACAATGAACATTTTGGCAGCAATTTGACGTTTGCAAAACAATTTCTCTCAAATGTCACTTCATGCATTGTAAAACAGAAACATTGAATGAGGTTATCCACATGCAAAGGAACTTATATAGTTCCTTGAAGTTACCTTCTTGCGAGGGTAAAGTGAATACCTTGGTACGAGGGTGTTCCTTCGTGCGAAGGTAACCTTTGTTTTTTCAACTTTTCAGTTTCTAAAACATTTACCAGTTTTACAACCCACTCAATTAATCAAGTTCAAGTTAATGACCTTGGTCGGATGATTTGTCTACCAAGTCCAAGTTATGACCTTGGTTGAACACTTTATGAACAAACTGATGTTTTCTGTCAATTTTAAGTTTCAAATTAATGAACTTTTGATTATTTCAAAAATTTTCTCATTTGGAGGTATTTATAACCTTTTAACATTTTTACCTTCGTACGGAGGTATTAAATTTACCTTCGTACGGAGGTGGTTATCTCCATATGAACACAGATTTGATCCAATCATGTATTTTGCAAGTTACGTTCAAATTGAATGTTGTATCATAAATTGAAAGTGCCAATTAGCATGAATTTGAGTTCAATTTTATCTTTTGTAGGTCCATTTTTCCTAGATCTACATTTTTATACATTTTAAGGCCGAAACATCCAAATAAATTCCAGTTAGTTCAAATTATTGCTTCACCAGTGTTTGTGGTGTGCTAATCAAACACTACAATGAACATTTTGGCAGCAATTTGACGTTTGCAAAACAATTTCTCTCAAATTTCACTTCATGCATAGTAAAACAGAAACATTGAATGAGGTTATCCACGTGCAAAGGAACTTATATAGTTCCTTGAAGTTACCTTCTTGCGAGGGTAAAGTGAATACCTTGGTACGAGGGTGTTCCTTCGTGAGAAGGTAACCTTTGTTTTTTCAACTTTTCAGTTTCTAAAACATTTTACCAGTTTTACAACCCACTCAGTTAATCAAGTTCAAGTTAATGACCTTGGTCGGATGATTTGTCTACCAAATCCAAGTTATGACCATGGTTGAACACTTTATGAAAAACTGATGTTTTTTGTCAATTTTAAATTTCAAATTAATGAACTTTTGATTATTTAAAAATTTTCTCATTTCAGATTAACTCACAACCCTTTGTTCTCTAGATTTCATTCAGCAGCTTTGGAGATCAACATTCCATCATTGGTAGTCGAAAATAAGATGAAATAAAATCTTTTTGATTTTTCCAAAGTTTATGCTAAAACGCACTGAAAATCTTTTTGGGTTTCTAAAATGAAATAGCTATATACAAACACATTTACAGACATTTTTGTTTGTGTAAGAGGATCATATCACTTTTTGAGACTTATCACTAGTACCGTTGATCTGAGTAAACTTTAAGTTTCAAAAGAATTCACTAATTGTCAGTATACTGGTCCACTTAAACCTCTACAAAATTCTCAATTCTTTCAAGATACGGTAATTAGATGTCTTAGAACTTGACGTAATAGTGTTTCCCACCTCAGAATATACTCTCGTATCTAGATTCCCTGAATTTCATCTAAAAATGAATATATCTAACTAATATTTGTATCTGGGTTATGCGAGGCCTTGAGAGCTCAGGTTAGTATCACCATACAGACAAAGAGATGAAGCTCGACTTATAAGTGGTGTTTCCACATTTTCGAATCTTTTTACTACAATTGTTAGATCTTTTGATACTTTCAATTTAATGCAGTTTCAATGTTTTAAAGCAAAAGTATTCTACAAGTTTTATGCCATTGCTTACGCAAAATCAAAAGAATTTGTATAATACCCCAAATATCAATTATCTATAAAGAGCGAGTATCTCAGAATCCGGTAATCTATCGAACGAATTTCGGTGTACTAAGATCATATATCCGAGAGATGTTCAGCCAATAATTAAGAAGTTTTGCTTTATATTTATATCTCGAAAACAATTTACTAAATGTGCTAAGTCTATTGGCACATCATCAGTGAGAACTATTTAAACGCTTTTTGTCACTACATTTCTTTAGCATAAATGTGATAGTCCACTAATTTATTATCATTTCCTTTTTTATACACGAAAATTGTTTTGTCTTTTTCAATATTTTGTACTTTTCAAATCTTTCAATGTTTTTGAATTTACACAACATATTTCTCCCCCTAAAATCAAAAACATATATTAGATTTTTTGTTTTAAAGAAGGAATCTGAAAACAAAAACTTGACAAACCAATGAGTATTACTTTAAATCGTCATCCATCTCAGCTTCAACCTCTTTATCCCCCTGATGTTAGATCTTTCATCCCGTTTAAATTAAAAAGGTATTTAGATTTTGCTCTGTCAACAGTTTTGTATGAAAGTCTGCTTTTTGTTCATCAGTGTGGATTTTTCCAATACGAATCAACTTTTTCTCGTAGCAATCACGGATAAAGTGATGTCGTATCTCAATATGCTTTGTTTTAGAGTGTTGAACCATTTTTTTTATGTTAATGGAAGTCTCATTATCTACATATATGGGAGTGTAAAGAAACTATAATCCATAATCTCTCATCTGTTGTTGTATCCACAGATTTGCGAACAACAACTGCAAGGTGAAACGTATTCTGCTTCGCAAGGAGAGAGAGTTACTGTGGTTTGCTTCTTGCACTGCCACGTTACTAAGTGTGTGCCAAAAAACTGGCAACAAGAAATTGTATATTTAACATTTAATTTACAACACCGAAAGTCAGAGTCTGAGTATCCTGCAAGGTTGAAGTCATCGATGGGAGGGTACCACAAGCCGGTGCTTGGACAACCCTTAAGGTATCGAAGGATCCTTTTGACGATCATCAGATGCGACACTCTGGGACTTGACTAGTAGTGTCCATAGAGGCATGTTGGATACATGATATCTGACCGTGATGTTATCAGGTACATTAAAGAACTGATCACCGAACAATATAGACTTTCATCTATCTTTTCTCCTGTTGGATCTGGTTTGATGTCGTGGTTCTGAGCTAATGGGGTGGACATTGGTCATGAGTAGGACATCTTAAATTTCTCCAAAATTTCATTCACATACTTCGTCAGATGTATAAAGATTCTATCAGGCAATTGATTGACCTGAAGTCCTGGAAAGAACTTCATTTCCCCCATAGAACTCATCTCGAACTTCTTCTTCATGACCTTTTAAAATTCTTTGCATAGTGCATCATTTGTCGAACCGAATATGATGTCATCCACATAGATTTCCACAACTAAGATGTGTCTACCCACTTTTTGTGTGAAGATGGTACTGTCTACTGTTCCTCTGGCAAACCGTTGTCCAGGAGATGCTGTGAAAGCGTCTCATCCCAGGCTCTCGGGTCCTGATGTAAGCCGTACAACGCCTTATCCAGTAGGAAAACCTTGTCTTTGTGTATCGGATCGACAAACCTTGGTGGTTGGTCGACGTACACCTCCTCTTTCACCTTTTTGTATAGGAACACGGACTTGACATCCAATTGGTACACTTTGAATCCTTTCTAAGATGCGAATGCAAGGAAGATGTGGATTGCTTTCAATCTAGCTACGGGAGCATAGACTTCAGTGTAGTCTATTCTCTCTTGCTGATGAAATCCCTGAACAATGAGACGAGCTTTGTTAGGCACTATTACTCCTCTGTCATCTCTTTTGCACTTGAGACCCGTTTTTTATTTATCTTCTTATGGTCTTCTTGCAAATCAACAAGTTTCCACACAACAAGTTTTTCGAATTGAGACAGTTCATCCTACATGGTGTTTACTCAGCTTTCTTCCATCAATGCTTCCTTATACGTTTTAGGCTTTGTTTGCCAAATAAAACATCTATATGAGATCGTATTTGTAAAGGTGTACATTAGAATAAAAGAAACTAAGATCCTAGTTACATTGATTTCGCATTTTATCACCAGTCCACAACTCCCCGATAATAAACTCTGGTGGGTGGTACGACAGTGTCCTCGGCATAACTTCATTAGATACGCTCACTTCGTGTTTTAGATTAGCGATATTTTGTTCAACATTCTAGTTAACTACAGATGCTTTATTCTGAGCACTCGTTCCCTCGGCTTGATTGTTGAGGTAACTTTCAATCTGAGATTCACCATCATCAGATGTAGATCCGTCTTAGTCATATGTCGGTTCAACATCAGATTCAGAGTCATCAGATTGATCGAACGTGGGAGCTGTATCATTCATCTCTGGCTCGGCTGTGGGATCACTTGTTCCAGCAATCTGTGATTCCAGATGTTGAGAACTCTTGCCTACTTCAGCATCATTTGTACCAACATGTGTTTGAGTCACAACTATTCGTCTCGGAACTTGATCTTGTGAAAAAGATTGTTGTTGATGATAAACCACAGCAAGTTCCTCATCCGTTGGTTTAGCTGGCAGCTCGAAGAAATTCCAGAGACTTTCATAATTGAACAACCAAGGATCTCTTGGTTTCATAATTAACTTCTCTTTAGCAGACTAGCATAACCCACTAAGAAACCTTCCATTGATTTAGCCCCAAATTTGCCATCTACATCGATTACTATGCTTGGTGATCCAAATGGTTCTAAATACTTTTAATTTGCCTTTTGTTGGTTAAGTAGCTCGAAACATGTCTTCTTGTGTGCCTTAACCGTCAATAACATGTTCAATGTGTAACACGCAGAGGCCACGGCTTCGCTCCAAAAGCTAACTAGCAGTTTTGAATCAGCAAGCATGGTGCGTGTAGTCTCTATCAACGTCCTGTTCTTGCGTTCAGCTACACCATTTTTTTGTGGGTGTAAGGTGCATTGAATTCATACAAAATTTCTTTATCATTGCAAAACTTTAACATCCTGTTGTTCTTCAATTTTGTTCCATTGTCGCTTCGAATGCGTCTAATTGGCAAATGGTACAAATTCTCTAATTTTTGGAAAAAGATCATCACACTCTTAAATGTTTCATCCTTTCTTTCCAATAACATCACTCACGAAAACCATGAATAATCATCAGTAACAACTAGACAGTACAGGTCTCCTAAGATACTTCGATGGACTTTTTGTGCTGTTTGCCCTTCTTGAAACTAATGCAGTCATCATTAAGTGAAAGCTTTTCAGATTGACACCATCCACTAAATCATTGGGTACTAAGAATTCATCTTTCGGAGATGAATGTGTCCCATATTCCTATTCCACAAGATTGACTCCTCTATTGCTTTTGACACAAACATTGTGCAGTCTTTATCATTGTAGTTGCAATGCTCATGTCTAAGACATACAAGTCGTTTTCTCGGGGAGCACGCATTAAGATCCACTCCTACGGTATCTTGAACCCTTGCTTCAGAATAAGGCATTCTCTATCAGTGATGTGTGTTGTGAATTTTTTTTATCACAGATCTAAGAGATACTTAGTAAGTTGTTCTCCAATGAGAGTCCAGGATCCGGCGGTTCTAGATGAAAGTTTGGATAGAATATGGTACAAATCCAGTAGATTGTTATTAAGAAAGGAGTAAAAGCAGCGGAAGTCAGATGTTTCATTCAAAAAGAAAGAGTATACATCTTGTCAAGCTGGTGAAATCCTGGAGAAATTTGGCTAGTGTTTCCCCACTAGGAACTCCAAAACTTACGAAATTCTGAACACACAACGCTATATATAGACATAGACTCACCTCGTACGAAGTGAGCATTTGACTTCATACGAAGTGACTTCCTTCATACGAAGTAATTCCTCTTCGTACGAAGTGACCACTTCGTATGAAGTGACACATATGCTCCTCTCATGTTTGCACTTTAGTCATATGTTTGTATCTAATCTATAGAATATTCAACACACGCTCTATCTAGCCTATTTGTACAGTGACGGACATAAAAATGCATCAACAATTCCCCCTTGGACGTCAATGTCGAAGCTTGATCTTGATCTTGAAATTATGAGTCAACTTCAATTAGGTATCTGCCGATGTCGTAGAACGCATCAACAAATTCCCGCTTGATTGATGATTTGGGTTTGCAATATCTTCAATACATTCCCCCTAAAATAATTTCTTCGGTTAAGGTCATTATTTGCACGGTTCTCGATCTCCTCTAATTTGCTTAAATGAAAAATTTTCTTGAATAATCACCAACTCAAAATTAATCAATGCAGCATCTCCGTTTCAACTTTAACCACATCCGCATTCGGTTTTAGCACACTCATCCTATACTCGATACTCTGATCTTCAAAACCCAAACCGATAATTGAAAGAAACTTCGAGTTACCCCACCAGGAAACTTCAAGTTTGTCAATACCCATAAAAATCTGAAATCCCGTTTTACGTAATTGCTTTTAAGCATACTCCTGAAAGATAGATCAACATAACAATAATGTTCTCAAATAGCAAATCTTCAACGGAATCAAATCATTTGATAACACATCAGATCATAGAAGCATTCTTCCGCGATCAAAATCACATTCTTTCTCTTCAGTCACAATAACAGATATATAGGTATCTCCGCTGAATCAGCGCAACTTAATCAACAAACATCGTCATTCAACGGCGGTTAGTCCAGGAAGAACAATTCACCTACTTGGAAACTAAAAAGAACTAAGGCTATCATCAATCATTCGTGTATTTTGAGACCGCTTGCCTTGTTAACACCTATGACCATCTCTTGAACATCCTCAGATCTTATGCTGCTATCAACAAAAAACTGCTAATCCTTCTTACCTGTTCCCCATCAAAGATCAGGACTCTAACCTTTAAACATCAATCTGTATCACGATCTGAAAATTCTGAACCTCCTATGATCACGAATTAACGAAACCAGATGTTCAGCATCCGAAGATAATCTGGACTCAGAACCACCAGAATATTGTTGCATAGTAACGAATTTCAAAAATGTCAGAATCTTAATATACACATTAAATTTTTATTCCCCCTCATTTTTGCAAATTCTGACTGTAGCAAATTTTTCACTGAAATTCCCCTCAAATCTCGAAAATTCAATTTTCAATAAATGTGGATTTAACATTAAGGTCCGTTAGTAGTCACTATACCAAAATGATCATCTTTCTACACAAGTATGTGTGACTACCCCATTATCTTAAACCCTCTGTGATCGTGTCATCATATCTATTCTCTGAAGCCTTCGACGGTGTCCCAGAACATCCCATATTTGTCATTAAAAACTCAAAAAAAGCTCCAATCACCAACTTTTTTCTGGGCACTCGTCTTGTCACCACAATCAAAAATGCCTTTGCACGAGCTGAATTTTACTTCGTGCAAAGTGAAATCTCACTTCTTGCAAAGTGATCACTTTGTACAAACAAGCTTGATTACATTTTTTGATCCAAAATCTTTATTTCATCAAATTTCATGATGATTCTAGCGAAGATCTGGTCAAAAAACATTTTCTAACAATCCTATAGATTCAATTATCATTTTTGTCCGTGGATTGTCTTTTTATTTGATGTTTTATGTCTAAAAACCCTCCTAAGTCCATCAATCATGGGCGTAGGTGATACCGTAGCTCTGCTGCCAATTGAGTGTCCAGGATCCGACGGTTCTAGACAGAAGTTTGGGTAGAGATAGAAGTAATCTAGTAGAATGTTATTAAGAAAGGAATAGAAGCAGCGGAAGTATAATAATTTCATTAATATCGAAAGAATATACATCTTGTCAAGCTGGCGAAATCATGGAGAAATTTCGCTAGTGTTTCCCCTCTGGGAACTCCAAAACTTACAAAATTCTGAACACATGATGCTATATATTGACACAGACTCACCTTCGAAGTGAGCATTTGACTTCATACGAAGTGACTTCTCTTCATACGAAGTGATTCCTCTTCGTACGAAGTGACCACTTCGTATGAAGTGACACATATGCTCCTCTCACCTTCGCACTTCAGTTGTGTGTTTGTATCTAATCTATAGAAATTCAGCACACGCTCTATCTAGCCTATTTGTACAGTGAAGGACATAAAAATGCATCAACAATTTCCCCCTTGAACGTCAATGTCGAAGTTTGATCTTGATCTTGAAATTATGAGTCGTGTTTGAATATTCTACAACTTCGATTAGGAATCTGTCAATGTCGTAGAACGCCTCAACAAATTCCCCCTTGATTGATGATTTGGGTTTGCAATTTCTTCAATACATTCCCCCTGAATTTTTATTTTCCAAACCTATTGTTGTTTCCCTTACTCGTTCCCGAACCATATCTCCTATAATTGTTATTTGTTTGTTGGTTATTAGAATAGGAGCCTTTTGGTTTGGAATAGTAAGATCTATCACGTTTAAAGTTTGAAAATCTTTGTTCTTTTGTCAAACTTCCAAGCTCAAACATCTCAACTTCTATCAATTAGAAATTCATCATTAGATTATAGTTTGTTAGATCCATTCATTTTATACATAACAATATTCGGATCCTCATTCAAAATTTTATATGATTTTGGAATGTAATTTTTGTGAAAACCATTGTCATTTTCAGAACGCGAACTTGAACTTGTTTTCTTAAGATTTAATTTAGACCTTTCAAACTCAGTGCTTTTAGTGTCATTAGCCAAACTTGTTCAACAACATTTTTTTACCAACTCTGACTCACACTCTGTTTCAGATCTAGTATCGGTTATATCAAGGTTTTAAGGCAGCTCATTTTTTTCAGTTTTTAATTTCAAATTTAGCGCCTTTTCCACCCCGCCAGGCTTTTTCCTTGAATAACTAATCCACATCAGGGGTGGAACTAGATGATAACCCAAACCTTTGTTTTGATAACCAAACACATCCTATCCTGCTTCATCTTTTCCCATTGGTTTAGGGAAGATGTGGTCCAACACATAAGATGCTGCAGAATAACTAGTCAGCTTCTTATCAACCCGTTCCGGTTCGATTCTAATGGTTTCTAGCTCTTGTTTTAATTTAGCGATCATGTTAATGTGAATATTTATTGCCATTTGTTTATCCATGACAGTCGTTTTGAGCATAGAAAGCGTAACATTATCTTCTTTACTACCATCTCGGTATTGGTTGATTCTTCTACTCTGTTTATCATAATTTTTTTTGTTTCTCTTAGATCACTAGTTAGGTTATTGTGTATTTATCCAGTTCCTTAAACTTCTCATCTTTCTCAAAACAAACTTTGCACGGCTCTAAGCACTTCGTGCATTGTTTTTATGTTTCTATCTTCTCATTCTTAACCTCTCTCTGACTGACTCAACCACACCTTCCTAAACTTTCTCAGAGACTACCTCTTTTAATTGTTCCATCATTGCTTTATTGGGAATCTCTTTGAGGTTTTAAGCATTCATTTCTTTGGATACATCTATAATTTCTTCTACAGGTTGTTTTTGTTCTTCATCACATTTCACACTTTGATATCTGCTTTGTTCACTGAAGAAACCTGCAAAAGAATTATAGATGTCGGGAGGTATGATTGATTTAAAAGCACTCTGAAGAATATCTTCTTCAACTATGCTAGGATTATAATAGTCATCAGAATTCTCAGTGTTTCATCGAATGCGGTCAGCACTATCATCATTTATAACTTCTTCGATTACTTCTTCAACAACTGGTTCAGGTTCCTCAATAATTTCTACTAGAAGTGCAAGACTTTCGGTTTTTGGAATATAGTTGTTCCAATAGAAACCTTCGTCTTCCTTAGTAACCACCAGAGCCTTATCTTTTGATTTTGTCGAACCATCCTCGATTTGAATAAGGTTTAAAGTACTTTGAGGTTGTTGAGATGTTCTGTGATACATCGCCTTCTTGTAATAATCGTCATCGAATGGATTTTGATTTCCATGCACTTCTCTATTTAGACATTCTCTTTTAAAATAGCTCTTTTCTCTTCACTTGAAACAGGTTACCTTGGATTTATCAAATCCCAGCTACGAATCCAGACCACCTAGACTGTTTCTCCCAGTTATTTCCATGAATCTTTGAGCTCGACAACAATACATGCCATACACCACTTGATCAAATAGCTCTAACTCCTCCAGATCAATTTGATCGTAATCCTCTTTAGTCATGTTTGGATTACCGATCCTTCCTTCAACTAAGCTCTCGTATGACTCCAAGACTGAAGTAAGTGATGCCATGTATTGTTTAGTCGTTGTCCCGGTAAGGTCTTGAGCGTTTTCAAGGTTTACTACAATGTTGCACTGCAGGATGTGTTGATTGGAGTGTTATGGTTGTTCTAGCTGTTTTGGCTGTTATAACAATTCGAGCTTTGGGATGATTGAGGACTCGGGGTATTTGATCAAAAGTTGAAAATGAAGAGAATCCACTTCCACTGTTTGAACTGTTTGAAGACGTACCCGATGAATTGTCTTCACTTAACGCAGTTTGAATCTCTGTGCTCTGATTTTAACCATAGTGCTACCTTTCAAATACAAATTCACATCTTGTTGGATATTTTCATTCTTCATTTTAGCCATTTTTCGGAGTTCAAGCTCATGCCCTTCAAGCTTTTCAATGAACTTTGCAAGATTCATACCACTTTACTCTTGACTATTCTTTAAGATCATTAAGTAAGTCGTCCATTCACCCTCTAGTAATGCGTCAGCTAACCTGTCAACCAACTCTTCATTTTCCTTCAAAATATTCAACTTCTTCATTTCTACAACTAAATGGAAGTATCTTTCAATGAACTGTTTCATTGATTCTCCTTTTAAGGGCGAGAATATGTCAACTTCTTTCTTGATTAATGTATTTTTACTTTTGATCATTTGTATACTCCCTTGGAATTTTATTTTCAACACGTTCCAAATCGATTGTTGTAACACCCTGTAAAATAGTGTCCAATAGTATAGTGACACGTGTTGTATTTTAAATATAGTCTATTAAAGACCAATAAGGACTAAAGGCGTCAACATGCTCAAACTAAGCCTCTGAGTGACAGTTTCATGTCAACATGCATAAATAACAACCTCTGAATGACTGATATGTCAACATGCTTAAATCATTAGCCTCTGAGTGACTGATATGTCAACATGCTTAAAAATTTGGCCTCTGAATGACTGATATATCAACATGCACAGCATCTGAGTGACATCAGAGTCAACATGCTTATAGTAAGCCTTTGAGTGATCCATTACGAAATCCTAACTCTCATACGTGCCAATTGTTGGACAACAGGGTTGAATTTTGTAAATATGTGAACGTTGGATCATGGAGGGATTAAAAGTGTCAACATGTTAATTTATACCTTTGAGTGACTTTTTAACGAACCTAGAGCTCGACAATGTCCGGGCATAATCCCGGGTATGCCAAGTATTGGCTACGGAGGGCTAAATTTTAGAAGGTTATTAGAAGCTTTATAAAGTTAAGGGTTTAAAAGTGTCAAAATCTGAAACTGGCCATGGGGCGATCGCGGGCCACGAGAGACCAGGCCTGGGTCTCTCGCGGGGCGCAAGAAGGCCTCTGTTGCAGAAAGTTTTGCTTAACTGCCAAACAAAGCTCAAGAAACCATTAAATAGAAACTATGGCTTCCCAAACTGCTATGTCACGTTTTGGGACACTTGTAAGCTTCCTCTTACACCCCTAAACACCTTGCATCACCTCCTTTGAGTTCTCCAACGATAAATAGGTGCTTAAGTTCACCATTTCAACTTGCACCTTTCTCATCCATACACTCTTCTCCCTCCTCTAGAAGTTCCTAGCTGAAAGGAGCATTCAACTTAGTTCTCTTGCATTCTAGGAACCTCTTGTAAGTGTTCCTTGCTCTTGCATTTTCGTTTATAGGCTTTTATAGCCAAAAGTCAAGCGTTTTACGGAAAATGCTTTTTCGGTTAAGACCATTATGGTCCAGCCATTGTTCGAAATGAACATGGCTATGTGATCGTAATAAGGTTGGTGTTAACCCCTATAAAGGGCACCTCCTGAAGATCACGTTTGCTAGACCAATTAATGGGTAAAAGTTATGATATTAAAAAGTCAATCATGCCATTTTTCGGAAAATCATAAATTTATCTTATATATGTTATGAAACCTGTTTTGACACTTAAACAAGTTGGTAATAATTATTAGAACATGTAAGAACATGTTCGGCTCGTCAATTTCAGTTCTAGGGTCTGTTCGCAACCGAAAGTCGTGAAGTTTTACTTCTGCTTTAACTTTCGATTCTGACCCGATTTAGATTAGTTATCTACTTATCTAAAGTTGCCTTATGATCATAATATAATGTAGCTTAACCCTCTGAGGTTATATTACATGATCATAATCAGAATCCAAGTTTATGCGCAAGTTCCGTAATTATGCCATTTTTTACTAAAATGCTCTTTTTGCATAAATCAAGGTTTTAATGAAAATGAATTTGAAAATAAGTTTT
The DNA here is from genome assembly GCA_947069175.1 of Scalesia atractyloides. Classification (NCBI taxonomy): domain Eukaryota; kingdom Viridiplantae; phylum Streptophyta; class Magnoliopsida; order Asterales; family Asteraceae; genus Scalesia; species Scalesia atractyloides. Next base: position 56,026,986 of record CAMTDV010000001.1, on the reverse strand, counting down.
CTACTAATATAATGTTATAAGTAGGGTTATTTGGGATGTTAAACCAAGTATTAAACTGAATTTTCAAGCAAGTCCTTAAACTATGTCGATAAATGATGATTTTAGCCCTTGTGGCTCATAATATAGTTTTAATCAAATCTTTTCAAGGTAAATCTTTTACCTACTGATATTTTATATTAAATAAAATATCTAAGACATTTTAATCTGACCCTAATCTCAGTTTTCATTAAACATCGCACAAAACGTCATTTTACGACATGAGCGCGATTCGGCGCATAGTATGGTTTTAAACCATATTAATCGACCAAGACTTGTTGCCTACTAATTTTAAAACTTATTTTAAACATACTTACAGTATGTACATGTTATAAACTCAGAATCCTATATAATTTATAAAGTATGTGTAAAATGACCAAAATGCCCCTTCGGTGCATATTTGGTCATAAAAGATAAAATACACATATAATTGATATCCTACTGATATTAAATCATAAATAAAATATTTTTCTAGAATACTCATTATTTTAAACTTAAATTATATTCAAGTTCCTTTTATATGGTATGAAATTACCGAAATGCCCTTATGAGGCATAATTTCAATTTAAAACCTTAACGGGCATATAAGTTGATATCATGCTGATATTTTAACTTATTTAAAATATAATGGCATATAGAACTTGTCCATGACTTATCCAGTTACCCATTTTCGCTTATAAGCGTACGGTTGATTATACGTAACTATTTTACGGAATTCAACCTAAACGGGTTTAACCTTGTCATTCAAGTTTCAAAATCCAGAATGTTTATAGTTTACCCATATTATGAAAGTCAAAGTACTTGTCGGGTTTAAACTACATTCTATCCGATCATCGTTTAATCAAGAGTTATACGTTTTGATCATGTACACTACCCGGTCTAAGTCTATGACTTAAATAAAGACCGTTAGTGTTAATTGGTTAGCATATGCCATAATCCAGACTAGAGCCTTGCCGATAAATGCTATCTGCACTTAGTACTTTTGTATACGACTGAGTTATTGAAATTAAAAAGAAGACTAGCTCAGGTAAATACTCTCGACTTATTTTCCCTATGCAGGCTTGGGATACGGAAAACTATTACCGCTTGGTCAGAAATGGGATCATTCGAATGCCGGATTGTGGCTAGTAAATCCGCATATTCTGTTTTAATCAGTTTTGTTTGATAACTTAAACATTGGGGGGTTAAATTACCGTGTCTTGGATATCCTCGGCTCATTAGATTAGTTAATGGCCATGACCTTACCACGGGGTGTAGGCATACACCTGATAGACGCTCAAATGCAAATTACCCAAGACGTTGGGGATAACTCCTCTGTGAGTTCTAAGTGGTGTGTATTTAATCATGTCTCAGTCTCTATACTAGGCCCTGTATGTATGGACAAACATGTGAATCTGTTAACAAGGTTACAAAGTAACTTTCCCAAGTTATAAAAGATTTTGTGCCTTGTGCACTTAAAATCCTTTTAAAATGTTTTCAAAATGAGTCAGTTGGGTGTATTTACCAACGAAAGCTGACGTATCGTCCAATGACTAAACTGCAGGTACAATAAAAAATATGCCGGAAGCTGCATGGTAGTGAATAAGAGGATCTTGCAAATCCTTAGATCTGCCCTAAAGTCTGTTTTATATTCTTTCTTGCACATTTTAATGATCTGCCTGTGGATCTTCTATTACAAGCCTGTATATTATTTTGTATTACCGAATATTTGGTTTGTAATAGTAGTTTTACTCCAAGACTTCCGTTGTGCCATGATTAATTGACAATGATGTTATCAACTGATGTCACGATACTCCCCACCCGGGCCCACCGGTGTATGGATTTGGGTTGGAAATCCGAGGTGTGACAGGTTGGTATCAGAGCCAACGTTTGAGAGATTTAAACACTAGCCTTTTGTGTTTAATCTCAAACTTACACGAGCACATTCCTTAGACTTCCGAGTCTAGGCATTGACCTAGGATTACTCAATCCCCACATATCTAGACACGTCTGGATATGATCCTTTTAACCCGTCTACACCGGTAGACTATCAAGCATGGTCGCAAGACTCCTATATGCAAGCAGTTATGCACAATGCACTTTACCTGTCTCCTATCCCACCTACTTATCTACCGACTAGATATCCAACTTATAGGTACAAGTATCCGATTATGTCACAACCGCAACCACAAACTCCGCCACCACTTGAGGCCATTAACGAAGCCTTAGAAAGGATGAAAGAAATGCCGCAGTAAGCGGAGAAAACGGAGAAGAAGACAAACAAGTTCTTCAAGAAACTCTCCAAGTTGGTCAAGGGAAAGAAGGACGAGTGAAGTCTCTTCTAATCCTGCGAGGACATTGTTATCCCTTTAGTCCATGCATGGACATTTTGGTTTTTTGTAGTCCTTGGATGGACAATTTATTTCATTTTGTTTCTAGCATTGTAATTTATAAATTGGAATTTAATGAAGTATTTTGGAATTATATATATGTATTCATCCTCTTTAAACGAGCGTCTCGATTTTTCTCGAAATTTATGCTCTGCAATATAATTCCAAAAAGATCTTAATGGTTTCGATTAGCCAGGTGGCACATACTACACATTTGGCCAATTTATAAATGATCGTTAAGTACGAAGGGGTCTTCTATCATGATAGTTAAGGGAAGTTATCCTTCTATCCAGAGGTGGTGGACTTATGTTCAAGCCTCCAAGTCGTTAAGGTCAATGCGACCGGGACTATTAATCAACCATTAAGGTACTCTTATGTTAACATTCAAGAATGTTCATACTCTTGGTAGTGTAACTTGAAGAATCACACTAGCCTTCAAGGTAATGGACTATGTCCTAACCTTATATAGCCTATGTGATCAAAATTGATCCCGGCTAATATCATCGGTGCAATGATAAAAAAACATCCATTAGTGATGTATTGCCCTTGGGGCTATGATTAAAACATCCATTAGTGACGCATTGCCCTTGGGGCTATGATTAAACATTCATTAACGATGCATTGTCCTTGGGGCTATGATTAAACATCCATTAGCGATTTATTGCCCTTAGGGTTATGATTAAAACATCCATTAGTGATGTATTGCCCTTAGGGCTATGATTAAAACATCCATTAGGGATGTATTGCCCTTGGGGCTATGATTAAACATCCTTTAGTGATGTATTGCCCTTGGGGCTATGATTAAAACATCCATTAGTGATGTATTACCCTTGGGGCTATAATTAAACATCCATTGGCGATGTATTGCCCTTGGGGCTATGATTAAAACATCCATTAGTGATGTATTGCCCTTGGGGCTATGATTAAACATCCATTAGCGATGTATTGCCCTTGGGGCTATGATTAATACATCCATAAGTGATGTATTGCCCTTGGGGCTATGATTAAACATCCATTAGCGATGTATTGCCCTTGGGGCTATGATTAAAACATCCATTAGTGATGTATTGCCCTTGGGGCTATGATTAAACATCCGTTAGTGATGTATTGCTGTTGAGATTATGATTAAACATCCATTAGTGATGTATTGCCCTTGGGGCTATGATTAAACATCCATTAGTGATGTAGTGCCTACGTGCCATATTCATGTCCATTAGTGACAGGCCTATGTGCCATATCTTATGTCCATTAGTTACAGGCCTATGTGGCAGAGGTTTTGTCCATTAGTGATAGGCCTATGTGCCATATCTTATGTCCATTAGTGACAGGCCTATGTGCCATATTTATGTCCATTAGTGATAGGCCTATGTGCCATATTTTATGTCCTTTGAAACAAGCCTATGAGCTAAGTATAATTATTAAATACGACAATGACAGTTGTGACAATGCGATCCGCTGTCCAATAATATATGGACTATGTCGAAATTGTAATTTGCCTTTAATGGTCCTATTAAGACCTAGGCCGAATATAGTTATGTTAAGCCTAAGAGTTGTGATGTTATTCACATTAGAATAGGCAATGGATTATTATATCGAATGTTTAAAACCATTATGGTTGACATACCACAGCTAAGTGAAGCTTTATTGGTGTATAGAACCAACGCTTAAGGATGGCTAACTCAAATGAAGCACAAAGTAGCCACCGGAATGTTGAATCTAACAAAGCCGAAAACAGAGATATCGATAACGATAATTTTCAAGCTCGCATTGACGCGACAGTTGAAGAGGCCATGGGAAAGGCCATAGAAAGTCTTAGAGAGTCGAGTGCCACTCGCTCTAGACCATTATCGGTTACCCCATCCTCGGCTCATAAGGGGAGTTCCGTTCACTCTTTAAATGCGAAGAGTGAACCAAAGAAAATAGATTTTGCTGAAAGGTTCCATTCTGTTAAAGACGGATGTACCTATAAGTATTTTGTCTCCTACAAACCCCGAGACTTTAATGGGGAAAAAAGAGTTGTGGAAGCCATAAAGTGGCTAGACGAGATGGAATCGATTGTAGATATCAGCAATTATGCTGATAAAGATGTGGTCAATTATGTATACAGTCCTTTAAGGGCGATGCCCTAATCTGGTGGAAAGCCATGATCCAGTCTACAGGTAAAGTACACCTATATAATTTGGGGTGGTCCAAATTTGTGGACCTTGTTAAGGAAACATACTGCCCACCCCATGAGGTGGAGAAATTAGAGACCGACTTCTTGTCTCTTTCCATGAAAAACCTGGATTGTCGGAAATATGTTTCCGATTTCAATTCCCTATCTAGGTTAATATCCTATTTGATTACCCCGGAGCCCAAACGCATTGTGCGTTTTATTAATGGGTTAGCGCCCGAGATTAAGGGCTTGGTAAAGGCTGCTCAGCCTACTACCTATAGGTCTTTAGTTGACCTATCTCTCTCCCTCACCTTGGATCTAGTGAGGCAAAAGTCAGTTAAATCTAAAACTGACAGGAAAAGGAAGAGAGAAGATGACAACTAGGGAGATTTGGGTTCAAAGGGAACCAAGGCAAAACGACTATGATGCCAACATGCAAAACTTGCAACCGCAGACACTAGGGATAGTGTAATTTTGGATCACAGGCCAAACCCTGTGGCATCTGTAAGAGAAAGGGGCATAAGACCCTAGAATGTTAAGATCTTAAGGATACCGTCTACTTCGTCTGCAATGAAAAGGGGCATATTAAGACTAACTGACCTAAGATTCTTAAGAATAATAATGCAAAGCCTGAGAGGCCAAGAAGAGGAATGCTTGTGCCTTTCAAATAACTGTAAGAGAGGCTGTTAATGACGACAATGTCATAACAGGTACATTCCTCATTAACAATATTTATGCTAGAGTTCTTTTTGATTCGGGTGCAGATAGATCTTTAGTTGACCATAAGTTTAGTAAACTACTAAACCGGCCCTTAAGAACTCTAGATAAAACTTATGAGATAGAACTTGCTGATGGAACGATAGAAACATCATCTTCCATTCTTGATGGATGCTCTATATCCATTAAGAATCATTCCATCCGTATCTCCCTTCTGCCAATGAAATCGGCGGGGTTCGATGTAGTTTTAGGCATGGATTGGTTGTCTCATAACCAAGCCCGCATTGCATGCGATAAGAAACTCATCTAGATTAAAACCCCATCGGGTGAATCAATCACCATCCCTTGAGACTCACACTATGGATTGCCAGACAATGTGTCGTTATTTAAGGCATCCAAGTGTTTGAGAAGAGGCTGTGTCATCTACATGGCACAAGTCACTATAAACGAGCCTAAGCCAAATATGGAAGACCTCCCAGTCATCTCAGAGTATCCCGATGTCTTCCCAGAAGAATTACCAGGCCTACCTCCAGACAGGCAAGCGGAGTTCAGGATTGATATTATACTAGGGGCAACACCCTTAGCTAGAGCTCCATATAGACTAGCACCAACCAAAATGAATGAGTTAAGAGTTCAATTGGATGAACTCTTGAAGAAGGCTTTATTCAGCCTAGTTCCTCGCCTTGGGGAGCTCATATCCTTTTTGTAAAGAAGAAAGACGGTTCAACGCGTATTGCATTGACTACCGAGAGTTAAACAAGTTAACAATCAAGAATAGATATCCTCTACCCAGAATCGATGATTTATTTGACCAACTTCAAGGGGCTAGTTACTTCTCCAAGATTGATTTGAGATCAGGATATCATCAACTGAAGGTTAGGAGTGAAGATGTTCCAAAGACAGCTTCAGGACCCGTTACAGTCACTTTGAATTCTTAGTGGTGCCTTTTGGGCTCATGAATGCACCTGCAGCATTCATGGATCTCATGAATAGGGTCTGTAAGCCATATCTAGATAAGTTTGTCATTGTCTTCATAGAAGACATACTTATCTATCTCGTAATCAAACTGATCACGAGAAACATCTTTGGTGCATCTTAGGACTGCTAAGGCAAGAGAAGCTTTATGCTAAATTCTCTAAGTGCGAGTTCTGGCTTAGAGAGGTCCAATTTCTTGGACATATGGTAAGTGAGCGTGGTATCCAAGTGGATCCTGCCAAAATTGAGGCAATAATGAATTGGGAAATGCGCAAGACCCCATCGGAGATTCGTAGTTTCTTAGGATTGACAACTTACAACAGGAGGTTCATTGAGAACTTCTCGAGGATAGCCACTCATTTAACTACCTTGACCAGTAAGAATACTAAGTATAATTGGGGTCCAAAGCAACCGAATCTTTTGAGGTTCTTAAACACAAGCTGAGCAATGCTTCTGTGTTATCCCTAGTAGAGGGTGTTGAAGATTTTGTAGTCTACTGTGATGCATCGCACACGCACACTGGCATGGGCTGTGTGCTAATGCAAAAAGGCAAAGTGATTGCCTATGCATCACGACAGTTAAAAGTGCACGAAAGAAATTACACCACCCACGATTTGGAATTGGGTGTTGTTGTATTTGCACTAAAACTGTGGAGACATTACATGTATGGCACAAAGTGTATTATATACACAGACCATAAAAGTCTCCAGCATTTGTTCAATCAGAAAGAATTGAACATGCGACAACGCCGATGGATGGAAATGCTCAATGACTATGATTGCGAGATTCGCTACCATCCAGGCAAAGCAAATGTAGTTAATGATGCCTTAAGTCGTAAGGAACGAGTTAAACCTATAAGGATTAACGCCAAGAGCATTGAGCTCTTAAATAGCTTAAATGAGAAGCTATTAGATGCGCAAAAGCAAGCCCTATTAGAGGCTAATATCCCTAATGAGGGATTAGGCGGAACTATTGATTAATTAGCGCCTGGGAAAGATGGAATCCTTAGATTTAATGAAAGGATCTGGGTTCTAGTATTTGGAGGACTTAGAGATCTAATCATCTAAGAAGCGCATAGTTCGAGATACTCAGTTCACCCGGAAGGTGACAAGATGTATCAAGATCTAAAGAGAATTATTGGTGGATGGGTTTGAAGAAATCCATAGCCACTTATGTAGCTAAGTGTCTGACATGTTCGTAAGTTAAGGCCGAACATCAGAAGCCGTCGAGACTTCTACAACAATTGGAATTCCCACATGGAAATGGGAGATGGTAACTATTGACTTGATTACCAAGTTACCTAAGACCAAAAGTGGAAATGACACTATTTGGGTCATAGTAGATAGGCTGACTAAGTCAGCACATTTCTTGCCAATTAAGGAAACGTATAATTCAGACAAATTGGCTAAGTTCTATGTGGACAAGATTGTGTCCCTACACGGTGTGCCGTATCTATTGCATCTGACAGAGATACTAGACACACATCTCACTTTTGGAAAAATTTCCAATAAATCATTAGGCACAAGATTAAACTTTAGTACGGCTTACCACCCGCAGACTGATGGTCAAAGTGAGTGTACCATCCAGACACTGGAAGACATGCTTAGGGCATGTGTGATTGATTTAGGTGGAAGTTGGGATGACCACTTACCCCTAATAGAATTCTCCTATAATAACAGCTATCATACTAGCATTAAGGCTGCTCCTTTTGAGGCCTTGTATGAGAGAAGATGTAGAATGCTCATGTGTTAGGCAAAAGTTGGGGAAGCCCAACTATCAGGACTAGAGATAGTCCTGGAGATCACGGAAAAAAGATTGTGCAAATCCGTGATCGTCTCAAAGCTGCCAGGGATAGGCAGAAGAGTTATGCTGACAAGAGGTGTAAACCTCTTAAGTTCCAAGTAGGGGACAAGGTCATGCTGAAGGTATCACCCTGGAAAGGTGTGATGCGTTTTGAAAAGAATGGCAAGTTAAGCCCAAGATATATTGGGCCATTTGAGATAGTCGAATGTGTCGGCACTGTAGCTTATAAGCTCAGATTTCCAGAGGAGATAAGTGGAATCCATGATGTATTCCACATATCTAACCTTAAGAAATGTCTAGCTGATGAGTCGCTAGCAATGTCACACAGGGATGTGCAAATTGATGAAAACCTGAGGTTCATTGAGAAAGCTATTTCGATCGAGGATCGACAGGTTAAGAAGCTCCGAAGGAAAATGATACCTATAGTAAAGGTTAAGTGGGATGCTTTTAGAGGTCCCGAGTATACATGGGAGGTTGAGTTCACTATGCGACAAAAGTACCCCCATCTTTTTTAATAAAATCTCGAGGTCGATAGTTCTTTTAAGAGGGTGAGGATGTAACACCCTGTAAAATCATGTCCAATAGTATAGTGACACGTGTTGTATTTTAAATATAGTCTATTAAAGACCAATAAGGACTAAAGGCGTCAACATGCTCAAACTAAGCCTCTGGGTGACGGTCCGCTGTCAACATGCATAAATAACAGCCTCTGAATAGCTGATATGTCAACATGATTAAGTTATTAGCCTCTGAGTGACTGATATGTCAACATGCTTAAAAATTTGGCCTCTGAATGACTGATATGTCAACATGCCCAGCCTCTGAGTGATATCGGAGTCAACATGATTATAATAAGCCTCTGAGTGATCCTTTACGAAGTCCTAACTCTCATACGTGCCAATTTTGTAAATATATGAAAGTTGGATAATGGAGGGATTAAAAGTGTCAACATGTTAATTTATACCTCTGAGTGACCATTTAACGAACAGAGAGCTCGACAAAGTCCGGGCATAATATCAGGTATGCCAAGAAGGTTATTAGACGCTTTATAAAGTTAAGGGGTTAAAAGTGTCAAAATCTAAAAAGCCATGGGGCGATCGCGGGCCGCGAGAGACAAGGCCTGGGTCTCTCACGGGGCGCGAGAAGGCCTCTGCTGTAGAAAGTTTTCTTGGCAGCCAAACAAAGCTCCAAAAACCATTATATCAAAACTATGGCTTCCCAAACTGCTATGCCTCATTTTGGGACACTTGTAAGCTTCCTCTTACACCCCTAAACACCTGGCATCACCTCCTTTGATTTCTCTACCTATAAATAGGTGCTTAAGTTCACCATTTCAACTTGCATGTTTCTCATTCATACACTCTTCTCCCTCCTCTGGAAGTTCCTAGTTGAAAGGAGCATCCAACTTAGTTCTCTTGCATTCTAGAACCTCTTGTAAGTGTTCCTTGCTCTTGCATTTTCGTTTATAGGCGTTCCTTGCTCTTGCATTTTCGTTTATAGGCGTTTATAGCCAAAAGTCAAGCGTTTTACAGAAAACGCTTTGACTTTCGGTTAAGACCATTATGGTCCAGCCATTGTTCGAAATGAACATGGCTAAGTGATCGTAATAAAGTAGGTGTTAACCCCTATAAAGGGCACTTCCTGAAGATAACGTTTGCTAGACCAATTGATAGGTCAAAGTTATGATATTAAAAGGTCAAACAGGCCATTTTTCGAAAAATCATAAATTGATCTTATATATGTTATGAAACCTGTATTGACACTTAAACAAGTTGGTAATAATTATTAGAACATGTAAGAACATGTTCGGCTCGTCAATTTCAGTTCTAGGGTTTGTTCGCAACCGAAAGTCGCGAAGTTTGACTTCTACTTTGACTTTCGATTCTGACCCGATTTAGATTAGTTATCTACTTATCTAAAGTTGAATTATGATCGTAATATAATGCAGCGTAACCCTCTGAGGTTATATTACATGATCATAATCAGAATCCAAGTTTATGCGCAAGTTCCGTAATCATGCCATGTTTGACTAAAATGCCCTTTTTGCATAAATCAAGGTTTTAATGATAATGAATTTGAAAATAAGTTATCTACTAATATAATATTATAAGTAGGGTTATTTGGGATGTTAAACCAAGTATTAAACTTAATTTTCAAGCAAGTCCTTAAACTATGTCGATAAATAACGATTTTAGCCCTTGTGGCTCATAATATAGTTTTAATCAAATCTATTCAAGGTAAATCTTTTACCTAGTGATATTTTATATTAATAACATATCTAAGACATTTGAATCTGACCCTAATGTCAGTTTTCATTAAGCATCGCATAAAACGTAATTTTACGACGTGAGCGCTTATAAACTGTTACCGCTTGGTCAGAAATGGGATCAATCGAATGCTGGATTGTGGCTAGTAAATCCGCATATTCTGTTTTATTCAGTTTTTTTTGATAACTTAAAAATCGGGGGTTAAATTACCGTGTCCTGGATATCCTGGGCTCATTAGGTTAGTTAATGGCCACGACCTTAGCGCGGGGTGTAGGTATACACCTGACAGATGCTCAAATGCAAATTACCCAACACGTTGGGGATAACTCCTCTGTGAGTTCTAAGTGGTGTGTATTTAATCATGTCTCGGTCTCTGTTCTAGGCTATGTATGTATGGACAAACATGTGAATCTATTAAGGTTACAAAGTAACCTTCCCAAGTTATAAAAGATTTTATGCCCTGTGCACTTAAAATCATTTTAAAATGTTTTCAAAATGATTCAGTTGGGTGTATTTACCAGAGAAAGCTGACGTATCATTCAAACATTAAACTGCAGGTACAATACAAAATAGGACGGAAGCTGCTCGGTAGTGAATAAGAAGATCTTGCAAACCCTTAGATCTGCCCTAAAGTCTGTTCTATATTCTTTCATGTACATTTTAATGATCCACCTGTGGATCTTCTATTACAAGCCTGTATATTATTTTGTATTTCCGAATATATGGTTTGTAATAGTAATTTTACTCCAAAAATTCGCTGTGCCGTGTTTAATTGACAATGATGTTATCAACTGACGTCACGATACTCCCCACCCGAGCCCACCGGTTTGAATTGGAAATCCGGGTGTGACAATTGTACATCTCCTTAGTGTTGTAATAGCATGAAAATGTTTTCTTTTATCGCCTGTTGTAGAATGAGAGCAGTATATTTCCCTTCGATTGAATACTAGCATTATAAATAATTTGCCTGGACCCAGTTTTCAAAACGTTCACACCAGCCTTTATAATCTTCCAGGTTCATTAGTTTTGGAGGCTTTGTTATCGTCCCTATTTCATTATCAAGGTTTATATTTTTGATGACTGACGTGGTGTTTGAAGTAGCGAAAGCATGGTAGAATTCGTTCTACATTTTGATGGAAATTTTGTTTGAAAATGATTGGTGCGAAGTACACTTTGTGCAAAGAAAGCTTTCGTGTGGAGGTTCCCTCGTGCGGACTAGGACAAGCAAACAAACAATTTTGGGTTACGTCCGTGCGAAGGTAACAAAATCCAACTTTTGAAATCTATCTTTGTACGAAGGCAAAGATGTATTTGAAAAATATTTGCATTCGCATGTAGGTACTTAGTTCGTACGAAGTACTCCTTCGTGCAAGGATGAAAGTTCAAGTTTTCTCGTTTTTCGTCAATTTGATCATGATTTTGATTGAATTTAAATCAAATTTTTTCAAGGGTTTGTTAAAAACGTATTTTCATGTATTCCTTGAAAAATTCAGTCCATTCTGATGGTTAATTTCGTGAAAATGATAAAAATGAGAAGAAATTAGTATAAGAGAAGTCTTTGATTGTTGAATCTTGTTATTAATCTTCTAATTTGACCTCCAAGTTCTTAACCACTTGTGAGGACCTGTTATCCAAAGATAGTTCAGGTCTAAATTTGTTAACATAGTCCATTATCATACAAAATCTGCTTTTAGATTAGATGACAATATCAAGATTACCAAATTAACTTTTTTCATTCAATGTTTAAACGTTTACAGCTGAGAAAATGAATCGGACAGAGCTTCGCCGTCTAGTCTGGAAAACATTACTATAGACTTAAAGTTCAAACACCTATTTATACTACTAGCACCTCCATGCGAACTAAGAGCTAACACCTTCGTACAAACTAAACAATAGGCTACCTTCGTACGAAGTAAGGCTTACCTTCGTATAGAGTAACTACTTCGTACAAAGTAACAATTACATCAAAACAAATCTAACAATTTTACCTATTACAGACTCGGACGACGACTCGTAAATGTAGGCAGCAGACATATGTATCAACAACATCTTTTTCATAACTACTTTTTCAGAACACACACACAACTACTTTTTCATACATCCTTGCACAATCCAACTTCATGGTTGTTTGTTATCTTATGTACTATTGTGTGCTTACTTGCTAAATAGCTACATACAAACGTACATTCATCAACTATTTAAGCTGAACGAGAGTACATGATAGATCTATTGGCCTAATACCCCAGTCCCACTCCTTGGCGTTTTTAGGGGGAGTTCTTTTTGGGGATGATAGAAACCAACATTTTTATACAAGTCAACAAAGATTTGAATGTACAACTTATTTGCTTGATTGATTTATACAGTTTCATTAAGATACTAACTATACCATGAATTGTGATTTACTTATCTACTACATGTATTCACATTATGTGCTCACTAGCTCTTTGTAGTTGACCTTTATTTTGCACATGTTACAGGCTTTAACCCTTAAGGATGATTTACAAGACTACTATTACATAGGATGCTTTGGGACTTAGTTAAATTTTAATATGATTTTATTTGTTTAGTTGCTTGAACTGTTTGTCTTTTGGTTGTATTGGATAATTCAAATTATTTGATAATATTCAATTTTAGTTTCCATGAGTTGTGAGCAATCTACCAAAGTGCTGCCCAATGTTTCCGCCATCGGTTGGGGTGTTACAGTAGTAGTCAATGAGGGCCAACCACAGATTATGTGCACTGGTGTGTTCTTCAAACATGTTACATGGTCATTGTCAGAGAGCAGTGTGAGCCCGATGTTCACATTGGATCAATGCCTTGTCTCATTAGTGTATGTTGAATTGGGTCATTCACATTCGACTATGAAGAAGAAGCATTGTTTGAAGATGCATTCTCAGCCGAAGTGTCACCATTAGCTTCTTCTAAAGGAATGGTCAGATCAGCTATAAAAGGGGTGAGACGGGTAGTGAATTGATTCAAAACAATGTCTAATGTGCCGCAGAATGGCTCTGTTTGAGTAGTTTCTGCATGTTCGGCTTCAGAAATGGATTCCGAACCCACACTTGTTTGAATTTTAATCTCTTATGATTCAACAATGTTTTTTTCTTTTCTTCTCCAAAACAAGTAGATTTTACAAAGCCTTTAACATATTTTTAAAATTGTCAAATCGTTCGGTAATATTTCTAGAAAGTTTTTGATTTTTTCTCTGAAACTCTTTTTTGTAGTGTTTTGCAATGTGTCCTAAATGACCACAGCGAAAACAGGGAGAGCGATGTGTCTTTTCTTCTTTGGGAAATGAGGTGTTGGATGATGTATGTGATGAAGATCTTGAGCTGAAGGAGTTATCTAAAGATGCAATCTAACTTGGTCTTTTAATTTTCTAGTCAAGTCGGCTGATATCTTCTATACACTTTTTATCATCTTTACTTTGTTTAATGGAGGTAGATCTTGAATCCTTGTTGTTGCTTTTTCACTTTAGTATGTTGTTGTCATGCTTGACTCTTCACTGTTACTTTCTTCCGCTGAGTCCTTTTCCTAGTCTGATGTACCTGTATGTGATGGGACAAATTCTGGAATTTCTTAGTGAGGAACTTTCTAAATCTGTTATGTTTTAATTCTCGAACAAACACAGGAGGCTCACACACCACTTTGTCATCACAAAAGGTAGAATATAAACCAAAGCATTCAACCAATACATTCTCATGGTTAGGAGTTAAAGGTTTAAGCCTAAGCCTGGTACAGTCATCCTGAATTGTAAAACTAGGTTTAGTAGAGTCATACATCCTAGTTAAAGAATTATTACATTCATCCCGAACAAAAGTGTTGTTTGTTTTATCACTATTCCAGGCAAACTAGTTATGAGTAGTGTAACTGTCACCTGAATACCCTCATCATGTTTTTCTTTCAAAATAATTAGTAACGTTATTATTTCTAGAAATGTTACTTTCAACAACTAAGTCATTTAATCGATTAAATCATTGTCAGGATGAGGAGTTGGCATTGGTAATTATTTTTTATTGTTAGGAGTAGGAAATATTTTTCTTTCATTTCCAAGCATATCTTTGTAACCAATGTCGTCCTTTACATATGTTGGTCTTTGAAAATTTTTTATTTCAACCAGTGCCTTTTTACTAACATTCCATTTGTTGATGATGATTTTCAATTTATTGTTCTCATTTTTGGATATTTCTAATTTTTCTATAAGATCATTTATTAGAAAAGCTTTTCTAGAAATGAATTCTTTATAAGTTTTCATTAGTTAAAGTCGAATTCTACTTTCTTTGATATGTGACTTCATTTAGTTTTACTTCTTTGTTGAATTGAAAAACTTTTTCTTTCTCCCTAATTAGCTCATGGTTGATCGATTTATAGTGTGTCGAACACTGACACATGGTACAGGGCAAGGTTTCACTTTGAACTCATAAGGTATGTTGTTTACCAGATCTTTGTCTTCTATTTCCTTGCTAGATTCCACTTTCATGGCTTTTGTAGGAGATTTCTCTTCCTTTTCATTTTCCACTGCCTCTGGCTTCTGATTCTTTTTTCTTCTCTTGAATTTCTCCAACCACTATCTTCCCTTTGTCACCCACATACTTGTTGTCTTTAAACATTCCCTTCGATCCTTGATCCACCGCTCAAGCTCCTTTCAGAATACCAATCTTTTTATTGCTCAAGAAGCTTAACTGAGAGGAAACTGATTCGGTTGAGATCTTTGCCATGAGAGCTTTTTTTACTTAAGTTTTAGCTTCATAATCTTCCACAACTAAGGCCTTTGCATTATCAGTTGTAGCATCATTGTTTCCTTCAATTGTAATAGGCCTTCTAGCACTAGTAGTTTTAGGATTTTCAGTTTTGAGGAGAGGACATTCACGATTGAAATGCCTGAAATTCTTGCAGTTGTAGGATCGAAGTTTGGATTTGTTACAGCCGACTTTTCCTAGAGGTAGTCTCTATCCAGTCCTATCTTGAAATTTCTTCAATCTTAGTGTGACCATAACCATTTGCCACTTCAAATCCATTTCCTCCATATCATCTAGATCCACCTGATACATGTCTTCAGCACTAAAGATGTCTGGTTTCAATTCTCTAGCCATGAGAGCTTCATAGCTACTCATGAATGTGTTGAATAAATGTTCTATGGAGATTGCTATAGCTTGCTTGTCACTAACCACACCTAACTTTTTACTAGATTATGGATTTTTTTGAAACGTTTGAGAAAGTGTTGTAAGATCCAGATTTACAGCTTGAGAGCTTGAATTAGCAGAGTTGATTGGGGCTAGAAAAGCCATGTTCTTTGGGGCAGCAACTTTCATGGTCCTTTGAGAGTATCCAACTTGAGTCATTTCTCTTTTGGCTATATCCATTTTGAAGGATTTTAGTGTGTTAATAAGATCAGATAAGGTAAGGTGTCAGGGTTTTGATTGTCAAGAAAGTCTTTCTTGATCATCATGCAGTTCCACTCCTTTAGTAGTGAATCTGAAAGTGTCTTTACTGAAGCACGATTGGTAACAACATTCCCAGCTTTCTTCATTTTCGTCAACATGTTTAAGAAACGACTTATGTGATCCGACAAACTCTCTCCACTAATACTTCCAAACATGTCATATTCCTTCTGCACCATGTCTCTTTTGTTCTGAATCATTTCCTCATTTCCCTGGTAGTTGTAACAACCAGTATCTTTTTCTTTTTTTGACTATGATTATTTTTATATTCGCACCCATTAAATTTCAAGAAAGCGCTTCGAATTTAGTTTTTTTCACTTATTTACACTTCATTTTTTTAAGAATTCATTTGATTTTATTAAAAAAAATTCTTTAATAAAAAGATTATAAAAAGAAGTTTTGTTTAAACAAAATTTATAAAGTTTATGTGTTAGCAAAAGGACTAAAGCTACAAGTTTTGGTAAAATAAAAGTTTAAAACCATTGTTAACAACATTAAAAACCTCAGGGATCAAAAATAACAACTTTCAAAACTTCAAAAAATGAAACGTGATGTGTTGTCTTCGGGGCTGTTTATTTAGCTCTTAACGAGGTTCTTAATGGTTTATATATCTTATTGGTTAAGAACTTATTGGTTCAGATTGTTTGTTTCGCTAGCAGATGTCTGAATGATCAAGACATTTGTCTCTGAATAGTTAACTATTTTACTGAGTCTGAATGGTTAAGACCTTTAATCAGAATTTGTCAGACATTTGTCTCTAGATTAAGCATTATACTGCCTCTAAATGGATCAGGCATCTTATTGGTTTAGCACTTAATGGTTCAGACCTCTTACTGGTTCAGCACTTAACCATTCAGAAGTTGTCAAACAGCTCATTCCTCCTTCTCCGGTGATACTTCCAGCGCTAATTACGACAAACCGGAACTCTTTATGCACGCATTAGCGGTCTGAATCTTTCGGTTCAATCCTTATCTCCACATCATAACAGCCATATCTTCTTGAATCTTCCCTTAAAACACATTAATTTGATGTTTATCTCGAAACCCACTTCAAGCATACGAATCATAATACACCTCTACCACCCAAACCGCCTTCTTTCGATATAAATAGAGGTCCCCTGGTCCCTACTTCGTTTTGCACACCTCAAATACACATCAAAAAATTATGAAGTTCACCTTTCAGAAAAAAATACGCATCAAAAAGTTCTCTACGATTCTCGTCTGCATCTCGCCGAAAATATAACTCCGGCCAACGCTTCATCCTAGTCTTGCCGAGCTCATCAGGTAGATTTTACTCGCATTTTCTCTTCGATATATCCCACTGATCGAAATCCCTAAGCTTCTGACCATAAGTTTTGACTAATTGATTAATTATAGGAATTAGGAGTTTTAAACTAACTGATTTGGGAACTAGGATTTTACTCACTTTATAATGTTATAAATTATCTATTATCTAACTATTTAAATCATGAAACTGGTTAAGTGCATAATCTTATAAATTATCTAGTAACTTGATTTAAGTGGTTGTTTAATTATTTTAGTTACGGTTGTATTGAAAATTCAGTTTATATAAGTTTGATAAGCTAATAAAACAGAATATATTTTTTTAGTAAACAAAATACTTTGTATTTTATATCTATAAACTTAACATCATACACATCAAATAAATGCAAGAAAGAAAAGGGTATATGTTCTGTTGGCATAGCTCGACTTCTTTTTTTTCTAAAGGCTAGTAGTGTTTAGTTATATTTATATACGTATACCTAATAAGTATAAACTCTTTTAATTAATATTAAATAACAATAAAACTTGTTTAGCAGAATCTAACTTATAAAACCTATTCTTAGCGGATATATATATATGGTTCATGCGAAAATCATCTTTTTTCGAGAACCAACTGACACAAAAAAATGCCTAAAAATCTAAAACGCACACAATTTTGTTTAATAATTTAAAGAAAAAATCATTATATTTCGTCATAAAAAAATCAAGTAATAATTATCGGTACACATGTGCATATGTATCATTTATTAAACAAATTCCGTAATATATTAATAGTAGTAGACAAATGCACTTTCATTTACAACTACTATCCGTAATACACTACTTTTTTTACATTACTAATATTAACAATACACATCTGTATTATTATGTATAACCATGATATAACGTGTTTTGCTATAAAAAGTTATATCTAGTAGTATCTAGTGGTAGATGGTTTTTTGAATGATAAAGTAGACTCATATACACGTTTTTTGGTTAGTTATATCTAGTGGTAGATATTTTGGTTATATTTGTCACTTTATAATGTAATATGCTATTTGGATGTTATAAAGGGTGTCGATGTACATGTAATAAAGTGAAATATTGATAATGATATTGTATTATGGATGGTAGGAGGTAATGGTAGTGTAATATGGATGGTATGATAGATGAATAAGACAGTGTATCAAAACAAGTTATATCATATTCATGTAGACAGATGCACATGTGTATTTCTAATATTGTTAATGTAAAAAAATAGTGTATTATCGATGGTAGTGTAAATGAAAGTGCAATTGTCTAATATTGGTAATGTATTGCGGATTTTGTCAAAAAATGATACATATGCACATGTGCATGGATAATTGTTACTCGAAATTTTTTTGGTTATTTTAGTGACGAAATATAGCGATTTTTAAAAAATATATTAAAAACATTTGTGTGTTTTTTTATTTTTTAGGTATATTTAGTTGGGTTCACATTGGTTCTCGCAATAAAGGGTGGTTCCTAACGATCCTTCTCATATATGTATATATATATATATATGTATATATATATATATGTATATATATATATATATGTATGTATATATATAGTAGGGTTCATTTGAGAATCACTCTTATTTTTTAAAAAGTAAGAACCAATGTGAACGTAAAAAATATATAAAAAACCTAAAAACCACATACAAATTTTTTTAATATATTTTTTAAAAAATGGCTATATTTCGTCATTACAAAAATTGAGTAACAATTATCGATACACATGTGCATGTGTATCATTTCTTTGACAAATTCCGTAATACATTACAAGTATTATACAATTGCACTTCATTTACACTGTCATCCGTAATACATTACTTTTTACATACCAATATTAAAAATGCACATGTGAATCACTATGTATAACCATAATATAACGTGTTTTGGTACAAAAAGTTTATGATTTTGAATGATTAAGTATGCCCATATACATGTTTTTTGGTTAGTTATATTTAGTGATTGATGATTTGGTTATATTTGTCACTTTATGATGTAATATGTTGTTTGGATGGTATGAAGGGTGTTGATATACATGTGCATAAAGTATGAATATTATACATATTGATAATGGTATTGTATTATGAAAGGTAGGAGGTGATAGTATTATATTATGGATGGTAGGAGCTAATGGTAGTGTATTATGGATGGTTTGATGGATGAAAGAGAAAGTGTATTCAAAGTAGTGTACCAAAACACGTTATATTATGTTCATACATATGGATGGACATGTGAATTTCTATGGTAATGTAAATGAAAGTGCAAAAGTCTAATACTGGTAATGTATTACGAAATTTGTTAAAGAAATTATACATATGCACATGTGCATCGATAATTGTTACTTGAATTTTTTTAGTGACGTAATATAGCGAATTTTTTTTAAAAATAAATTAAAAATGTATATTTTTTTGATTTTTAGGTATATTTGGTTCTTTTCACATTGGTTCTCGCGGTTCTTTCAAAAAAGGGTGGTTCCTAATGTCACACCCCAACCGAAGGCAGAATCATCAAGGCGGGACGAAAGTAGATTGCTCGAGACTTCATAACACTAATTGTGACAAGTATTTAATAAAAGGATTTCATTTCATTTCTAACATCAAGTACATTGTTTGAAATAGAATTACAACAAATTTGAAACAAAATAAGTAAATCAAGTATCGAATGACAAACCTATAAACAACAATTAAAGTTTGCTGCGTTTCTAGTCCTTCCTACTAGATTCTTTTTAATGCGTCACGAACACAACCCTACAATATATAAAGTAACATGTCAATACACAAAGTATTGGCGAGCATACAAGTTTAATTGTACTAGCATATGTATAAAAGAGTTTAACAAAATCCATATGGCAATAACATAATATACATATCTAGCATGCAAACATACTTGTCAACCCAAATATTCCCTCTAGCGTAATCTTATTGTAGCAATGATAAGACCGTATGCGTATAACTTAAGATGACCTCAAGAAAACAGCCGATGCATTACTCCTATAGTGCTATACATGTTAAGGGAGGCTTGTACGAAGTTAATGACAAAGCACTATACACGTAAAGTTTCTAGCATGTATATATTCCTAAGGATAACGTGTAAGGATGTAAGTTGGATTTGATTGCATGTATAAAGTGTTTACGTATAAGTGTTTGTGTAAGTTTTTGTGTAGTGTATATAAAAAGTGATAAAAGGAAAAAGGGATCATGTATACTCACATTTTGCAAAGCTTCCCGATTACCCGAGTATTGATGAGTTGGTGAGAATAGGAGAATGAAGGTGTTTGGGTGGTTGAAGTTTATGGAATGTTCGGATCCGGAATCAACTGTAAAATATATGTACGTAAAAAGTATATCTGGTCTAGACACTCATTTGGACACTAAGATTTAAAGTGGTTTTCATGGGTCCTAACGTGCCCATTAGAATCACAAACGAGGACTAAAGAACAAAGATAATATAACTTATATTCATGACATGTAATCATAATCCGATTAATATCAAGAATTCGGTTATGTATTGTTGGAATTGAACCATACAAAAGAACTAATGATAGAAAGCCAAAATAAGTACAACCTCTGGTCCTAATAATAATATAACATTTGTCCAAGTAAAGCTCTGCTGAAGACTAAATGTCAAAGATCCGCCATAGCAAAACTCTATTGAAGACAAAGGTCTGCTAAAGTCTAAAGCTAAAGGTCTATCAAGGAAAAGCTCTGCTGAAGTCTAAAGCTAAAGGTCTGCCAAGGCAAAGCTTTACTGAAGATTAAAGCTAAAGGTCTGCCAAGGCAAAGCTCTACTAAAGGCCAACAGAGGATGTCTAATCAGTGTTTCACTATAAATCTTTGCAATGTTTAGTTTATAGGAGTGGTTAGCTTAGCAGATGTTGTTAGTTTGTTATTTTTGTTAAGTGTCACTTTCATCCTGACATCATCATAAGATGCTCAGTGGTTATGATTGTAGTATAAATAAAACAGTGCTTATACTGTTCTATTTGATCACTTTCATCAATTATCAATCTAACATTTCTTCCTTACATTCTGTAGGAACAAATCAATGATCTTAGGTTGAGGGGGAGATTGTGATTTATATGCATGTGATTACCATCACTAAAAGCATGATAATAAAAACAATCTCTCGGCTGTTATGAATTAAAGTTCATCATTTTGTTGCATGTCATCTGATTTATCGTCTTTCATTTATCATTTTTAGAACTTTCATAAACAATTTCAAACTTAGATCTTAACATGTATATATATATATATATAATTTGTGTAATAATCTAAGCTATTTCCATTAAGAGTATTCAAAGATTATCATGTAATTCAAGCATGGAGATTGGACCTCATTGTATGATTCACCAATGCACAAATCATCACTAGGATGATTCGGATGGTCATGAATGAAAAGGAAATGTACCTTTTACTTACTATACCAAGTAGCCAAGTAAGCTTTAACCTGGGTGAGCCATTCACGACATGGAAAGAGTTAACTAAGTGTCGGAGGCTAGACGGGGTTAGGTTACTTTTAGGTCTAGCAAACTACTTGGGATAGCAAGTGGAAATCTTCAGTGAGGTGGTGGAATGAAGGTAGGATAGCCAAGGCTTCCAAGTATTCACACCTATACCAAAACACAAGTCTCGCCTTGAGAGTTATGGCAAGCTCAGATGGTTTTATCACTTGTGGGTTGTATAAACCCTATTAAAACAGAAAGTTTAGAGGGTAAAGTACACCTCTAACTTGTAAGAATCAATCTTGAACAAGCTTACTAACCATAGACTTGGTTAGTAGCAAAGGAAGTACAAGATTGTATAAGAAAACATAAGTTCAGTAAAAGTTAACATTAAAATATTCCCAAACAAAAAGTTTAGACCTTGAAATGGTGATGTTCCATCTTAGATTACCATGGTAATATTGTGAAAACAATCCTAGAGGTGTTCCAAGCTTTGAAGTGGAAGAAATGATGAAGAAACATGAAAAAAAGTGAGGTAGATGCTCACTTTGACACTTAGAGAATTCTGCCATAACTTGCAAATCTAACTGATTTGAGAGTGTTTTTGTAGAGTAGAAGAGTTTTTGTAGAGTAGAAGAGTTAGAAAAATGAAAATAAGGTGATGGAGGCTTGGTTTTATAAAGGAGGATTTGGGTTTGGTGTTTAAAGAGTTTGAATGGTGATTGGGGAAGAAAAAGGTGGAAGGAAATGGCCAATCTGCTGAAAGGAAACAATATTTTGCGGATCAAGGGGCTAGACGTTACATGTAGCTCACAGGGGAGGGCGTCGCGTGACATGGCCCCTCCTCTGTTCGGCATAAGTTTGATATTTCATATTTTGGCCCATGAACTTCATTTCTTTTATCGTTATAAGCTATAAATTTGCAATTTAACATGTTTTTAAGTATAAAACATATACTTAAGCATGATTCGAGTACCGAGAATGCATGGGTGAGTAGTTGTACGTATAATAAGTATCAGTTTGTGAGAAAACACGTTTTTAATGATTGATTGAACGTATAATGCGTATATATAGAATAGAAGGTTTGCTAAGGTCACAATCTTGGATTACGAGGTTCGGAAATTATAGGGATATAACTTTCTAAAAATAGAATTATGACCACACTTTCCAAATATGAAAGTGTCAGGAATGCTAAACGTTACACCTAACGGATCCTTGTCCTATATATATATGCGGATGGACCATGAGAAAACTAGTTTAAATGAAAAAACCAAAAAACTAACTAAAAAAAGTATAAATAAACATATCAATTTAGTAGCTGCTTCACTTAAATTACCACCAAGAGTTACTTGTAACTCATGGGGTGTAGCCTACTCAGATGTTTCTAGGTTTGAAATGAGATTTGTCTCAGACTCAGTCACATGTGGGGGTGTACTCTCATGAACAGGTGATTGAGAGGAACTGATTTGTGTCCGAGTAATCTCAATTGCACGAAACAGAGGTATAATAGTAGGTGGAATTGAGGTAGACGATTGTGGGGTAGAAATAGAATTTGCCCTGGAGAAGGACAATGAAACAAAGATTCAAGTGAATCATATCATAATAAGGTGTCCCTTTGCTTACAACTGGTTCCTTTTGTGAGGAAGTATGAGGAGTTTGGGTTTTTGGTGGGATATTTCCAACTCTTGTGAAGAAGTTACAACAGTGGTTTTAGGTGGCTTTTGTGATACCATCAAGTCCATAAACAATACCTAGGATTGAACTGTCAAAGTGTGTTCACATAGATTGGAGCATTTGCAAGCATAATTTCTTTGTACTTAGAGGACGTGAGAACATCAATTATTGGATGGAATGAAGTCTTATTGTTGGTTTCTTTTGAAAGTGGGGAGGTATTTATGTGGGAGTATGATGTTTAGAGCCATGATCAGAAATGGAACTGAGAACTAATGAAGAAGATGAGAGTAATGGAAACCGCTTTTGAGAATTTTGAATTCCAGACGACAAGTAAAAACTCTTTTTGGATGGAATAGTGATATATAAAGGGAAAAAGTGAATGCTGACATGGCATCTATTTCAAATATCTGATGGCTAACATCTCTCCACGTGTAACCTCTAGTGGATAATGGATTAAATTTGTTAGGAAAACCTCTACTGGAAACAAGCAGTGGTTGGGAACAGTGGTCATGAACAGTAGAGATTTTATTCTATCAGAGGATAAATATCAGTGAAGTGGGTTAACCCAACAGTGGATGAGAATAGTGGCAAATGAGAAAAGAGGATACACTTTAATAAGTGGATAAAATGTTAAGCCAAACAGAGGTTTTAGAGAAACAATGGTTTAGACAGACTTTTAGGATTATTGAAGTTTTCAATTTTAGCTATTTTGAAGGATGGATATTTTATTCTTCTAAAAACATTTTAATTCTTTTTATTCATGGAGAACAAAATGTTTGTTTTTATTCCATATTTAGCATGCCAATCCTAGAGATCAAGCTTTCAAAAGTAGTTGTATCTAAAGCTTTTGTCAGAACATCTACTAGTTGATCCTTAGTCGGAACATGATGTAGAGAAATCAAACCTTTTTCATAACAATCCCTCAAAAAGTGATGCCTGATGTCAATGTGCTTGGTTGTTAAATGTGAGATTCGATTTTTATTGATGTTTTCAGCTGCTTGCTATCTAACATGAGAGGAGTCTTTAGAGCAGTTACACCAAAATCCAGCAATTGATTTTGAAGTCATAGGAGTTGAGTAGTGCAATTTGCAGCAGCGATATACTCAGCCTCAGCTGTTGATGTTGAAACTGCAGCTTGCTTTTTGCTTTGCCAAGAACTAAGCAATTCCCTAGAAATTGATAGCCTCCTGAAGTTGACTTCCTTGTAGCATGGCAACCAATAAAGTCACTATCTGAGTAACCTAAAAGCTCAATATTCCCCATTAGTAAGATACCAGATACCAAGTGTGGGAGCACCTTTTATGTATCTGAATATCCTTTTCACAACTATATTTGATTTCCTAGGTGCTTACTAGGATCTGGCACAAACACATATAGCAAACATGATATCTGGCCTAGATGAAGTTAGGTACAATAAAGACCCAATCATGGTTCTATATAGATTTTGATCAACCAAGTCATCTTTGTTATCAATAGTGACCAGCTTTGATGTAGCCATGGGTGTCCTACATGGTTTATAATCATTCATATCAAATTTTGTAAGTAGTTCTTTGACATACTTACTTTGATAAATGAAAGTACCATTTTGTATTTGCTTAACTTGGAGACCAAGAAAGCATTGGAGTTCACCTATAGCACTCATTTCAAACTCTGTTGTCATGAGTTCTCTAAACTCTTCACACATAACATTGCATGTGGATCCAAATATGATGTCATCCACATCAATTTGGACAAGCATCAACTCCTTTCCTCTCCATTTTAAAAAACAAAGTTTTATCAATTTTACCTCTTGAAAGCCTATGGATAAGAGAAAGATGGAAAGAGTTTCATATCAGGCTCTAGGTGCTTGTTTCAAGCCATATAAAGCTTTGTATAACTTGTAAACATAATCTAGATAAAAAGCATCTTTAAACCCAGGGGGTTGGCATTAGTATACCTCTTCCTTGATTTTGCCAAAAAAAGCTTAGTTTCCTTGTTCTGTACATAGCAAGAAGTGTTTACAGCCTCTACCCAAAAGGACAAGGGTAAAGCTAAATCTCAAAGCATTGTTCTAGCAGCTTCAATCAAAGTTCTATTTTTCCTTACAACCACCCCATTTTATTCTAGTGTCCTTGGTATGCTTCATTGCCTAAGCATCCCTTTTGACACACAGAAATCATCCAACTCCTTATTTTTAAACTTTGTTCCATTGTCACTCCTAAAGACTTTTACTGGCAGATCAAATTGCTTTTCAACTTGTTTTACTAAATTTTGAAAAATACATGCAGTCTCATCTTTGGAGTGCAAGAAGTAAGTCCATGTAAACCTTGAAAAATCATCAACTGGGACAAGACAATATCTCTTCTTTTTAAAACTCATGGTTTTTATATGGCCAAACAAGTCCATGTGTAGCAATTGCAAACCCTTACTTGTTTTGAACTCTTCCATTGATTTGTATGAACTTTTATGTTGTTTACCTTAGGAAACACAATGTTCATCATAGGTGAATTGTTTTGATGGAAGACCTCTTACAAGACCTTGTTTGGAGTGTGCAGTGATAGTTTTAAGATTTGTGTGACAAAATCTTCTATGCCATAGGTTTGTCTCTTTGTTAGAAGCAACTGAGAACAGACGTGCATTGGACATTGGATTATCTTTCAACATATCCACCACATACACATTGCCACTCCCGTGAGCATCAAGCTGTGCTTTGCTCTCAGCTATGATTTGATCAATCTTTTTAACCACTTTTGGCCCAACAATCTGACAAGTTTTCTTAGTGAAGAATGACCCATAGCCTTTGTTAGTCATTTAAGATACACTAAGACAATTAAATTTCAGATTGTCCATAAGATTAACATGCGCAAACTTGAGCTTCCCAGCCTGGAATATCCCTGATCCTAACACCTTCCCTTTTGAATTGTTACCAAAAGATATATCACCCCCTCCATGCGCCATGAAATCTTTGAGTAAGTGCTCTACATCCTGTCATGTGCTTGGAACCTCCACTATCTACATACCATAAACTATCAAGGCAAGTAGAAGGTTCCTGCAAATTAGTAAACAATTAGTTTAGGTGAGTTTTTGAAGCTAGAATGGCTTTGGATGGGGTCACAGACATTCCAGCCTCAAGCCCAGAAATATGGTAAGTGTTTGAATAGATTTTGGTAACATCTATTGTGAACCATTTCCTACCAAATGATCATAACCATTAGGATGCTTGTTAACTCTTGGTTTTGATGGTCTTTTGTAGACCTCATAACCAAGTTGTACATTCTTGTAAGCAGGTTGGCCATATCCTATTAGAAACTTATTTGCTGGTGTTGCATCTGTTACCTGAATCTCTCTTGGAGTAGAGGTTATATTCAATTGTTTGGCAACGGATGTTTGGATAGGACAAAAGTCGGTTTAGTCTTTTCTTTTCTTGAACTCTCAAGTGTTTTAGATTTATACTCATTTCTTTTGACTTCAAAATTTTTGAGATAAACACACTCTTGAGTTTTGTGGTTTGTTCTGCCACAGATGTTGCAATTTGGTGAATCAATGATCATACTTGTTTTGTTTATATCATAAGCCTTTATAAGAAATTAGTGACATGATTCGTTGTTTCACAAAAATCACAAAACAAGTTTGATATTTTCTCTCTGTTCTTCCCTTTTTTTTGACTTTTTATCAGCATATGTTGTAACATCTGCTGGAAAACATCTGCTGGAAAATCTTTTAAGGGAATGATCTTGACTTAAGGTGCCTTTACACCTTCAATGGTTGAAAAATTTATGGGCTTAAAGTTTTCAAGAATGTCACACTCATTTGACTAGGTAGGTTTGAATTGATATTTTTCAATTTCCTCAAAAGTTGAGGATCCTGCTGGTTTTCTAAAACAATTTTCTTACCATTTGGTTAAGTGACTTTAATTTCTTGACTAGCCAAATTTGTTAGAATAATTTCAACCAACTCACAATCATTTACAAAAGTGTTTTGGGAAACTTGGTCATGTTTTCTAAAACATGCACCAAATTTTACATTGCTTTTTATTTGTGATTCTAAAATCAGCTCATAACCTTTGCAGGATTCTACCCACTTTTCATAAGTGATTTGGGTAGATTCAAGCTCCTTTTTACAACTTTAGTATCTTTCTATCATAGTTTGGAGTAAATCCTTGGTTATGCTTAACACATATTTGAGGCTACTAATTTCAGATTCTTTTTCAAACAGTTTAGTTTTTAACTATTTTGCAAGTTTTCAATCTGAACTTTCATCATCCAAAATTTTGTTTCTAAGGTTTTTATTTACCTCTTTTATGTTAGCAAAAGCAATAATACATTTGTCTGAACATAGGTCTTTAAGCACCTTAGGTGATACCTTAGCAGCAGCCATCATGGCGCAGTTACATTCTCATTCACAAACACTGGTTTCCATGGGTCTGATACCGAAATCACAGTTTCTTCACCAACCTTCTCCTTTGAAACATCTGCCACAACACTATCACAAACATCATTAGAATTTAACATTACTTCCTCAAACTCATCCCCTTCAAGTATTGTGTCTAGTGCCATGAAACAAAAATCTTCATGTTTCTTTTCAGTATTAGCAACTAGAGCAAAATTCTTATTAGTCAGTTCTTCAGGTAAGCTACTCCAATCAACAAAACCTTTTGTAAAAATGCTCTATTAACTAGTCTCTTCAGGAACAGAGGTTTATGTAACTTGTGATGCAGGTTGCACTTGAAATGAGGACTTGGGGCTTGAACATAATGTATCTGAGGAACAGTGGTTTGGACATACTGAATTGGAACAATGGTTATAGGGTGTGCAAAATGGATAGTGTTTTGCATGTGAGGAGCAGGCGTATATTGGGAATAATGGATAGTGTTTGGTGTGTTTGACTCCTACACTCCCTAGCAAAATGATCTAGCCTGTTACACTTGTAGCACTCTATCTTTGACTTATCCAACCCAACTTTTACTCATCCATGCAACCCTAGAAATTTTATACCAGTTCTTTTATTAAACTTGCTGGTCCTAACACTAGCAATGCCAGTTGGTGTAATATGTCCATTTTTTCTAATTCAGTTGGATCAAAAGGTTGAAGATCATTTAGTTTAAATGATAAGTTGTTAGAGACTTGGTTTTCCCCATTTGCAGCAAAAGAAAAATTGGATGAGCAAGAATCAGATTTAAAATTCCCACCAGATGTTATGTCAATAAAATGATCGTAACTCTGTTCCTTGCTACTACTAGAGGTTTCTTCTTGACTAAAAAGTGTTGTACTACATAAAGCATAGTCATCAACCACTTTTCCTAACTCTTGTAGCTTCTTTTTTGATTAAGCTCTCTCTCATAAGTGAGAAGCCTACCATGAACCTGAGTCAAACTCATCTCTTTAAAACCAATAGAATTTCTGGTTACAAAGGCAATAGTATCCCATTTATCTGGTAGTGATCTAAGAAGTCAGCTATTCAAAGTAGAATTTGCAAAATTAACATCTACCAGTTTTAAGTCACTAATTAGTCAACTAAACCTTTCAAATTGTTGAGTTAATGATTCTCCTTTCACATGACAAAATGTTTCATACTATTGAATCAAACTTCTCTGTTATTTTCAATAACTTCTTCAGTGCCACCAAATTATTCTTTCAGAGCATCACATAACTTCTTTGCATTGTTGCAATGCAACAGGCCAGCATAGATATCATTAGGCAAAGTAGTTGCCATGATGCTAAATGCCTTTTCATCTAGCTCAATTCTCATAAAATCTTGCTAGGAGTAATGTTCAGGACTCTTTGGAACTTGAACTTTTTGGTCTTCAGCACTCGGTACCATCAGAACATGTGATCTGAAGATAACTAATTTCCAGCAACCCATGTTCTGTTGTGCAAGTATATAACCCATCCGACGTTGCATGATTTTATACTCCGATCTAACAAGTATCAGAGGTTTATACATGGTGCAAGTGTTGTGTGGATCTTGTGGATTCTGAGACATTCTGATTGTTTACAAACAAGTTTTTGTTTAAAAACTTTGAACATAAATAAACTTTTACTTTGTTATCAATACAAATGAACAAAAGAATTAGCAGTGAGAGCTGACCAGTTTATATCAAATTTATTGTTAAATCAAATTTGAAAGACCAAGCTCTGATACCAATTGTTAGGATCTAAGTTTGATATTGATGTGAATGTTTAGATGAAATCATTGTAAGATGATAAACACAATGAAACAATGTAGTGGAATTTGGTAAACTTTGAAATCACAACAATAGAAAGATTGTTTTCAACAACATGCTTTTTCTAATTATAATCACGTATGCATACAATTTACAAACTCCCCCTCACTCTCTTTGTTGGTACAGAATGTTTAAAGAAAAGTGATGAATAGAACAATACAGGCTCTGTTCTATTTATTGTACATTTCAAACCACTAAGCTTCATATGCTGACGTCACAATGAAAGTGACATTTAACAAACTAACAAACTCTAACCTCTACTAGACCTAAACACTGTTACATTAATTACACAATAAACTCTATTAAACAACTGCTAAGGTAACCTCTGTTGGTCTTCAGCAGACCTTTGCTTCAACAACCTTTTAACCTTCATTCGAGTTTCTCTCTAGTAGACCTTTGCTTCCAGCAGAGCTTTCCCTTTAACAGATCTTGTAAACAGTCTTTAAGTATGAGTAGAGTTTGAGCAGTTGATCTTCTAAGTATAATTATTAACGATCAGATGTTATAGATTGTTTTGGCTTTCCAACCATCTGTCCTTTTATAAGGTTCAATAGATCCAGCACTGAAACCCCACTCCCACTCCTTGGCCTTTTTAGGGGGAGTCCTTTGGGGAATGATAGAAACTGATATTTTTATACAAGTCGACAAAGGTTTAATTGTACAACTTATTTGCTTGTTTGAGTTATATAGTTACATTACGATACTAACTATACCATGAATTGTGATTTACTTACCTACTACATGTATTCACCCTATGTTCTCACCAGCTCTTGGTAGTTGACATTTATTTTGCACATGTTACAGGAATTAACCCTTGAGGATGATTTGGAAGACTGCTATCACATAGGATGGTTTGGGACTTAGTGAGATTTTAATATCGTTTTAGTTGTTTAGTTGCTTGAACGTTTGTCTTTTCGTTGTATTGGATAATTCAAATTATTTAATAATATTCAAATTTAGTTTCCATGAGCTATGAGCAATCTACCAAAGTGATGCCCCGATTTTTCCGCCATCGGTTGGGGTGTTACAGTAGTAGTCAATGAGGGCCAACCAGAGATCATGTGCACTGGTGTGTTCTTCAAACATCTTACAATCATCAGTTGACAAGGTCATTGTCAAAGCAGTGTGAGCCCAGCAGTCATGTTGGTGCATAATGGCTATTACCTACGTCTAGGATATGTTGATTATGTATATAGGGATTAGAATGTTGAACATTGTATGTTAATATATGTTTTATTAGTGTTGTTCATGGCTCGTACGAGTGAGCATCATGGCTCGTACGAGTGACAATTTGTCACTCGTTTGAGGCATCAATCACACGAGTCACACACACACTTTCCTCCTGTGCGAGTCATGTTGACCTATAAATAGAGAAGCCTGAGTGTTGTGTTAGAGATCTTTTGGTTGATGTATGGCGAAGCCCTGCAAACTGTTTACTTGCTCTGTAACTGTTCACGTTTATCAATACAATTCAAGGCATTTAAGCAGTATATCTCTCTTATTTGTTTGTCCAACTCGCTAACAATGAATTTCGCCTCTGTTAGTTGAGTCAGATCAATCTGGTGCTCATTGGAGGAGAGCCGATCCCCTCTCACAAGTGGTATCAGAGCCTTGAGGCCTGATCTGAGGACAAACATCAACTTTTTTTACACTTCCAGCAGTTTCAGATCCAGATTCAACCATTGGAGTTTTCTACATCTACACTTTCTCATACATATCTCGGATTTGGACAAATTCATGGATAAATTGGACTAGGATTTTAGTATATCACGTTAAAATCAACTCTAATCAATCATTGAAAATTTCAGATCTAAAATCAACCAAAATCATGTCGAAATTTGTAAAAATCATCTGTTTGGTGACCTGAGTTGTTTCATATGAGTAGTGAGACAACCCGTACGGATGTCTATCCGTACAAATTAAGTCATTCATACGAATGAAGAAACAAGTTTTCCTAAAAACATACAAGTTTAAAAACTGTCATTCGCACGAAGTAGTGATTCGTATGAACTAGTCATTCGCACGTGTAATCTTTCATTCGCACGAATCTCTGACTCGTACAAGAATTATACTCGCACAACCATCTCAGTCGCACGAGCAGTTCTGTCATTCGCATGAAGAACAGTTAGTCGTATCTTTTGACATTCTAATCAGCTTTTTTTCGAAAGTGTGTTTCTGAAATTTGTGTAGAAAAATGAAAGAAGAGTTTTATAATGCATTTGCTGCTTCATTGGTCATGACTACTGCAGCTCAGAATATGAATCTTGAGAATGAGATGGGCACGATGACAAAGCCTCAAAAGCTGATGAACCTAGAAGACTTTGATAGTTGGAGTGAAAGATTTATGAATTGGGTTCAAGCGAATCATTTCACCTGCTGGTTTGCCATCGAATCGAAATATCAAGCTCCGATTGGAGAAAATGGTCTTGAAAAAACGTTAGCTCAACTCTTGGATTTCGAAAGGGAAAAGTTCATTAACGAGAAAAAGATGATGAAATATTACAGCAAGCCATCAGTGAAGACATCTTAGCGCTTCTACAACATGATGATGACGCACAATCGTTATGGAATGCTTTACGGTTGAAATTTCAAGGAAGCGCACAGTTACGAAAAGGAAGAGAGTGTTATTAAGTAAAGAATTTGATATCTTTACTTTGATCAAGGGAGAGACGGTGAAACAATTGATGAACGATACTATCACTTGGTAGTGCAAATGAAGCGCATGGGAATTGTAAAGATGAATGAAGAATTAGTCGATAAGCTGGCAGATTCCTTACCTCAAGGAGAATCGTCTACTTACTTGACTATTATGAAGAATGGCACAAAGTATGGTAATTTCTCATTACCAATATTTATTGAGAGATTGGAAGGGCATGAGCTCGAGATGCAAAAAATGGCGAAGAGCAAAGGCGTTCAAATGCAACCAGATGTACATTTGTATTACAAGGGTAGTCCTCTTGCGCAAATACAGTCTCCAAAAGTCCAAACTGCCTTCAGTGCTTTCAACACACCAAGCCCACTGTCAAGTCAACACAGTGGTTTTCAATCCTTTGCTTCTGTCAAACCAAACACGCCTCCAAGCCCACAATCATCACATATTTCAAGTCATCCCTAGATCAACCAGAACAATTAATCTAATCCTAATCAACGGGTTCTACAATGCAATATTGTTGTTGATTTCCAAAATGCTCAAAACTTCGACGAGAACACCGCAAAGCAACATGTCATTATTATCCTCAGTACTCGAATCATACGACAGTTTAGTAGCAGGGAAGATCGGGAATTCAGAGATGAAGAGAGAGGATTATGATCAAATTGATCCGGTCGAGATGGAATTGATTGACATCAAATGTTGTATGGCTTTTATCGTCAGAAGACCGCAACATTTCATGGAGATTACCGGAAAAGAGAATTTGGGAGGACTTGATGGGAAACTTGTCTTCGACAAATCAAAAGTTACATGCGTCAAATGTCGAGAACAGGGACATTTCAAACGAGAATGTCCAAATAGAGAAGTCTAGGGCAATCAGAACCCATTTGCTAACGACTACTACAAGAAAGCCATTTATCATCGTCCTCAACCCAAAACAAGAATTGTGCAAATAGAAGGATGACCGTCAAACCCCAAAGACAAAGCTCTTATCGTGACTCAGGAGGACGAAGGTTTCAACTGGAACAAGTGCATCACGAAGAACGAAAGTTGGGCATTAATCGCAGAAATCATTGAAGAACCTGAAGAATATGCAGAGTCATCTTTTGACGAAGCTCCTGAAGAATATTATCACACATCGTCAGAAGAAGAGGAATTGTTAAATAGTACTTTTAAACATCTCTTGCCTAATGATATGTTGAAAACTTTTGCAGGTTATTTTGAGCCAAGCCATCGATCGTCTTGTGAAGAAAAGAAGAAGCCGGAAGTTGAAGAAAAGGGAGTTGATGAGACGTTGGAAAAGTTGACTGACAAGACCAACAAAGCTTGTATGGCAAATGTGAATGAGGTAAACGTGTCGTAAAATGAGTATGTGATAGAAAAACCGTGCTTGTAATGCTCCGAGCCATGCAGTGAATGTGTTGTAAAAGAAACACGATACAATGAGCTAAAATGTCTAACAGATAATTTGTCATGTGACTATAAATCAACTAAAGAAGCTTACGACAAATTAAGCAAATCTGTTAAACAATTTGAAAAGGTGACTAGAGAAAATGACGGAACACTTTCTATGCTCAAGGCGACTGTAATGGACAAACAAATGACCATTAATATTCATTTAAACACAATCACCGAGCTAAAAAATGAACTTGAGAAAATGAAAATAGAAACAGAAGGGGTTAACAAATTGTTAATTAGTTATTCTACAAGTTCATACATCATTGATCAAATACTTCCAAAGATTGAAAGCAAAGAAGAATCTGAAATTGAAGAAAACAAAGGTGCAAGTTATGATCGTGTTCCACCACCCATGTAGAATAGTTATGCAAGAAAAAAACCATCAGGGTGGAAAAGGCGCTCAATTAAAATTAAAAACTGAAAAGACAAATGAATTGTCTATGAACATTGATGTAACTTACACCAAATCAGAATATGAATGTGACTCTGATGTGGTTAAAACTGTGGTAGAAAATGTTCTGAAGAGTGAATCTGAGAAATCTAAAATAGATGGTGAATCATCAGAAAGTAGTTCAAACAATGATCCCAACGTAATCGTACACAAAATGCATGGATCTGATAAACTATATTCTGATGAGGATTTCCCGATTCAGAATGTCAATCTGGATCGTGTGGAAAAATTGTTCAAGCTTGTTAAGGTGAACCATTCTGATTGGAAAACACGATGCATCATTTTACTCTAAATCAAAATGTGTTAACAAACCCTACCATCAAAGAAACAGAGATTATCTTGAAAACAGGAGGGCTGGGTTGGGTTTTCAAAAGAAAGGAACAAACCACAAAATTTACAAAGAAAATCAATTTTGTCTATGGGACAACCACAAATAGAGAAAAAGAGATCATTGGTAAACAATCCAATGATGAGTTCAAGAAAGAAAAAGAGAGTAGAAAACTAGTTTTGGATTCCTCTGTTCAAAAAGATAGCAGGACGTGTTACAAGTGTAAAAATGTTGGGCATATTGCACGACATTGTTCCCAAAGAAATCCAAAACTTGTTTCCTACTCCAACAGATCTACCAAAGATATGAAACAAAAGGCACCCATGGTTGTACCAAAACAAATTTTGAAAAGAAACAATGAATCTCACAAAAATGAAAAATCAACGATTCATCTAAATTCTAAATTTGAAATTGGTGTAACTTCCACCATGAATCGTCAAAAGGATTCGAAGTTTTATTCAAAAAGGGCCAATTTGAAAACACAAACTTGGTTGCAAAAGTCAAACCATCTAGGGTAGAACTGAAACCATATGTTCCAGCCAAAACAGAGGCCAAAAAGAATGTCAAGATCAAAGTTGGTCCGAAGTTTGATATTCTAAACCCATCCAATACCAAGAAGGCTTGGGTTTCTCTGTTTAAATAGGTTCTTCCTCATGTGTGTAGAGGCTCCCGTGATCGATCATGTCAAAATGGATTATGGATATTGGAGCTTCATGACACATGTCAGGGATGCTTGCGTTGTTGCACAACATCAAAGCTATCCGAGGAGGTTACGTTGGTTTTGCTAGAACTCAGGGTGGAAGAATTGTGGGAGAAGGTATTCTTACGAATGGAGTGGTTTCTTTCGACAAGGTGAACTACATTGCAGAGCTGGAGAACAATCTACTTAGCATTTCGCAAATCTGTGACAGAAAATTCACAATACACTTCAACGAAAAAGAATGCTTAGTTCTAAAGCCGGGAGATTCCTGAGGAGTGGATCCTCATGTGCGCTCCAAGAGAGAATGATCTTTATGTCCTTGATATGAGCGTTGCATCTACAACATCAAAGAAGGTTCAGCGTTTTGTTTCTAAAGCGACAGAGAAGGAGTCATTCTTATGGCATCGGAAGATGGGGCACATACACTTGAGAAAGATGAATTATTTGGTGCACAACAACCTAGTGGAGGGTGTTAATCTAAAGAATTTTCAGTTATCTGATGATTGTCTGAGCTGTAAGAAGGGGA
This sequence comes from Scalesia atractyloides, assembly GCA_947069175.1. Taxonomy (NCBI): domain Eukaryota; kingdom Viridiplantae; phylum Streptophyta; class Magnoliopsida; order Asterales; family Asteraceae; genus Scalesia; species Scalesia atractyloides. Next base: position 55,991,496 of record CAMTDV010000001.1, on the reverse strand, counting down.
AACATCATAAGAAATCTCACCCAAGAAAGCTTCTAAATTCTATCAAGCTACCACTAGAAAGGCTTCATATGGATCTATTTGGGTCTGTAAACGTCAAAAGCATTTCTGGAGATCTATATTGCCTAGTCGTAACAGATGATTTCTCAAGATTCTCATGGGTTTTCTTTCTGGAGAGCAAAGATGAAATGTTTGAAAGTCTTATGATTCTCTTCAGGAAGCTTGAAAACCTGTATCACTTGCCTATCAGAGAATCCGCAGTGACAATGATACCGAGTTCAAAAACAAAAGGATGCTCTAATTCTACAACGAAAAGGGGATTCTTCACGAATTTAGCGCTCCCTATACTCCTCAACAAAATGGAGTTGCTGAATGTAAGAATCACACACTGATCGAGACTGCCAAGACCATGCTCGCTGATTCAAAACTGCCAATTAGTTTCTAGAGCGAAGCAGTCGCATCTGCGTGTTACACCCTTAATCATGTGTAACAGTCAAGCCTCACAACAAGACCTGTTTTGAGCTGCTAAACCAACGTAAGCTGAACATCGTATATTTGGAGCCTTTTAGATCGTCATGTACTGTTTTGGACCCGGACGCTAAATTTGGAGCCAAATCCTTGGAAGGATTTTTCGTCGGTTACGCTAGTCCAAAAAAGCGAGTCTTCTTGCCGAGTCTGAACCAGGTTATTCTTGCACAGCATGTTGAGTGTCAATGATATACTATGCCAACGCAGAAACCTGGGGATCCATGGCTGTTCAACTATGAAGGTTTGTGGAATTCATTTCACCTACCAGAAGTGCCATCTGAAGAAGAACTTGTTATGCTCTTTCAACAGCATCAACTTTCTAATCAAGAGCAAGTTTCTAGACCATTGGTGATTTCCCCATCACTTCCTGTCTCTAACACTTTTGATGTAGGTCCGAGTACTACTCTTCAAGAATCTTTATCTGTACCTATCTTGAACACTTCTGAATCATCTGCCCAACAACCGCCTAATGCTGACTCTGATCGTGAACCAACTTTTGATGATGGAGGATCTAGTTCCGATGAAGGATCTGAGCATATTGAAAGCTTTCTGAACGCTCAAGTTGATCCATCCAATGTCAGAAATGAAGCTACATCTTCTGCACCGGTTGTTGATGAAGTGATCACGAATTTGCAAAGTCAAGTGGATGTTCCAAGTGAAGTAATACTAAGGACACTTTCTTATCATCCATCGTAGAATATCATCGACGGCTTACAAATCGGAGTGAAAACTCGCAATCAGATAAACAAGGATCTAAGCTGTTTTTATACAAGTATTGTTCCATTGCAAACCAAACTTTCTTAAAGTTTTTTTGTTTTGCAGGTTGAACAAGGAAATTGGAGAGACGCGTTGAAAGAAGAAAGCTGGGTGGAGGCAATGCAGGAAGCATTGCTTCAATTCTAGAAACTCGGTGTCTGGAAGCTTGTTGACCTACAATATCATCATAAAAAGATCAATACTCGTTGAGTCTTCAAGTGCAAACAAGATGACATAGGTATAGTGGTCAGAAACAAAGCTCGGCTCGTGGTCCAGTGCTTTCACCAGCAAGAAGGGATAGACTATCTACACCCTAGTCGCTCGTCTCGAAGTTATTCGCATATTCTTGGCCTTTGCTTCTTGGAAAGGTTTCAAGGTGTATCAATTGGATGTCAAATTTGCTTTCCTTTACGGAAAAGTCAAAGAGGAGGTGTATGTCAGCCAACCACCGGGGTTTGTCAATCCATACACAAGGATAAAGTCTACCTTCTAAACAAAGCTTTATATTGTCCTCACCAAGCCCCGAGAGCTTGGTACAAAACGCTTTCAAGACATCTTCTTGAAAACGGCTTTCTCAGAGGAACTGTAGGCTGTACCCTCTTGACAAAGGAAGTAAATGGTCATCTGATTTTGGTACAAATATATGTGGATGATATCATCTTTGGATCGACAAATGATAAGTTGTGCAAAGACTTCGAAGAATTCATGAAGAAGAAATTCGAAATGATTTCTATGGGGGAGATGAAGTTCTTTTTAGGACTTCAAGTTGAGCAATTCCTGATAGTATCTTCATTCATCAGACAAAGTATGTTCATGACGTGTTAGAGAAATTTGACATGACAGGAACTACGCCAGCATCAACTCCATTAGCACCAAATCACGACATTTGTCCAAACAAGTTGATGAAACATTATATCGCTCCATGATTGGATCCTTGATGTATCTTACAGCTTCGCGACCAGATACCATGTATCCAACATGCCTATGCGCTCGTTATCAGTCCAATCCTAGAGATTCGTAATTGTTAGCAGTCAAACGAATTATGCGATACTTGAAAGGATTTCCAAGTACCAGCTTGTGGTATCCTAGATATGATGACTTCAATCTTCCGGGTTACTCAGACTTTGATTTCGGTTGCTGCAAACTTAATGCAAAATCTACTACAGCTGGTTGCCAGTTCTTCAGAACTCGTTTGGTAACATGGCAATGCAAAAAACAGACCGAGGTCGCTCTCTCTACATGTGAAGCTGAATACATTTTAGCGTCCAGTTGTTGTGATACAACAGCAGATGAGAGACTACGGACTACAATTTCTTGTTACACCAATTTATGTAGATAACAAGGCAGCTATTTATGAGAGACTACGGACGGAAAATCCTGTTCAACACTCACGCGCTAAACATATAGAAACTTAACACCACTTTATCCGTGATTGCTACGAGAGAAAGTTGGTTAGAATTGAAGAAAATCCACACTGATGACCAAAAGGCATATTTTTACACGAAAGCATTTGATCGTTTAGGATTTAAATATCTTTTAAAATTAAATGGTTTAAGAAATCTTGCATCAGGGGATATTCATGAGGTTGAATTTGAGGATGACGAGGACTTGACGTGATTCTCATCAGTATGACACGTGTTTCTGCGTATATATACTTTCTTTAAAAAACTAAAAAACCAAAAATATGTTTTTGATTTTAGGGGGAGAAAAGTTTGGGAAAATACAAAACATTTAAAAAGTTAAAAAGAATTTTTGTGAAAAAAAGGGGTAATCATATTACATCAGTTGACAATCACAGTATGCTAAAGATATGGAATGTTTAAACAAGTAATTAAACAGATCTTACTGTGGATGTGCCAATAGGCTTCACTCATTCAGTAAATTGTTATTTCAAGATATAAACCTAAAATAAAAAAACTGAGTAACTTGTGGGTCGACATCTCTCGGATATATGTACTTAGTACTCCGAAATTTCGTTTGAGAGAATGCTAGATTCTGCGATACTAGGTCTTTATATTTAATCAATATCTGGGGTATTATACGAGTTCTTCTGATTTTGCATCGGCAATAGCCTAGAACTTGTATAATACTTTACACATTATTCGCCTACAAAAGCTGCCCAAAAAAATGAGTATGTCATTAACATTTATGACATCTGCAGTTCAAAAGATTCCTTTATGGAACACCACCTAAAGTCGAGCCTTCATCTCTCTGTCTGTATGGAAATACTAACCTGAGCTCTCAAGTTTCGCAATTCACCCCATTTACAGATATCAATTAGATATATTCACCTGTGAAATGATATTCCGGGAATCTCGATACGGGAGTATATTCTGAGATGGGAAACACAGTTACTTCATGTTCCTTAATATTACCTAACATATCTTGGAATAACTGAGAAACTTGTAGAGGTTTAAGTGAATAAGTATATTGGCAATCTAGGAAAATCTATTTAAAAACTTATAGTTTCTACCAAGATCAACGGTACGTGTGATTTTTCTAAATACTTGATATGATCCTCTAAACACAAAACTCACAAAAAAATTTGTATTGTAAATACATCTTTACTTGTTCTTTTCTTTTCAGAAAAATCCCAAAAATATTTTTAGTTTACTTTTAGCAATTTATCTTAGATTTTAGTCTACCGATGATGAAAACACCGTTAGTCCAAGTCAATGTGACACTTGCTGGAGGAAAGCTGAAGTCCACGGGCTGGGAGCTAATAAAAAAAAGAAAAGATTTCCTGAACGTCAACAAAGTTCATTAATTTTGAAACTTTACATTTTTAAAATAAATCTGTTTTGGTTAAAATGTCAACTAAGGTCATTAATTTGGACTTGGTAGGAAAAGCAGATAACAAGGGTCATTAACTTGGACTTGGTTTACTGAGTGGGTTATAAAATCGATAAAATTTCATAAAAATCAAAAAGATTAACAAATTACATAAGAACTGACTCGTACGAGTGACACACTGACCTGTACGAGTGACAAAAATCTTCATTCGCATGAGTCATCACTAATACGAGTGATACCTGAATGAGTATAAAAGGGATGCTAATTCGCACGAGTCAGACTATTGACTCTGTGCGATTGAGAGCATACTTTGTGCGAACCATTCCTTTTCACTCTATTTTCTTGATCTACATTTCATATCTAGACTTGGGGAGGTTGATTTGCAGCTCTTCCAATTGGCAAGGTACTAATGCTTGTTTTAAGCCGTTATAATGCAAAAATTGGACCAAAAGGACATAAAACGTAGATTTAGGGTAATTGGACCGGTAAAATGTAAAATTGAACTCAAAAATGTTAATCTCGGCCCTTATTACCTATAAACCAACCTTCAATTTGTTAAAATTTACACGTTTTAAGTTCGGTTTGATAAGGTGTTATTTCGTTCAGTTTGTAAATCGTATGAATCATCACTCATACGAGCAAGGATTTCAAATGTTTGTTTATCATTTTCACTCGTACGAGTAGGTCCTTTAATGTATATACTCGTACGAAGCATCACTCGTACGAGGAAGTTCTAGTCAAAACTCTTAAAATTTGTTAAGTATATTTTCCATTCGTATGAAGTAGTGGCTTGTACGAGTGAGGTTTTGACTCAGACTTATACTTTGTCTAAATATATGACTCGTACGAGTGATTAAAAACTTGAAATTTTTGAAAAATTTTCTAAGTATTTGAAATGTCTATGCTTGCAGATCAAGAAGTCTTCGTTTTCGCCGTTGCACAGTATTTGTTGTCTTTTAGACGAGACTATCCTGGAAATTGCAACATATAGACAAGTTCTGGATTTTCTTAACCAACTTCCTTTCACCAAAGCTCTCACTGACCATCATACGGCATATCGTTCTCATGTAGAATACTTTTGGAATGCTGCTGAGTTTGATGAAGAAGAAAACGCGATTATGTCTGCAGTAAGAATTAACAATGAGGATATTCAAGTAAAGATTACGGAAGACTTGATTAGAACGGTGCTAGAGTTCACCGATCATAAAGATGACCCCACTAGTTTTCCAGAGTATATGGTTAAAGGGTGCTTCTACAGGATGGGTTATGCCGGGTTTGTTAATGCAGCTCCCTTCAAGAAGGCTAACCTCAGTGCTCCATTTTGTTATATAACACACTTTGTTATTCATGCTCTCGGTCATCGAAAGGGTGGATTTGACGATTTGATTGATTATCAGTTATGCATTATTACAACACTCATTCTGAACTTGCCCTACAATTACTCAAGGCTGACCTTTTCCCAAATGGTCTGAAATATTCAACGAGAGAAGTTCTTGCAATATCCACGTTTTGTTCAGATGTTGATTGACCACTTGCATCCAAATTTGAAGAAAAAGAAAGATGATGTGTTATAGTTGGAACATATGGATGTCTCAACTCTGAAGAAGATGAATCTGCATCTCAAAGCCTTCCTAAATGCAAAACTTGTCTTTGGAGCTACCGTTGATAAAGACTATGTGGCTCCACCAAAAGGGAAGTAGAGGAAAGAGGATAGTGGAGACGAAGATAAAGAGCTGGAAGCGTTAGAAGGTTTCGTTGCAAAGAGAAGCGTGTGGTTCTCAAAGGATGAAAAGAAGGGGGTAAGGGGACGAAAAGAAAGCAAACGTCCACATCTTCCTCCAACGCCCCTGAAAAGAAACAACGAGCATCTGAAAGCACAAGATTGGTCGATGAATCAGAGCGTGAAAAAATGTTGAAACTATGGATGCTGATATAGAAAGGGTAGCATTTGGAGTTCGAGAAGGAGTGGTTGAAGAAGCATCCTTCTCAAGTACTGATTTAGAGGATCGGATTGCTGGTGAGAGAGAAAGAGCTAAAGAACGTGAACTTGAATGCCTGGCTAAAATTAAATGAAAAGCAGAGGAGAAGAGACGTAAAGCATTAGGAGTGGATGATACAACGTATGTTCCTTCTGGTTCTAATAGTGATACAACTATTCGCAAATCTTCGAAGAAAACTTCTAGATATCTCAAGAGGTCAGCAATTAGAAGCACTAATTCTCTGAAAGACAAATCCAAAAGAAAAGTGAAGAAAAAGGTTGTTGAAGAAGAGAATGTTGAACCGACTACGCAATCACCACCATCACCGTGGGATGAATACAGAAAAACAGCAGCTAGAAGCTATTTTGGCGAATATCATATCAGAGAATGAGCGTTTGAGAAATCAAATAGTAGAATATGATGAAGAACGTATCAGAAATCAGCAAAAGATGAGCTTATTCGAGAAGATTCTCACAAAGAAACTTGGAATTAATATAGCTGCTGAGATTGATGAGATAGAGAAAGCCAAGGCCAGAGAAAGGGTTGCCGAGCGGGAACGCATTGCCAAAGAACTATCTGATGCTTAGGGCAAGGGAAAGGCAAAGGTTGGTAAGGATCCCATGACTGTTATAACTGAGTTAGAAGCTGAATCTTTGTCAGTATCATCTGAGGTGGTAATGTATGCTGTTTCGAAGAAGTTTGTGTTTGTTGGTAAGTCTAAGGATGTTGAAATTGACATGTCAAATCTTTCAGCTAAACATCGTGAATGGCTCAGTAAGAGGAAGTTGGAGAAAGAGATTTCAGCTGAGATAGATGAATTTGATGAAGATGTTGACAAAGAAAAAGAAGACTTGGACAATTTCGATGATATATTTTCTTATAAGTCTGATGATAATAGTGATGGTGGTGATGATGACTTGGGTGGTTCAGGTGTCCTTGTAACAAAATCTAATTTGAATGATGATATCGATTTTTCTGTGTACCTGGATGATTTTGTGAATCAAGTGAACGAAGGTAGAGATCAGGGAAAGTCTGATAGCTCTAAGGATGCTAAGCAGGCAGTAATCTTCACGGTGACCGAAATGTCTACTGTCCATGTTGTGCCCAAACCAAAGATTCTATATTTAGAGCATGATGTTGAAGAAGGGGAGTTTGTCAATTGCTACACAAAGGAAGAGATCGCTCAAATGTTAGGGATGGACAACGAGGATTTTGTGTTTGATTTCGAAGAAGAGCTTAATGATACCAGTGCTTTCGAGCCTGTAGATTATGTCTTCGAACATGTTGCTGATGCTCATGATTATGATAATGTTGTCGTGGAGGATGATTCTAGTGACGATGATACAAATATTGCCGATAAGGGTACAGATGACTCCCCAACTTTCAGTGATTTGTTTACAGCTGAAAATGACGATCTTTAGAAGCGAAAAGTATAAGAGGCTGTCAAACAGGGAACCGTTCCTCAACAATTATCTGCAGAAGAAATTGCTGAAATGAGGAAGCGGTGGTTTAAAGAAGTACCAATAGAGCGAAAAGTCAAACATCCCTTAGCATTTTTTGTGCGTGATGCGGATATTTCTTTGGGGGATATTATAAGCTGGGGATGGATCGAAGAGTTGAATGTTTATGCGATTATACGGGAACATGGAATCCAGTACTTCCGATACTTGAGCGACATAAAGACCCTGCCGTTCTGGGATATCAAAGAGCTTGGTCAAACCCAGATGATTAATTTAAAGATGAGATTTCATGACCAGCGGCTGTGGAAACTAATCAAGCTTGAAGCTACTCATGGTTTTAGTCACTGGAAGCCACATATCCCAAAAAGAATAACGAAGATCAATCCAGTAACGAAAGAGAAGTATGTTACGTTGATTGTAAAGAGGCCACGAGTGATGAAAAATATGCCTCTATTAGCTGAGTCAGATCAGTCTGGTGCTCATTGGAGGAGAGCCAATCCCCTCTCACAGGTCACGTTGGATCGATGCCTTCTTTTCATCAGTGATTTTCAAGTTTGCATTTATATAAAATATGGAAGATGATAGATAAAATTAGGTGTTTGCTTTTCCAAATAATAATAATATGAGATGATAAATAAGTTGAAAACATGTCTAATTTGAGAAATGCGGGTAGGCCCAGCCATGTTTATAGGTTTTTTGAATAAATATACCTAACAATATTAAGATACCTTGTGGGTACTTATCTAGGAGAAATATGGAAACCGAAACGCCAATAATAGTATAAGAAATGTCATTAAAAGTTAAAACTGTCAAAATTTTTATTAAAAAATTTTGGCTTAAATTGGAATAAATGTGATAGATAAATCACGAGGCTTATGGAATCTCCCTTGGGGATGGTGACTCTAATTAAGAATCCCTCTAGGTTAAGTTAAGAAAAAATGATGAAATTAACAAAGCTCAAGCTGTCGTTACTTGGGATGGTTACTCTAGTTTGACCAACCTTTGAGTTAGGTATGAAAAAGATTGTCTAGTTGCGCATCAGAAAGGTTGATGCATATGTCCGTCGTCTACGTCATTGAATAGTATCGAGTCTGTATATAGTTGCATAATGTTAGAATGTATGTTGGTTACTTCGCACGAAGTGGATATGCACTTCGTACAAAGGTAATCAATCTTCGAACGAAGTGAAACTATCTTCGTACAAAGGAGATTTACCTTCGCACGAAGATAGAATCTAGCTTCATATGAAGGTCATGTGTTGTCTATAAATAGATGTGCAAGCTAGTTCATTTCTAATGTTTTGTGATTTTGACAGCGGAGATCTATCCGACTGTTTCTACGATCTGTAACGTGCAACAAGTTAATGAAACAATGATTAAAGTGAATACAACGTGTTTACAATGTCGCCTAACTATACACGGATTCTACATGTGTATACTAACTCCACAAATTAGGACCTTTTCTATTGGACAAAACGATCCTACAAGTGGTATCAGAGCAGGAAGTGTGACTCCCAAATGCTATCCGGATCATAGTGGTTTGATTGTTAACACCAAAAGACCTATAGATTAGGTGTTTGAATGAGTAAAAGTCAATAAAAACAAAAAGATGAAGATGAAGATTCTTGTATGGATCAAACAACAAGTGTTGTTTTTGTAATCCAAAATGATATTCACACTAAAAGCACTTGGATATCGTATTTAGCACAATAATAAATTCACAACACAAGAGAAATCACTAAAACATGGCTAAGAACCTTGGACTAGGGTTTTCCATTGATCACATATATACACACACTAACTATCTGGTGTATTTAATAAATATGCAAGAAACTTAAATACTCCATGTCTTGTTATTTCATATGTTCCACTTTTGACCCCTGAACTTCCTAGAACATTATAAACCATAACAAAACAATCCAAAACCTATCAAAACAAATAACAAACAATCTCTAAAGCTCTAACAATATCCCCCATAGTTCGTTGTTTACTTGTTCGTTCTTCATTCTTGTTGTTCAGTTTCTAGATTTGTTGCAGCTTGATCTTTGGTCTGTTCATGTGGTGGTTGAGTAATAACAGCTTCACTGATGACTGACGGATCCTCCGTAGTGGCCTCATATGTGGATGAGGCCGGAGGTTAAGATTCTGATGCAACTGGAGTGGTTGATGGATCCTTTTTTTTTGTAGGAGACTTTTTCTTCCTTTTCTTTTTCTTAGCTTCCTCTCCCTTTTTTCGATTTTGATCAAAATCTCCATCATTTCTATCTTTCATTACCTCGCCCGTTCTACCGCCCGTTGGAATAACATGCCTTCTTCCTTGTACTCGTTTCCAGCACCGACATGAACCTTATGACCATAGAGAACATTCAAATTGGATAGGAAGAACATAAAAACATCCATTGGGTCCAAAATATGTATATCTTCATTTTTGTTGGATCTGATGACCGCTTCACCTGTTTTATCATCATAGAACCATTTCTTGAAGTTGGTATGGAATCTCTCGAGGGATCTTGATTCTTGTTTCCACCTTAGCAGGATTGATAACCCATGTTACCTTGCTTTTACCAGTCATGGAATCCTTTGTTGTTTTCAAAACTCTTCTATGAGGGCGTTGAGGCTTGAAAACAACGAATCCGTGATTGCATTATCTTATGATTAGTCGCTCAAATTCAGCACCAATGCTACTGTTAGTTGGATTGATCATGTTTAAACTTCCGAGCTCACGGATATCCCACCGAGGAAGACTTTTCATGTTTAATCCAGACTTGAAGTATTAAATGACCCCACCTTGTCTCTTCACAATGAGCATCCCTTTTAAATTGCAGTGCTTCCAGCTAATTATCTTGTCAGTGGCTTCTGTCTTTTCAACATTGACTACTTGATGAAAATCTGGGAGCTTTTATCTTTCCTTTTTAAACCATTCTAGATGTTGTGGAGTCACTTCATCACCATCTACCGTTTCATATAACACCTTTTCCTCCAGTCCCCATTCAACAAACCGAGCTACATTTTATCCCGATCCACCTCCACTTCCTCACTTTCATCAGTTTCATTAACATTCACAACTAATTCTAATCGTTTCTTCTTTCTCTCAGCTTCTTCTCCTTTACGTTTATCTTCTGAACTTTAAACTTCTCATAGTCAAAGATGTCTTTGATTGAGAACATTGGTTGTACTTCCACTTTAGCACAGAGCTCTCTAATCATCCTGTACATTTCCTCCATACCATCATGTTGGAATCTTACAAATCTTTTTTTTTTCAGGCACATAGGCATGAAGCTCCTGTTTCTTTTTCTTTGGTCTCTTGGCTTTTCATGTATCACATTCGTGTCACTTACTTGATGCTTTAGTAAGCATATTTCTTTTGCTGGACCTACTCCAATATCTTTTGACAATTTATCGTAAAGTTCTTGGAATGGATGAGGTTTGCGTGGAACTTGCTGAGGTGTTGATTTTGTTGGTACACTTCTTGAGGAACCTTCCCCTGTTTTCTTTCTTTTTCTGGGAGGAGACTTGGTTGGAGCTTCTGGATATAGAATAAGCTGTTCAACAAACTCATCCAATTGTTCCTATTCGGATGTGACAGTCACTGGAGTCTCAGACTCTGTCATTTCACACCTCTTTCTCTTTGCTTCTCTCTTTTACTTTTCTTCAGCTTCATGTATGGCACGTAAGTTCTCAATGTGCTCTATGTGTTTTCTTATGCCACCTACGAATACTGTTTTCCATTAAACGTTCCGGGTTCGGGGTATCTTTCTTTTTCTTTGACGATCCCCCCTCTTTTGCAGGCTATTTTCCTTTCTTCTTTCTAATCAATTGTTCTACCTCTTCTTCTTCTTCATCGGCTTCCTCTTCAGTATCTCTTTGTTTCTTTCTTTCAATGCCCTCCTAAAATTTCTCGTATGCAGCTTTCACTAATGGAAGTCTTTCTGCTCTATACATCCACTGATGAAGCATCATCCACTCTTCTGTTTTTAGTTTAGTGAGTTGTCGGCCCTTCAGCAACTGAAGTAGGTACTTGTCATCATTGTGTACAAATCGAGGATACATGGCCCATTTTGTTGTGTTTGTGTTATCCGCCATACAAATAGAAAATTAGGCCAGAAATGTTGAACGGTTGTTTGGTGCATAAGTTTAGCATAGCAGTGGACCATTCCAAATTTAACCCGTCGTAACCTCCTTTTCTGTGGGCTAAACTCATAGCAAACACATGAAGAATAAATCGCCAATCTTTTGTGAGACCTTTCTGTTTGATCTCATTCTTGTCCCTAAAGTCTCCAACATATCTCCTTCCTCTGAATCCATCTAGAATATCAACTTTCTTTATTCGCAGTGGATCCTTATAATCATCTCCGAGACAAAGCACTCTTTGCACACTGTCTTCTGTTAAAATGACCTTCTTGTTTTGAACAGTTTTCGTGATCCTCTTGACCTCGTTGAAAGTTGTGACTTTTGTTGTTTTCCAGAAGTCTTCGATATGAGTGTTGTATATTGTTGGATCTTCTTTGATAATTTCATCTTTCCCTCTCCAAAAACAATTTGTCTTAACAAAGTTTTTGACTATTTTTTGAAACTATCGAATTGTTCTGTGATGTTTCTAGCAAAAATTGATCTGGTTTAGAACATTTCTTGTTTTTTCAATGTTTCGGTTTATGTCCTAAATGACCACAACGAAAACATTTAATGCAACTTGTCTTTTTCCTTTTAGAGGTTGATGCATTCGATGATTACGTATGTGATGAGAGTCTTGAACTGCATGATACGTTGTTTGATGATGTAGTGGAGCTTGAACTCTTGATTTTCTTCATTTTATTGTCAAGACGACTCTTATCTTTTGTGCTATTTTCATCTTCCTCATTGTCTGTTGAAGCATCTGATCCTTGATCTTCACTTGAAGCATCTGATCCTTGATCTACACTTGAGCTTCCTTCGCCACATTCTGAAGTTTATGTGCTTGAGTCTTTAATGCTACTTTCTTCGTTTGATTCCTTGCAAGACTCTGGCATACATGTATGAGATGGAACAAATTATGGAATTTCCTCAGTGAGGAACTTTTCGAATCTATTTTGTTTCAACTCTGGAACAAATACAGGAGGTTTATCCACATCATTTTTTATCACAAAAAGTAAATTGTAAATCAAAGTATTCAACCACTACGTTCTCATGGTCACGGGTTAAAGATTTAGGCCTAGGCCTCATATAGTCATTCTGAATAGGTAGAGAATCATTACATTCATCCCGAATAGAAGTCTTGTTTGTTTTATCAGAGTTCCAGGTGAACTAGTTAATAATAGTGTAACTGTCGCCTGAATACCCTATCCCTATTTTTGTGCCCCCACATTCCTCATCGCACACACCCTCCTCACACTCAATTGCATTTGCATTACTTCCAGAAACATTAGTATTTTTGTCAATTTCACAACTGAAACTTTGAGCAATTTGTCATTTTTATCAATTAAATCATTTTCTGGATGAGGAGTTGGCATGGGTACTTAGTTTTTGCTTGAGGAGGGGGAAAGATCTTTCTTTCATTTCCGAGCTTATCTTTGAAACCAATGTCATCTTTCATGTATGTCGGTTGTTAGCAGTTTTTAATATCAACCCATGCTTTTTTGCTTACATTCCATTTGTCGATGGTGATTTGCAATTTTGTGTTTTCAACTTTATGTTTCTCAAGTTTTTCAGTTAAATCATATCTTTTCTGAAAACAAATTGTTTTAAAGTTTGCATTTTAGCTAAAGTTGAGTTCAACTTTCTCTGATATGCAGCTTCATTCTGTTTTAGTTCTTTGTTAAATTGCAAAACTCTTTCTTTTTCTCTGATAAGGTCACGGTTGAGGGATTTATAATGAGCCACGACGTTGACACACAGTTGTGAGCACAATTTGACTTTAAATTCATAGGGAATGATGTTTACCAAGTCTTTCTCCTCTTTCTCTTTGGCAGACTTGGCTTTCATTGCTGCTGCAGGAACTTATTCTTTCTCCTTCTTGGCACTGCTACTTGCTTCTTAAACTTTCTCCTTTAACTCAAAGGTTTCAGCTTCTTTCTTTCCTTGGTCATCTGCAGACTTGGTCGGATTGGCTATGCTCTTCAGTCCTTTGTCAGCAGACATATCTCCCTTGGGAATACCTACATTTTTGTTACTAAGAAAGTTTGAAGGAAGTGGAACTGATTCTATGGATACCTTTGCCATTAGAGCTTTTTAAGTTCTTCCTTTGTCTCAGCAATTTCCTCTGCCCAATCATAATCTTCTATCACCAACGCCTTTGGAGTGTTATTAGCAGCATTCTCATTTCCTTCAATAGCGATTGCCCTTCTAGCTGGAGTCATATCAGCATGTTCATTCTTTAGCAGTGGACAATCTCTTTTGAAGTGCCCTAAATTCTTGCAGTTGTAGCATCTTAGCTTGGACTTGTCGAAACCAGCTTTTCCAAGTGCCAATCTCTTTCTGGTTTTGTCTTGAAACTTCTTCAGCCGCAAGGTTATTATTGCCATTTGCCATTTTAAATCCATTTCCTCCATATCATCTAGATCAACTTGAAGGTGTTAAACAATGGAACGTGTTCATAACTGCTCAGGAAGGTGTTAAACAATCTCCTTTTCAGCTCACCCGACATAAGAGCTTCATAACTGCTCAGGAAGGTCTTAAACAATGTAGCGTGTTTAGTAGATATCTTGAGTGCTTAAGCATCACCGACCGCAGTAGTCTTCTCGTTAGACTGCGGAGCCTTTGTAGAGTTTGCTGAAGCATTAGAGTAAGATGCATTAGCACTGTGAGAACTTTAACCACTGGAGGTTATGGGGGAAAGGAATGCCATGTTCTTGGGCATAATAACAGCAGTGGATTGAGCAGATTTTTGTGAGTATCCTATCTGATTCATCTCTCACTTGAGCACACCCATTTCAAGGGCCTTTAGAGTATTGATTAGATCCGAAAGAGTGACAAGAGTTGTACTGGTTAGGAAGGTTCTTTTGAACATCATGCACCGTAAGCTTCATTCTTTTTGAAGAGAGTCCAAAAGTTTCTTTATTGAAGTATAGTTGGTCACTGGATTTCCAACTTTCTTCATCTTTGTTAGAATGCTCAGAAAGTGGCTGATATGATCTGACAGACATTCACCATGAACACTACCAAACATATCATAATCCTTTTGAACCATATCTTTATTGTTTTCCATCTGTTCTTGGTTGCGTTCATAGTGATCGATACGTGCCAACCATAATTCGTGAGCTGAGGTGCACTCTTTAAACAAGTTGTTGTCATCCTTTGATAGAGCCATTGTTAGAGCAACGTGAGCCCGGCAATCACGTTGGATTAAAGTCTTGTCTTCGTCAGTGTTGGTCGAGGGATTATCGTTGATTGTACGAACATCATCACGAATTACCATAGGAACGTGGTGTTCTACAATGATGGACATCTATCGAGTATAGTCCGTATACTCAAAGAATGACTTGATAATGTTCTTCCAACTACTAAAATCTTCAGATCCTTTCAACTTTGGAGGTCAAGTTGCGGTTCCGGTCTCAAGTTCAGCTTGTGCAATTGGGTTCAGTTGATTAGGAGACATTTTCATTCGGTTTTAAGTTCAATTTATTAACAAAAAGGTAATTACGCAAGTAAAATTGGAACGGGGCACAAATACGTTACTAATTATGTTGATATGTGTTACAAGTCTTAATTACGCTGTTAATTACGCTGGTCAATCAGTTCTAAGTCCAATCAGTGAAATGCACTCAAGAATTCATATTCGCTTGTTTGAGTGATTCTTAGATCGGCAACAAAAACATTTACGCTGATAGATCAGACACACAAATACTTGGCTAAAACCGCAAAACACCATGATAAAAACACAAAAGATTTATACCACTGACCCCAAAGTCGCCTTTGGATAAATACGCTGACTCTCCTAATTACGCTGGCTTTAAACCTAGTGTTGATATAATTACAACGCCTTCAAGATTAATTACTCTACCTTTAAGATTATCTACACTGCCTTCAAGATTAATTACTCTGCCAATAAGTTAAATACCCCAAATAGGGTATAAACACGAACAAAAGCCCTCTAATTGCTCAAAAACGACCTAAAATCCGTTTCTCTTTGTAGCAAACTGACCCAAATGTTCACCAAACCAATGCTTAACAACAACCTAACGATTTATCACACCAGATCAAGCCATTTTAAGTCGAGCACTAAAAGCACTTGAATTTTCATATTTAGTGTGAATATCACTTAGGATTACATAAACAAGAACAAATTCACAAAACAAGAGAAATCACCAAAACTTGTCCAAGAACCTTGGACTAGGGTTTTCCATTGATCACATATATATACACACTGACTATCTGGCGTATGTTCCACTTTTGACCCCTGAACTTTCTAGAACATTATAAACCATAACAAAACAATCCAAAACCTAACAAAACTAAGTACCGATGATCTCAAAAGCATTAACAGGAAGGCTTGATTTGAAGACATTGGACAAGAATCAGCCACAATACATCTTTCTTCTACTCATTCTTTCTTATTTTTGAAATTTCCCAGACATTGAAAGGACAAATTGGATCGATTTTTTCACAGGACTGTTTAAAATGGACAAACAACAAACCCTTGAAAGAATCAGACCTAAAATAAACCGAATTCTTGATCGAAATGGCAAAAACGTGAAATTATGAAACCCTCTTTGCACGAAATGAAATTTTTATCTTCGCACGAAGTGAAGTTTACTTTTGCACGAAGGTAGATTACCCTCATACGAAGGTAACCTAAAAATGGATAATAATAAGATTGTGTTTGAAGTCTCATATGAGGCATTTTTGGATCGTAGCAACGAGACTAGTGTCCAAAACAAATTTGGTGATTGTGTGAACGGGGATCGGCTCCTCCGATGAGCAACCGATCTGATCTAACTCAGCTAGCAGAGGTGTAATTCATTGCTAGAGAGGATGACAAACGAACAAAAAAGATCTTACTGTTCAACTTCTCTTAATTGTATAATTGACATGGAAGTACAAATGCGAGTAAAAAATCAGCAGGGCTTCGCCATACCATCTGAACTAACACTACTAGCTCTGACACAACACTCCTCTATTTATAGGTCGACATGACTCGTAATGGAGTGTGTGAAATAGATGCTATGACTCGTGCGAGTGGTTGCTTCGTACGAGTAACAGAGTGTCACTCGTACGAGCCAACAGACTCACTCGTAGGAGTCAACTTACAAACAATCAATAACATTCATACAAAAGACCTTTAAGCCCTATATACAATAAAGACACATCCTAGACGTAGGCAATAGACATAATGCATCAACAAACTCCCCCTTGGATGTTGTCACAGTTTGGATAGTCTTTCAAAAAATATTCACAAGATTTGACATTTAACGACCAAAAAATCTCTTCGGTGGCTTGCGATGCTCCTCAAATGCAATTGGCGTTTGATCTATTGGAGGAGGTTGGTTCACTGTATTGCCATACCGAAAACTCCTTAGCGATGCTATACGAGCACGCTCAGCTATTCTAGCTTTTTTCTTATCTTTCTTTTTCTGCTCAGACTCCTCCAACTTCCCCCAAGATGTATTCCATGACGAGCTGGAATGAATATCATTTGCAAAGCATACATTAATGATCTTCTGGAACTGGAGAGCTTGTTCTTTATCCTTTTCTTCATAGCTGATCTTATTATAAAACAAACAATCAATATATTTCTTTGAGCAATTGACTAGCCACATCGGGTCTAGTACTCGAATGCCACGCCATAGCCCGTATATTCGTTTGTGAGCTATAACGGCTTCGGTTAGTTACTCAGTGATCTTCCACGAGTCTTCCTCTAGGTGCAAGCAAATAATAGCCTCTCCTGTATTCGAATCATAATGCCACCACGTGAAGCTCTTGTATAAATCCTGCTCCATCCGTAACATAGGCATATTTTTCATTACTTTTGGCCTTTTTACAATGAGTGTCACATCTTTCTCTTTCGTCACTGGATCGGTTTTCGTGATGCGTCTAGGAAAGTGAGGTTTCTAGTGAGTAAAACCATGTAAAGCCTCAAGCTTGATCAACTTCCAAGGCCTCTAGTCATGAAATTTCATCTTAAGATTGATTGTCTTTGTCTGCACCAATTCTTTGATATCCCAATAAGGCAAGGACTTGATTTCACTCAGATGTCGGAAATACTGAATACCAAACTCCCTTTTGATCGCATAGACATTAAGCTCTTCAATCCATCCCCAGCTAATGATGCCCCAGAGAAATGTCAGCATCATGAGTAAAGAAAGCTAGAGGACATTTGAATTTACGCTCTGCTAGTGCATTCTTGAACCACTTCTTCCTCATCTCGGCAATCTCAGCTCGGTTCAACTGTTGAGGAATAGTGCCTTGCAGCTTCTTCAACTTTACGTTTCAGCACATCTGCATTTTCTACTGCAAATAATTCAGTAAAAGTTGGGGAGTCTTCTGTACCCTGATCGGCATTATTCGCATCGTAATCAGAATCGTCCTCCATGACAACTCGATCATACTCGTTGTCTTCAAAATGTTCAAAAACATACTCATTTGGCTCGAACGTGCTAATCTCGTTCAGCTCATTCTCGAAATCAAATTCAAACTGTGTTTCATCCACTCTTATCATCTCTGCAATTTCTTCTTTAGAATAATGTGAATGAATTCGCCCTCCTCGATGTCATGCTCAAGATAGAAAATCTTTGGTTTTGGCATGACAGGAATGGTAGATATGTCAATCACCGAGAGAATTCCAACCTGCTGAGCATCTGATGAACCTTTTGTTCTATTCTTAACACCTTCTTCAGTAGATTGGTTCGCAGAATCATCGAGGTACACTGAATAATCAATCTCTTTATTCACTTCAGAATCAGTTACATGAACACCAGTACCTCCGACATTATCATCCTCATCATTACCCTTGTCTGAATCTGAATTAGAATCACCATCAACATCTAAATCTTCATCTTCCTTTTCAGCATCCTCCTCAAACTCTTCAGCTGCTTTCTCAATTTCTTTCTCTAACTTTTTATTCACAAGCCAGTCATGGTGTCTCGCAGACAGATTTGACATATCAATCTCTCCATCTTTAGGCTTCCCGATCAATATAAACTTGTTTGGCACTTGGTACACAACGATATCTATATAAGTAACTAGCGTAGACCCAGCTTCTGGCTCAGTTTCAACAATCACAGGATCCTCTACAACCTTCGCTTTTCCTTTTCCTTGCGCATCAGGTAACTCTTTAGTAAGGTGCTCCCTTTCAGCAAGTCGTTCTTTAGCCTCAACAAGCTCTATCTCGTCTGTTTCTGCCGCCATATTTACTCCCAACTTTTTCACCAAAATATTCTCAAACAAACTCATTCTATGATCTGTGGAGTCTTTCTTCCTCATATTCGACATTCGAAGATGTAGATGTTCATTTTCAGACACAATACTCGCAAGAATGGCTTCAAGCTGCTGTTTATCTTCAGTCAAAACATTAACCTGCTCATGCAACTCCTGTTTTTCTTCATTCAACACATTTATCTGTTCCTGCAACTCCGCTATCTTCACAGAATTCAACAAGACCTGTTTTTGTAAATCATCAACACGCCGGTTTTTGAATGAAAAATCTCCCCCCAGGATTATCTCCAAAATCAAAGTCAAAATCGAACTGAGATTGGGGCTGTGAAGTGTGTGGTGGCGGTTGCGGTGTAGTTTGTCTCGGTGTTGGTTGAGGAGTCGGTTGAGGTGCAGATTTTTGTGGCGGAGTAGTTTGTTATTGTGGTGATTGTGGTGCTGCCTGATGAGGTGGTGATGTTGGAATTTGCTGAGCTGGTTCAACAGTAACCTCTTCTTCGATCGTCGGCTCTTGTACAGTCTCTTTAGATTTGATAGTTGGAGACTCGGAACTTCTAGCAGCTTGGCGTTTAAACCTTGGTGCCTTTTTCTTCATCGGTGTGCGCACAGGAGTTTCAGTATCTGACCTTGAAGGAACATACGTTGTATCATCTTCTCCTGTCGCTTTACGCTTTCGTTCTTCTGCTTTTCTCTTTAACTCAGCCTGAAGCTTTGCCTCAATCTTTTTCGCTCTTTAAGTTCACCGGCGCGTCTTTCATCAGAGTTAGTGCTCGAAGGCGATGCATCTTCAGCTTCTTTCTCTCCCCCAAAAACTTGTCTCTCGATATCAGCTGCAATATCTTCAATGTTTTCTTCAACATCTTGTTCGTCACGCAACCCATAAATTTCTGCAGCTGATTTTTTCTTTGGCATTGCAGTAGCAGAAGATGTAGCAGTTGCTTTTCTTTTAACACCCTTTTCGCCTCCTTTCACAAACCACAAACTTCTCTTAGCAATAAAACTTTCAAGTGTAGTTAATTCTTCACTCTCATCTCCACTATCATATTTCCTCCACTTACCAGGCACTGGAGAAATATAATCCTTGTCAACTATAGCACCAAACACGGGTATAGCATTTGGAAAGGTCTTCAAATGTAAGTTCATCTTCTTGAGTGTAGAAACATCCATGTGCTCTAACTTTAACACATATTCTTTCTTCTTTTTCAGGTTCGGGTGTAAATGGTCTAACAACATCTGTACGAACCGAGGATATTGCAGAAACTTTTCCCTCTGAATATTTTGGACCACCTATATGAATATAACTTTAGAGAAGTTATATGGCAGGTTTAGGACCAGTGTTGTAATCATACACATTTGATAATCAACCAGATCATCAAATTATCCCTTGCGATGACTTAAAGCGTGAGCGACAACATGTGTAATATAATGGAAAGGCGCGCTAAGCTTTCCTTTCTTGAATGGTGCTGTATCAACAAAACCGGCATACCTCATCCTGTAAAAACATCCCTTCACCATGTATTCCGAAAACCTGGTAGGATCATCTTCCGTTATCTTGACTTGAATATCTTCATCAATCTTTACAACTGACACAATCGTATTTTCTTCGGAATCGTACTCTTCTGCATTCCGGAAGAATTAAACGTGAGATCTATATGCAGTATGTCGATCTGTGAGCGCTTTTGTAGTTGGTATCCTGCTTAAAAAATCTAGTACATCTCTGTACGCTGCAATCTCTTGTATAGTCTCGTCAATCAAACAACAAATGTTGTGAAACGGAGAAAATGACGTTTTCTTGACCTGTACAATAGAGAATTCAAAACCGTTAGAAAAATTTTCAAATCACTATATTATTCGTACGAATCAACACTTGGACATTTTACAAGTTTGGAACAAGTTACCATTCGTACGAATCACTACTTCGTACGAATGATTAAAAAAGTTAAACAATTTTCAAACACTTTCCAAACTTGCTTCGTACGAATCATCAGCACTTAAACACAATTTTGAAATTTTAACATTTAAGGATTTTACATCATACAAACACTACATTCATACCAATGAAAAAGGATATTTCAATTTGGAAACTTGGTTCGTACTAACAATCCCGTTCGTACGAATCATGAACCGTTCCAAAAACACCCAATTTAATCCGAACTTAAAACACGTTGTTTTTAATAAATTGATAGTTGATTTAAAGGTTATTAGAGCCAATATTAACGGTTTAAGGTCAATTTTAAGTTTTATCAGTCCAATCTCCCTAAATCTATATTTCAAGTCCGTTTGGTCCAAATATGGCCTTATGACGGCTAGGATTGAGCAAAAGTACCTTTCCCATTGTAAGAGGTGTGCGGGTCAACCTCCCCAATGAATAGTACTCAAAAAATGCCAAGAAATTCGATGTTCAGAACTAATTTGCACAAAGGTCTCTCAGTTCACACAGTGACATTAACTTTGATTCTTGCGAAGAGTATGAGCTTTTATACTAGTTAGGCTCATTCGTACGAACCAAAGGTTTGTGCGAAGCAGGCCCAAACTTGGTTCGTACGAGCTAGTGAGGCTCATATGAATTAGTTCTGAAACTTTGATTTTTATGCAATTTTTTATCTGTTTAATACCCACTCAGTTAACCAAGTCCAAGTATATGACTCTGGTTACCTGATTTGCCTACCAAGTCCAAGTTAACGACCTTGGTTGACCATTTTTGACCAAAACATATTTATTTTAAATTGTAAAGTTTCAAATTAATGAACTTTATTGACGTTCAATAAAGTTTTCGATTAAGATAAGCTCCCAGCCCATGGTATTCAGATCTCCTCAACAAGATGTCGCCATGACTAAAACAAAAACCATAAAGCTAAGAAAACTAAATTTTTTTTGGGTTTTAGGATTTTTTTCAAAAAGAAATAACACGTAAAGATACATATTTTTGTGAGTTTTGTGTTTTAAGAAGATCATATCAAGTGTTTAACAAATCATCAGTACCGTTGATCTTGGTATACTCTTTAAGCTATTAACCAGATTTACCTAGATTTCCAATTTCGTATCCATTTAAACTTCTTCTCATTTCTCAACTGTTTCAAGATATGTTAGGTAATATTAGGAACATGAAATAACTGTGTATCCCATCTCAGAATATACTCCCATGTCGAGATTCCCATAATTTCATTTCACAGGTGAATATATCTAACTGATATCTGTAAATGGGTGAATTGCAAGACCTTGAGAGCTCATGTTAGTACTACCGTATAGACAAAGAGATGAAGGCTCGTCTTTAGGTGGTGTTCCTTAAAGGAATCTTTTGAACTGCAGATGTCACAAAGGTTATGACATAATCATTTTTATGCAGCTTTTGAAGGCGAATAATGCGTAAAGTATTATACAAGTTCTAGGCCATTGTCTCAAACGAAAATTTGGAGTACTAAGTCCATATATCCGAGAGATGTTAACCCACAAGTTATTCAATTTTTCATTTAGGTTTATATCTTGAAAACAATTTACTGAACGATTGAAGTCTATTGGCATACCCTTAGTAAGACATGTTTAATTACTTGTTTAATCATTCCAATTCTTTAGCATACTATGATTGTCATATTGATATAATACGATCTCCCCTTTTCACAAAAACTCTTTTGACTTTTATAATGTTTTTGTATTTTCCCAAAATTTCTCCCCCTAAAATCAAAAACATTTTTTTGGATTTTTAAGAGTTTTTAAGAAAGAATATACATAAAATTCATCAAACCGATGAGTATTCACGTCAAGTCGTCGTCATCCTCAAAATCAACCTCGTGTATATCCCCTGATGTCAAATTCCTTAAACCATTTAATTTTTAAAGATTTTTAAATCTTGTAGGATCAAAGGCTTTGGTATAAAATTTCGCTTTTTGGTCATCAGTGTGGATTTTTTCAATTCTAACCAACTTTTTCTCGTAGCAATCACGGATAAAGTGGTGTAGAATCTCAATATGTTTTGTTCGAGAGTGTTGACATGAGTTTTTAGTGATATCGATCGCAGGCTGATTATCTACATATATGGGCGTATCAAGAAATTACAGTCCGAAGTCTCTCATCTGCTGTTGAATCAGAGAATCTGGGCACAACAGCTGGATGCTGAAATGTATTCAGCCTCACAGGTAGAGAGAGCGACCGCGGTCTATTTCTTGCATTGCCATATTACCAAACGGGGCCGAAGAACTGGCAACCAGCCGTCATAGATTTGGTGTTGAGTTTGCAGCAACCGAAATCAGAATCCGAGTAACCCGCAAGATTGAAGTCGTCATGTCTAGGGTACCACAAGCCGGTGCTTGGAAATCCCTACAAATATCTCATGATATGTTTCACGGCGATCAAGTGTGAATCTCTTTGATTGGACTGATAACGGGCGCACAAGCATGTTGGATACATGATATCTGGTTGGGAAGCAGTGAGATGCATCAAGGATCTGATCATGGAGCGGTATAAAGTCTCGTCAACTTTGACTCCACTAAGATCTGGACAAAGGTCGTGATTAGGAGCTAATGGGTTTGATGCTGTTTTAGCTCCTGCCATATCGAATTTCTCCAATATGTCATGAACTTACTTCGTCTGATGGATAAAGATACCATCAGGCAACTGATCGACCTGAAGTCCCAAGAAGAACTTCATCTCCCCCATCGCGCTCATTTCAAATTTGCGCTTCATGACTTCTTTGAAATCTTTACACAGCTTGTCATTTCTCGTTCCAAAGATAATATCATCCACATATATCTGTACCATAATCAAATGCCCATCCACTTCCTTTGTAAAGAGGGTAGAATCTACGGTTCCTCTGATAAAGCCGTTGTCTGTAAGATGACTTGACAACATTTTGTACCAACCTTTTGGGGCTTGATGTAGACCATATAAGGCTTTTTTTAGAAGGTAGACCTTATCTTTGTGCATTGGATCGACGAAACCCGGTGGTAGGCCGACATACACCTCCTCTTTTACTTTTCCGTACAGGAAAGCAGATTTGACATCTAACTGGTACACCTTGAACCCTTTCCACGAGGTAAAGGCCAAGAATATGCGGATTGCTTCAAGACGGGCGACCGAGGCATAGACTTCGGTATAATCCATCCCTTCCTGCTGATGGAAACCCTGAACCACACGCACTACAATCCCTCTATCATCACGCTTGCACTTGAAGACCCATCTAGTGTTTATCTTTTTGTGATGATCAGGTAGGTCAACAAGCTTCCAGACTCCCAATTTCTGGAATTGAAGCAACTCTTCTTGCATCACGTCCACCCAGCTTTCTTCCTTTAACGCGTCCTTCCAATTTCCCGGCTCAACCTGAGAAACAAAACAACTATTAGAAAGTCTGGTTTGAAGTGGAGCAATACGATTATAGAAACAGCTTAGATCCTTGTTGATCTGATTGCGAGTTTGCACTCCCGATTGTAAGCTGCCTATAATATTCTTCGAAGGATGATAAGAAAGCGTCCTCGGCATCAATTCATTCGGAACATCTACTTGCGTTTGCAAATTTGTAATGAC
The DNA here is from genome assembly GCA_947069175.1 of Scalesia atractyloides. Taxonomy (NCBI): domain Eukaryota; kingdom Viridiplantae; phylum Streptophyta; class Magnoliopsida; order Asterales; family Asteraceae; genus Scalesia; species Scalesia atractyloides. Next base: position 55,967,124 of record CAMTDV010000001.1, on the reverse strand, counting down.
TTCATCCACAACCGGTACAAATGATGAAGCTTCATTCCTGGGGTTTGACTGATCAGCCTTTGTGTTCACGAAGCTTTCTATCTGCTCAGATCCTTCGTCGGAACTGTATCCACCATCATCGAAAGTCGGTTCCCGATCAGAGTCAGCATTTGGCTGTTGCTGGGCAGATGATTCGGCAATGTTGACAATGGGTACAGGGACATAGTCTTGAAGAGAAGTGCTCGGACCTACATCAGATGTGGTAGACATAGGAAGTGACGGGGAAATCACTAACGGTCTCGTAACTTGTTCTTGGTTAACTATTTGATGCTGTTGAAAGAGCATAAAAAGTTCTTCTGATGGCACATCTGGTAGGTCAAAAGAATTCCACAAACTATCATAGTTAAACAGCCACGGATCCCCAGGTTTCTGTGTTGGCGTTGTATATCTTTGACAATCAACATGCTATGCAAGAAACCTGGTTCATACTCGGCAAGAAAACACGTTTCTAAGGAGTAGCATAACCCATGAAGAATCCTTCCAAGGATTTTGCACCAAATTTACCAGTTGGGTCCAATACAGTACACGGTGATCCAAATGGCTCCAGAAATGCAAGATTAGGCTTTCGCTGATTCAGTAACTCGAAACATGTCTTGTTGTGCGGCTTAACTGTTAACACATGATTCAAGGTATAACACGCTGGCGCGACTGCTTCACTCCATAACTGATTGGCAATTTCGAATCAGCTAGCATAGTTCTGGCAGTCTCGATCAATGTGCGATTCTTTCATTCAGCAACTCCATTTTGTTGTGGAGTATAAGGAGCACTGAATTCATGAAAAATCCCCTTTTCATTGCAGAATTCAAGCATCCTCTTTATCTTGAACTCTGTACCGTTTTCACTACGGATTCTCTTGATTGGCAAATTATAGAGGTTTTCGAGTTTTCTGAAGAGAATCATAAGAGTTTCAAATGTTTCATCTTTGCTCTCCAGAAAGAAAACCCATGAGAACCTTGAATTAACGACAAGGAAATATAGATCACCAGAAATGGATTTAACGTTTACTGGACCGAAAAGATCCATATGTAGCCTCTCTAGTGGTAGCTTGATAGAATTCAACAGCTTTCATGGGTGCGATTTCTTGTGCTGCTCCCCCTTTTACAGCTCAAGCAATCATCAGATAAATGGAAACTCTTCAAATTAACACCCTCCACTAGGTCATTATGCACAAGATAATTCATCTTTCGCAGATGAATGTGCCCCATCTTTCTATGTCATAGTATCAAATTTTTCTCGGTAGCTTTTGAAACAAAGCATTGAACTTTCTTCGATGTTGTTGATGTGACACTCATGTCCAGAACATAAAGATCATTTTCTCTCTGAGCTCACATCAGAATCCATTCCTCCGGAATCTTGAAACCCAGTTTTAATATCAAACATTCTTTATCGTTGAAATACGTCATGAATTTCTTGTCACAAATCTGCGAAATACTGAGTAGATTGCTCTCAAGTTCTGCGATGTAGTTCACTTTATCAAACGATACAACTCCGTTTGTGAGAATTCCTTCACCAACAATCCTTCCTCCTTGCGTTCCGGCAAAACCAACATATCCTTTGCGGATAGCTTTAACGTCGTGCAACAACGCAAGCATCCCTGTCATGTGCCTGGAGGCTCCACTATCCATTATCCATTTAGACATTATCGATCATGGGAGCCCCTGCACACAAACGGAAGAAACTATTTAAACAAAGAAACCCAAGCCCTCTTGGTTTTGGTTGGGTTTGGAATGTCGAATTTCAGACCTATTTTGTTTTTATCATTCTTTTTAAGCTCGGTTTTGTTTGGAATAGAAGGTTTTGGTTCAACCTTGGACGGTTTCACTTTTGCTACCCATTTTTGCATTTTTAGATTTGCCTTTTTAGCATAAATTTTAGAATCTATTTGTCGAGATTTAGTTGATGTTTCACCAATTTTGAATTTTTAATGACATTGAAGAATTGGTTTAACATTTTTGTAGGATTCATTTGTTCTTTTCAAAATTTGCTTTGGCGCAACCATAGGTGCTTTTTATTTCTCGTCCTTGGTGAACTTTTTAGAGTGAGAAACATGTTTTGGAGATTCTTGTGAGAAATATCTTGCAATATGCCCAACAGTTTGACATTTAAAACATGTTCTACAGTCCTTTCGAACAGAAGATTCCAAAACTTGTTTCCTTTATCCTTTCTCTTTCTTGAAATCATCATTCAATTGTGTTCCGATGATTTCTTTTTCCTTCTCTGTTGTTGTCCCAAAAATGAAATTGATTTTCTTGGTAAAATTAAGTTTTGAGACTTGTTGTTCATTCGTTGCTTTTGGAAACCCAACCCTGCCCTCTTATTTTCAGGATAATCTCTGTTTTTATGATAGTTGGGTCGGTTGTCACTTTTTGATTTAGAGTAGAAAGATGCATCATGTTTATCTAAATCAGCATGACTTACCTCCACAAGCTTAAACAATTATTAACATGATCCAGATTCACGTTCTGGATGGGAAAGTCCCTCATGAGAAAATAGTTTATTTGATCCTTTCATTTATAAACTATGACATTTGGATCTTAAGTCAAACTATTTTCCGACGGTTCAGCATCAGACTCAGACTTCCGCAAGCAGGAGAACTGTACTAACCTGCCGCCGGTTACTTTATCAGGGCTCCGCAGGAGAAGAAAGAAGGTCCGGGTCCAATTTCAGAGTCACATTCGCTCTCAGAAGTTGTGTAAGTTACGTCGATGTTGGTAGGCAACTCATTTCAATGTTCAGTTTTTAGTTTTAAATTGAGTGCCTTCTCCACCCCTGCTGGCTTTTTACACGCATAACTATTCCACATAGGGGGTGGAACTCGATCGTAACTCGCACTTTTGCTTTCAACCTTTTTTTATTCTTCTTTGTTTTCAATTTTAGGTAAAATGTGATCAATGACATAAGAGCTTGTTGAATAACTGATTAACAGCTTGTTAACCCGTCAGTTTTGATTCTTACCTTCTCAAGCTCACTCTTTAGCTCACGATAGTGTTTAAGTGAATATTAATGGCCATTTGCTTGTCCATTACTATCGCTTTGAGCATCAAGAGTGTTGTGTCACTTTCTTTGAGTGCTTTTGTGTATTGTTTAACAGAGTTACTTAATTTGCCGTATGCTTCTTTAGTTGATTTGTAATCGCTTGACAAATTATATATTAAACTTTTAAGCTCAGCATATTGTGTGTCTTTTACAACATATTCATTGCATGGCTCAGCACATTTTAGACACGGTTTTTCAACCACAACCTCACTCTTAGACTCATTTAATTCATTGATGTTTGCCATGCATGCCTTGCTGATGTCATCTGACAACTTCTCCATCTTCTCAACAACTGTCTCTTCAACAACCGGCTTCTTTTGTTCTTCGCAAGATGATTGATGACTTGGTGAAAAGTAACCTGCAAAAGTTTTCAACATGTCGTTAGGCAGGAGGTGTTTAAATGCACTTCAAAAGTTCCTCCTCTTTTGATGATGTATGATAGTAATAATCATCTTCTGATGCCTCATCAAAAGCTGCCTCCAATTCTTCTTCAGGTTCTTCGATTATCTCAGCAACCAAAGCCAAACTTTCATTCTTGGAAATACATTTGTTCCAATTAAAGCCTTCATCTTCTTGAGTAACCACTAGCGCTTTATCTTTGGTCTCTGGCTGTTTATCTTCGATCTGCACCATTTGAGTTCTTGGTTGAGGATGGTGGTAAATAGCCTTCTTGTAATAGTCATCAGCAAATGGGTTCTGGTTCCCTTGAGCTTCTCTATTTGGGCATTCACACTTAAAGTAACCCTTTTCCCGACACTTAAAACAAGTAACTTTTGATTTATCAACTCCCAGTTTTCCATTCAAACCTCCCAAGTTCTCCTTTCCTGTAATTTCCATAAAGTGTTGTGCGCATCGAACGATAGATGCCATGCACCACTTGATGTCAATTAACTCCATTTCAACCGGATCTATCTGGTCATAGTCCTCTCTGGTCATTTCAGAATTTCCAATCCTTCTTACTACAAGACTATCATAGGATTCAAGAACCGATGCTAATAGAGACATGTGTTTCTTCGCGGTTTTCTCATCAAAGTTTTGTGCATTCTGGAATCCACTGCGATGTTGCACTGAAGAACCCTTTGAGTAGGATTTGACTGACTGTTTTGGTTTATTTGAGGAGTGCTTGATCCGTGTGACGACTGTGGGCTTTGAGACGTGTGAGTATTAACTGTAGCAAATGATTGAAAGCCACTGTTTAAGTTTGATGGTGAGCTTGGCGTGTTGTACGCGCTGAAGGCGTTCTTGATCTTCGGAGACTAGATTTGAGTAGTAGAACTGTTCTTGAAGTACAGATTAACATCTTGTTGAACTTGGACGATTTTGTTCTTCGCCATATTTTGCATTTCAAGTTCATGTCCCTCCAGTCTTTCAATGAAACATGGTAATGAAAAATTACCAAACTCAGTTACATTCTTCAATATGGTCAAATACGTAGGCCATTCGCCTTGAGGTAGTGAATCTGCCAACTTATCAACAAGTTCTTTGTTGGTCTTGATGATTCCCATTCTAGTCATTTGCACCACCAATTGACAATATCTTTCGATCAATTGTTTCACAATTTCTCCTTTAATCAACATAAAGATATCAAACTCTTTACTCAACAACGTCGGTTTACTCTTTCAAAGTTGAGCACTTCCCTGGAACTTCAAACAAAGAGCATTCCACAATGAATGTGCATCATCATCGTGTTGTAATAACGCTAGAATATCTTCTTTGATAGATTGTTGCTAAATGTTCAGCATTTTCTTTTTGTTTATGAACCTTCCCCCCTCAACATCCGAGAGTTGAGCTAGAATCTTTTCGAGGCCATTTTCACCTACAGGAGCTTAATATTTAACTTCGATAGCGAACCAGCAAGTAAAGTGATTTGCCTGGACCCAATTCATGAATCATTCGCTCCAACTGTCCAAATCTTCGAGGTTCATTAACTTCGTCAGTTTGGTCATGGTACCTATCTCGTTTTCGAGATTCATGTTTTGAGTTGCTGTGGTCGTGACTGCCGATGTAGCGAATGCGTTGTAAAATTCGTTTGACATTTTTCTGTAAAAATTCAGAAACACACTTTTCGAACAAACTGGTTAGTGCGGAAAAATTCTTTCGTGCGGTTATCAAAACAATTCGTGCGATCAAGATCCATTCGTACGAACCAGAAATTTGTATGAACAATGTGACAAAAATAAGTAACTCGTACGAACCAGAATGTTATTCGTACGAATGGAGTTTCACTCGTAAGAACGAGATGCTCGTACGGATGTGTAACTAGTGCGAATCACTAAGTTTCACTCGTACGAACTTGTAAATTTTTAGAAACTTCTGGTTATTTGTTCGCACGAATGGTTTAAAGTTGTTCGTGCGAATGGTATCTCTACTCGTCCGAAACAACTAAGTCTCCAAACAGATGAATTTTGCCGATTTTAACATGACTAAGCTCGATTTTAGATCTGAAATTGTTAAGGATTGTTTAGAATTGATTTTAACGGAATATCCTACAATCCTGGTCTAATTTGTCCATAATTTCATCCAAATCCGAGATCAGTTTGGGAGAAATGTAGAAGTAGAAAGCTGCATCAGTGAATCTGATCTAAAACAATTGGTAGCCTTCAGAACTTGGCGTTTGTCGGCAGATCAGGACTCAAGGCTCTGATACCACTTGTGAACGGGGGATCGGCTCCTCCGATGAGCAACCGGTGTGATCTAACTCAGCTAGCAGAGGCAAAATTCATTGCTAGGGAGGATGACAAACGAACAAGAAAGATCTTACTGTTTAACTGCTCTGAATTGTATTAATTGACATACAAGTACAAAGGCGATTAAAGAAATCAGCAGGGCTTCGCCATACCAACTGAACTAACAATACTAGCTCTGACACAACACTCCTCTATTTATAGGTCGACATGACTCGTACTGGAGTGTGTGAAACAGACGGTGTGACTCGTGCGAGTGGTTGCTTCGTACGAGTAACAGAGTATCACTTATACGAGCCAACTGACCCACTCGTACGAGTCAACTTACAAACAATCAATAATATTTATAAAAAAGACGTTTAAGCCCTATATACAATATCGACACACCCTCCTAGACGTAGGTAATAGACATAATGCCCTAAGAGATTGAAATTTTTTTCAAGATTTTGTCGATAAATACGAGTTGTTCCTGGACACCGTCGAGAGAATTTCATGCCAAATTTTTTGTGACCAAAATTTTCAATAAAATGGATAATAATGAGATGGTGTTTGATGAAGGAATTGACGAGGATATTCCTACTGGGTATGTTTACGAAAGATAGTATCCTGAAGAGGTTGAGGCTTTACAAATGTTCATGTCATCTCAATCTAATACTTTTGTTACAAGTGCAGGTTTTTCTAATGAACAAAGTCAAAGCACAAAGAGCGAAGAAGAAGAGAAACAATTTAAAGTGGAAGATAGAGAAGATGTTATTCATAATATGTTTAAATCATCTATGCCTCCTCACATGTGTAATGCTTTTGCAGGATTCTTCGACGAACAAAAACAAAGTGTAAACTACGATGACGTTCTACAAAAACCAGATCATTCTTAAGGAGAAGATGAAATTTTTGAAGTTAATCAGAAGCTAAAAGTTGAAAGAGTCGAGGAAGAGAAGGAAGTTGAAAAGAATAAGAAAATCAAGATAGAACGACTTGCACAAAATGTATAGAGCCATGCAGATATAAAGAGCAAAGTGCTCAAAACCGTGTGAATCATGTAATGTTAAAGATGAGAGATATAAAGATCTGATATGTCATACAGATAATCTATCAAGAGATTACAATCAAATGAAAGAAGCTTATGACAAGCTAAGCCATACCATCAAAATTCACCGTGATGCTAATATGAAAGATGGTGCTACAATCGACATGTTGAAAGCTACGATAGTGGATAAACAGATGGCAATCAATATTCATATGAACAATATTGCCGATCTAAAACAAGAATTGGAGAAAGTCAGATTCGAAGCGAAAGGTCAACAAATTGTTAATTAGTTACTCCATAAGTTCATACATAATTTATAATATTATTCCCAAACAAGAAGTAAAAACTGTCAAGGAAGAGAATAAAGTGGAGTTCAGAACAATGACTCGGGTTATCATCATGTTCCTCCTCCAATATGGAACAATTACTCTAGATGAAATCATGAAGGAGAGGAGAAGACGCTCAATCTGAACCTGAAAATGGAACAAAAATTCGAGTTGCATGAGAACATAGATGTGACCTATGAATGTGATTCTGATGTGCTTACAAAAGTGCTCGAAAATGTTTTTGAAAACACAGATGCTGAAGAGTAATTCAAATTCCCGTTCTGATAATAAAGAAAGTTTTCATAAGAATTATGTTTCAAAATCAAAACCAAGTTTGAATGATGATCCTAAGATGGTAGCATACAAAGTGAAAGGATCTGACAAACTATTTTCTTATGAAGAATCCCTCATTCCGAACATGGATGTTAAAAAATTGAAAAAGTGTTTAAATTAGTTGAAATGAGTTTGTCAGAGCTTAGAAAGTTAAAAACTCTTACAGGTCCAAATCATAAAGGTAAAAAATATTCTGAACACAAAAGAAAAGGTTTGGGATATGCTAAGAAGAAGAAAAACAATCACATGTTGTGAAAACCTGATTATTCAAAGAAAATAAATTTTATTTTCGAAACAATTTCAGAAAAGGAAAAAGAAAGTTTGGGAAAAAAGCAATCAAATGATAAGTTTGATGTTAGAAAACAACAACTAAAACATGTTAAGGAATGTTTTCGATGTAATAAAGTTGGACATATTGTTAGACAATGTCCACAGTCAAAGCCTAAATCTGTTTTCGGTGTTAAGAAAAGTTCAGGAGATTTAAAGCAAAACTCACCAATGTGTGTACCAACACAAGTTTGGAAACAAGTCAAAAAATCTACAAACATAGTGAAACAAGTTAACACTAAATTTTCAAAATTCAAAGTCGGTGAACTTCAAAAACTGCTGAACAAAAAGATTTTATATTGTATTTCAAGAAAGCAATGTTTAAAAACCAAATATGGGTGATGAAAAAGGGAGTTTTTCCTGTAAAAGTTGAAAAATTTGTGTCAACCAGGAAGTCAGAAAGGGTTGAACAAAATGGGTAATAAAAGAAAAATCTGTTGAAAAGACTGAACAATCAATGAAAATTGAAATTTTAGAAGATTTTCCTAACTTGAGAAAGTCACAAATAAACCTGATTGTGAAAAGAAAATAAAAACTAAGGTTGAATCTAAATTGAAAAATCTTGGGTTAAACTATTCAATGATTGTTTGCATTCATATGAAGGATCTTTCGAAAGATAAAGTAACATGAAGACTGAGTTTCCTAGCACATAATAAGGATTTTTGGGCCGGGGTAACTTGTTCTACATAAAGGCCATGATTGAATTTTCAATAACGTTTACTTTACACTTTTATAATGTTTTTAAGAAAATTTGAAAATTTCGCAGAACCCTCACTGTTGATTAGACAAAACTGATTGAAAAGGTTGTTGAGTAAAATGTTTTCTTTTAATCAAAAGGGTCTAAGGTTTTGTCATCATGAGGGGAAAAGGGATTAAAAAGAAAAAAATGCGAAGCAGTAATGGATGGCGAATTGAAGTAATTCGCGTCGGTTTCTGACATTTTATAGTTTTAGAATTTCTTTCTCTAAAAACAAAAATCCAAAATATGTTTTTGATTTTAGGAGGAGAAATGTTGTAAAAAATACAAAAACATTAAAAAATGCAAAGATGTAACAAACATGAAGAAGACAAAAAGGATTTTCATGTGCAAAGAGGAAATGATAGCACATCAGTGGACTATCAAGGAATGCTAAAGATTTGAAGTGTTCAAAATTTTAAGCAGGTTCCGCTGAGGATGTGCTAGTAGGCTTTGTACAATCAGAAGATTGTTTCTGAGATATAAACTTAAAAGAAAAAGCTTCTTAATTAGTGGCTTAACATCTCTCGGATATATGGTCTTAGTACACCGAAATTTCATTTGAGAGATTGTTGGATTCTAAGATACTAGGTCTTTATAAATAATTGATAGCTGGGGTATTATACAAGTTCTTATGATTTTGCGTTGGCAATGGACTAGAACTTGTAGAATAGTTTTGCTTTTAAAACCCAAAAACTGAAGCAAATTGTAAGAAGCGAAAGATCCAACAATTGCTGTAAAAGATTTCAAATTGGAATACTACTTTCATGAGGAGCCTTCATCTCTTTGTCGGTATGGTGGTACTAACCTGAGCTCTCAAGGTCTCGCATTACCTGCATACAGATATCAGTTAGATATATTCACTTGTAAGATGAAATCCAAGGAATCTTGATAGGGGAGTATATTCTTAGGTGGGAAACAAGGTTAAGTCAAGTTTCTATAATTACTTTACGTATCACGGAACAATTGAGAAATGTGTAGAGGTTTAAGTGGATAGGTATACTTACAATCTAAGTGAATCTATTTAAAAGTCTTATAAAGGTCAACGGTACAGGTGATATGCCTCAGAACTGATATGATCCTCTAATACAAACTTAACTAAAATATGTTTTGTAAATATATTTATACATAGTGTGATATCCCGGGTTTTTCGGATAACTTAAACGTAATACTTGTCAATCTAATTACGTGCTATGTGTACGAACGTGTACGAACTAAATGAATAAGTGATAAGTGTTTGTGTAATTGTTTTAGTTATCCAATATATGTATGTATAATAAATATGCACACGAACCGAACCGCGACACAAACACAAACCGAACTCTTTGTGAAACTAGGAAACTTGGAACCCAAGTCTTCGGCCAAAAGAGAACAAGAATCAAAGATCAAACCTAAACTTTAATACTCTAACCACTCGGCCGCAAAACCCAAACCAAACCAAATCAGATTTTCGACCGAGATCAAACCCAAACCAACCACCCAAGTCCCTCGGCCATGAATACTTATCTAGAACCGTAAACCTCATCTTGTTGCCTATATATACAACTCACATGCATCTTCCTTCACAATTCCTAAAACCCTAACAAGTAAAACAGCCGTCGGCTGCTTCCTCATGCTCCATTGATCGCAAAACAGCTTCCATTCGTTCATCATCTCGATCTAATCAGCCGGTTCACTTTCTCGGTCGCTAACAGCCGGTCACCTTCAGTCCCTTTTCGGTTTTGGTCGCGAGATCAGCTTTCCTTCTCTCGGTCTCAGCAAGCAGCAGCCCTCGCCATCTTCCCTCATCGTATTCACGGTTCGTTTACATTGTTATTAAAAGATTAGAGGTTATCTATGATTACAAGATCATGTTCGGATTATGTGTATGCTTGAATGTTTAGTTGTCTCGGATTACATGTATGCTTGAATGTTTGGTTGTCTCGGATTATATGTATGCTTGGATGCTTAGTTGTTGCGGATATATGTGTCTTGATTGTTGATGTTCTCAGATCGCATGACGGTATAGTTTCGGATTGTTAACACAAGATTGAGAGTTTGCATGTTGTTTGAAAACTGAGTATGTAGGCTGTGATTCGTTATAAAGACAAAGTTATTGTGTAGGGTTTGCATGGATAGGTTATTAGTATTAATCTAGGACTAGAAATCAGAGCTAGATCGCTTAGGGTAATCGCATGAACGGGTTATACGAGTTCAGGATAAACATATGCAGAAAACAGCCTGCTGAATAATAGTTACAGCCGACTTCATCTGGCTGTAACTTGGTCGTTAGTTGTCGAAAAACGGATTTTCTAATGTCTAGAACGTAGAGATTTCAATAAGGAATCTAATGGCGCTGGATTCATAATTTTCTGAAGTCGTTTGATATTTTTAAAGGGCTAAACAAGTTCAGTAGCTAAAGCTGTGAAAATTCTGGAATTTGGTTGGTTGTTTATCAAGCTAGATTTTAAAATCAGTAGACAGTTGAGTCATGATTTTTGTACAGCAACAAGGTATAGAAATTTCCGGGCAACTCCAACTAGAATTTCGTTAATCGGACGATCAGTGATTTTTAAATAAATTCTTCCGTGGACTGCAGTCAGAAAGCGGTAAATCTGACTGCAGCTTAGTGAATTAATATTTATGGTTAATTGGTAAAGATTTAGGACTTGGAAAAATTATATAAATTTCTATGGTATAAATGTCACCTACTGTAAAAATATGGGAATTTTTGGAATGTTAGAACTATTTTATAAAAATCCTAGAAAACAGCTGAATAATTGAGTGTTAAGCAGAAAGTTGATAACTTGTGATTTTATGCATTAAAGTGTTGCATGGATTTGGAATGTGTTCATGATAAGTTGTTTGATTACTATGATCACATGAGAATACTTGCATGCATGTTTGAGTGTTAGATATGTTGTTGGTATGTATCACTTTGTGAATAAATTGTGTGTGGAATTTGTATTGGTGTGATTACACACTGACGTGTAATTAATTGGTTTGTTAGGACGCAACTAGCGGTCCCACCTCTTATAACATCTTTGCTACACTAACCGAGCAAATAAAGGTGAGTTCACGGCCCCTAACTTTATCCGGTTTTTAAACAACAGGGGGAGAAACATGTATACACTCTCAAACTCAAACTCTTTACGTTATACGATTTAACGTCACATAACTACACGGTAACTAAGTTAATGTTAATGTAATGTTATGGTCACTAAGCAGCTTTATCACTTAAGTCCTCGACAATCTCCTCGGATCGTTAGTATTTGGGTTAAATAGCGGGGGAATTATAAGTAGTACTACTGGGTCTGACGAGCCCCATCCGAGCTAGTCGCGCTAGCCGACCGGGTATGGTCAACGGGTGTATGATTGGCCTAACATCGCCATGGTCATGTGATAGGCCTGGCAAAACGGAGGCACAACTGTCAGCTTCGATCGCGAACTCTTACGTGACATGACTTTAGGCTAGCTACCTATATACATTAATATTGAACTTAATTACGGATCAACTTAATATTCCGGGTTTGGAATATTGGAAACATCAACTAAATATTCCGGGTTTGGAATATTGGAAACATCAACTTATTATCCCGGGTTGGGGATAATGGAAACAACAACTTAATATTTCGGGTTTGGAATATTGGAAGCAACAACTTATTATTCCGGGATTGGAATAATGGAACTGATATGTTATCCCGGGTTGGGGATAACGGAGTAACAAACTATAACGGAGTAAACAAACTAAACCGAACAAATGAATTTATGAAAACCTGTGAACTCACTCATCTTTAATGTTGACACTTGTTTCTTTACATGTTTCTCAGGACGCTAGGAGCTCTAGGTGCACGCACATGCATTGAACAAGACATCTTTATCGAGTCTCATTTATTAATATTGTTTTGGGATTTTTCAAGTTGTTTTGGCGTTTGTGTTGGCGCCCGCATCATTACTTATTTATGCTTCCGCTCAATCTTAAAACTAATGCTCTGCTAAATATTGGTAATTGATATAAAATCTACAATGAACGATTTTGGAAAACGTATAATCAAATCATGTAGAGTCGTTCGACGTACTAGTGTTTCAGATTCTGGTTTGTTCACACGCCTCGCGGTAAAACTCCGCAAGTGGAAATTGAGGGTGTGACAGATTGGTATCAGAGCCACTAGCTATAGAGAACCAGGTTTGCATTAGAAGTAGACCTAAACTATAGCTGATATCACGACACTAGACTTAGTTTGGCACCGAATTATTATATCTTGTTATATACCCCAACTGTGTTTGGTAGACTATGCCTTCATGATAAGGAATGAAAACAACTGATAACTAACTACACGACCTAACAGACAATGTCATCATCCTCATCGTCATCATCATCCGACAGACTTACGCCACCAAGAGCACTAGGAAAGGCACCAATGGTGGAACCCATACTACCTTATGGCGTAGAGACACGCTCAGCGGCGAGGAAAAGGCTCGCTCTGGGGGAGGAGTCGTCGTTGCGCCTAACTATTGCTGTACCGGTTGAACCGGTTAATCCTGTAGAAATAGGAATCGACATGCTTAGAATCCTAGTGCACACACAACAAAAACAGTTAGAAAGAATGCAGGAAACCATCTTAGCACAAGGATGGATGATCCGACACCTTACAGGAAAGACCGACTCGCTCGAGGAAGAGCATCGTACGAGTAAGATAGCTCGTAATACCATAGCCAGAGATCTGCGTGCTGAGCAGATAAGAGCTGACTGGCTTGAGGACAGAGTCCTGGAAAATAGTTGGAACATTCAGGAACTGCAAAATCAAGCACTTGACCCAGCACCGGCCCCTCCAGTGCCGGTAGAGGAGGATCCAGAAGAAGATCCAGAGGAGGATCCTGAAGAGGATCCGGAGGAGGACCCAGCTGAGGAAGCTGGAAATGCCGCACAGGATGACGGCAACGACAGTGACTTGGGGAATGGAGATGTAGACGACTGACTAACGTCTCGTTTATATTATTTGTTTTCCTTCAGTTTATTATTTTCCCACTTGTATTTAAACCTGAGACTTTATAGTGAATTCGTATGTTTGATTGCACTTTTGTAAGACGTTGAAATTCCAGTTAATCAAGTATTTCTTTGACTATTTAACATATTGAGTTGGCATAACTTAATAATCATTAAAGTACGAAGTAGGATAACTATATTGGACATATAGACTTATCGGGGTGTGTTTGTGTTGTGTTTCGAAGATCTAAATGGCGACGGGAAGACGTGGAAACCTTAACTTGACGCCCGAAGAGCTAGCTGCCATGATTCAGGAGCATGTGAACGCAGCTTTAGCGGGTGTTCAGAACCAGCCGGCAGGTAACCATTATTAAATTTTCGCGTGAAAATCTAATAGTGAGGTTAGTAAAGTTCCTTGCTGACTTCCTGTTCTCTGTCAGCAGGAGGGGGCTTTAACCCCTATAAGATGTTCCTTGACGCAAAGCCTAGCAAATTCTCAGGGGCGGAAGGACCCATTGGATTGGTCCGCTGGATCGAAAAATTAGAATCCGTTTTTGAAATGTGCAACTGCCTAGAGGCAAACAAGGTCAAATACGCAGCCTCAATGCTGGAAGATGGGGCACTGACATGGTGGAATGCCCAAGTCCAAACACGTGGACTGTTAGCTGCAAATGTAATGGCATGGACTGAGTTCAAGGCCCTGATTAAAGAGGAGTACTGTCCACGAGACAGAGTGCAACAGTTAGAGCAAGCTTTATGGAAACACAAGATGGTGGGATCGGAGATTGAAGCTTACACCGCAAAACATCATGATTTAGTATTTCTGTGTCCCGAATTAGCCAACACTGTGGAGAAAAGACTCGAGTTCTATCTCGGGGGTTTGGTTCCGGAAATTCAGGGCATGGTAATGGCTAGTAACCCTGTAACAGAACATCAAGCAATCCGATTGGCTCACAAACTCACCGATAAAGCGGTGGAACAGAAGAAACTGTCAGCACGGGGTACAACTGAAGTTGCCCCGGATAACAAAAGAAAATTTGAAGACTCCACTGTTCGACAGTCTTCGTCATCTCATCCGCAGCAAGGGAACCAGAAACGGTTCAATCACTACCACAGCCACCGGGGTCATCAAAATCATTCCAACAACAACAACAACTACTACAACAACAACAACCAGAATGCAGGCGGCTATGTAGGTCGAAAGCCGCAGTGCAACCGCTGCAATCTTCACCATAACGGCCCTTGTGCCGGAAATCGCTGCCAAAGATGTGGCAAGGTGGGACATGCGGCAAAGGATTGTCGTGGGGAAATCATGTCTCGACAAAATCAAAATCAGCCCCAGGGTCAGCAGCAGGGTATAAACCGGGGATGCTATCAGTGTGGTAGCACTGCTCATTTCGGAAGAGACTGCCCACAGTTGCGCAACAACAACAATAATGGTGGAAACAACCACAACCACAACAACCACAACAATAATAACAACAACAATAATGGGAACGGTGGCACAGGAGGTGCCAAAGGTCGTGCATTTACATTGGGCCGCGGAGAGGCCAGAAACGACACGAACGTGGTCACCGGTAAGTTTCCCCTTAATGAACATTTTGCTTCTGTGCTTTTTGATACGGGTGCGGATAGGAGCTTTATATCTGAGTCTTTTAGGAAGAACCTAAATCTCACGCTTAAACCATTAGAGACCCCTTATGTGATAGAATTAGCCAATGGTAAATCGGTAGATGTGACCCAAATCGTATCCGGCTGTCAACTCAAACTCGCGGGCCACACTTTTACCATCGATCTGATGACAACTACTCTGGGTAGTTTTGACGTGGTAGTCGGAATGGACTGGCTATCCGACGTCCGGGCTGAAGTTCTCTACTTCGAAAAGTCTATCCGTATTCCACTCTCGAACGACGAAATCCTGACGGTACAAGGCGACAAGGCAAGCGCCGTCACCAACATTATCTCATTTATGAAAGCGCAGAAGTATCTTCGGAGAAAGAACACTTTCGCTTTACTCGCACTGATTACCGAACAGCCTAAGGACGAGAAACGTATAGAAGACATCCCTGTCGTCCGTGATTTTTCCGATGTATTCCCAGAAGAACTACCTGGTCTTCCACCACATCGACAATTGGAGTTTGAAATCGAATTGGCAAGCAATGCAACTCCCATCGCCAAAGCTCCATACCGCCTAGCTCTAGCCGAGCTGCAGGAGCTGTCTACCCAACTTCAAGAGCTGCTAGAAAAAGGATTTATCCGACCAAGCGTTTCGCCATGGGGAGCTCCAGTCCTGTTTGTCAAGAAGAAGGACGGGACTTTCCGCATGTGCATCGACTATAGGGAACTCAACAAGGTTACTGTCAAGAACCGATACCCGTTACCTCGCATCGACAACCTATTCGACCAACTGCAAGGGTCAAGTTACTACTCTAAGATCGATTTACGGTCCGGTTATCATCAGCTACGCGTCAGGGAGGAGGATATCGCTAAGACGGCATTTCGCACTCGGTATGGCCATTACGAGTTCTTGGTCATGCCATTCGGTCTCACTAACGCACCTGCGGTGTTCATGGACCTCATGAACCGCGTGTGTAAACCATACCTCGACAAATTTGTCATTGTGTTCATCGATGACATACTCATCTACTCCAAAAGTAAAGAAGAGCATGCTGAGCATCTACGATTACTGCTAGGATTACTTCAACAGGAAAAGCTATATGCCAAGCTCTCGAAGTGTGATTTCTGGATCTGGGAAGTTCAGTTTCTCGGGCACGTCGTGAATGAAAAGGGTATCCATGTAGACCCTGCCAAGATTGAAGCCATTAAAAACTGGGAAGCACCTAAGACACCGACGGAGATCCGCCAATTCTTAGGATTGGCTGGTTATTACAGACGCTTCATCGAGGGGTTTTCAAAGATTGCACAACCGCTCACTACCCTCACCCAGAAAGGTATCAAGTATACTTGGGGTGACAAGCAAGAAGCAGCATTTCAATTGCTGAAGCAGAAACTTTGCAGTGCACCCATTCTGTCCTTGCCGGAAGGGACAGATGACTTCGTAGTGTATTGTGATGCTTCCATTCAGGGATTGGGATGCGTACTCATGCAACGCGATAAGGTCATCGCGTATGCGTCGCGACAGCTGAAGGTTCACGAGAAAAACTACACGACACATGACCTGGAATTGGGAGCAGTAGTGTTTGCACTTAAGATTTGGAGACACTACCTCTATGGAACGAAATGCACAATTTTTACTGACCACAAAAGCCTCCAACACATCTTTGATCAGAAAGAGTTGAACATGCGACAGCGTCGCTGGGTCGAACTCTTGAACGATTATGAGTGTGCCATTCGGTATCACCCGGGTAAAGCTAACGTGGTAGCTGATGCCCTCAGTAGGAAGGAACACTTAAAACCTCGTCGTGTACGAGCACTACAACTCACTATTCATTCGGGGCTACCCGATCAAATACGCGACGCCCAGTTAGAAGCAGTTAAAGGGGAAAACATCAAAGCCGAATCAGTGGGAAAAATGGAACGCGATTGGGAAGTAAAGCCTAATGGAGCCCGGTATTTTATGAATCGCATATGGGTACCTCTCTACGGAAACCTCAGAGAGCTAGTCATGGATGAAGCTCACAAATCTCGATACTCCGTCCATCCGGGTTCGGATAAGATGTATCAAGACCTTAAAGTTGCGTATTGGTGGCCCAACATGAAAGCCGATATAGCCACCTACGTGAGTAGATGTTTGACTTGTTCAAAAGTCAAGGTGGAGTATCAAAAGCCATCGGGGCTACTCCAACAACCTGAGATCCCAGTGTGGAAGTGGGATCAGATCTCAATGGATTTCATCACTAAACTCCCGCGAACCTTGGGTGGTTGCGATACCATCTGGGTGATTGTGGATCGTTTAACTAAGTCCGCACACTTCCTAGCTATTAAAGAAACAGATAAGATGGAGAAGTTGACTCACATCTACATTAAGGAAGTAGTTTCTCGGCACGGAGTGCCAACGTCCATCATCTCAGATAGAGATGCTCGTTTCACGTCAAACTTCTGGCAGTCACTCCAGAAAGCGTTGGGAACACGCTTGGATATGAGCACAGCTTATCACCCTCAGACTGATGGTCAAAGTGAAAGGACCATACAAACCTTGGAAGACATGCTTAGAGCATGCGTAGTAGACTTCGGAAATAATTGGGAAATTCACCTGCCTCTAGTAGAATTCTCATATAACAACAGCTATCACACGAGTATTTCGGCAGCACCGTTTGAGGCATTATACGGTCGTAAATGTAGATCACCGGTCTGCTGGGCAGAAGTCGGTGACAGCCAACTCACAGGCCCTGAATTAATTCTTGAGGCTACTGAAAAGATTGTACAAATAAGAAACCGCATGGCGGCGGCACGAGATCGACAGAAAAGCTACGCTGATCAACGACGCAAACCGCTCGAATTTCAAGTAGGCGACCGCGTCCTACTAAAGGTGTCACCCTGGAAGGGTGTAATCCGCTTTGGAAAACGGGGCAAACTTAACCCACGGTATGTAGGCCCGTTTGAAATCTTGAAACGAATCGGACCCGTAGCATATCAATTAGACCTTCATGCCGAACTCAGTGGAGTTCACAACGTATTTCACGTGTCAAATCTGAAGAAGTGTCTATCAGATGAAACTTTAGTTATTCCATTGGATGAGATCCAAGTGGATGAACAACTACACTTCGTGGAAAAGCCTATTGAGATCATGGATCGCGAGATCAAGACTCGAAGGCACAGCAAGATTCCAATCGTTAAAGTTCGTTGGGACTCTAAGCGTGGACCGGAGTTCACGTGGGAAAGAGAGGATCAAAGGAAATGCAAATACCCACACCTCTTCACAACTGAGCAGCAAACTAACGATACCAGTAACTAAATTTTCGGGACGAAAATTCTTTCAACAATGGGATGATGTGACAACCTGGAAATTTCTCATACTTTCGTGTACTATTGTTGACTAAATTCTTGTGCATGGCACTTGGAAATCTTTGTGTATGACACTTGGGAACTTCTTGTAACATTGCGTACCATCATTAACGAACTAGCTCTTTGTGCGTGGCACTCTGAACATGTACGCTACATACTAAACCGCGTTTACTCAATTTTCGGGACGAAAATTCTTTCAACATGGGGATAATGTGATATCCCGGGTTTTTCGGATAACTTAAACGTAATACTTGTCAATCTAATTACGTGCTATGTATACGAACGTGTACGAACTAAATGAATAAGTGATAAGTGTTTGTGTAATTGTTTTAGTTATCCAATATATGTATGTATAATAAATATGCACACGAACCGAACCGCGACACAAACACAAACCGAACTTTGTGAAACTAGGAAACTTGGAACCCAAGTCTTCGGCCAAAAGAGAACAAGAATCAAAGATCAAACCTAAACTTTAATACTCTAACCACTCGGCCGCAAAACCCAAACCAAACCAAATCAGATTTTCGACCGAGATCAAACCCAAACCAACCACCCAAGTCCCTCGGCCATGAATACTTATCTAGAACCGTAAACCTCATCTTGTTGCCTATATATACAACTCACATGCATCTTCCTTCACAATTCCTAAAACCCTAACAAGTAAAACAGCCGTCGGCTGCTTCCTCATGCTCCATTGATCGCAAAACAGCTTCCATTCCTTCATCATCTCGATCTAATCAGCCGGTTCACTTTCTCGGTCGCTAACAGCCGGTCACCTTCAGTCCCTTTTCGGTTTCGGTCGCGAGATCAGCTTTCCTTCTCTCGGTCTCAGCAAGCAGCAGCCCTCGCCATCTTCCCTCATCGTATTCACGGTTCGTTTACATTGTTATTAAAAGATTAGAGGTTATCTATGATTACAAGATCATGTTCGGATTATGTGTATGCTTGAATGTTTAGTTGTCTCGGATTACATGTATGCTTGAATGTTTGGTTGTCTCGGATTATATGTATGCTTGGATGCTTAGTTGTTGCGGATATATGTGTCTTGATTGTTGATGTTCTCAGATCGCATGACGGTATAGTTTCGGATTGTTAACACAAGATTGAGAGTTTGCATGTTGTTTGAAAACTGAGTATGTAGGCTGTGATTCGTTATAAAGACAAAAGTTATTGTGTAGGGTTTGCATGGATAGGTTATTAGTATTAATCTAGGACTAGAAATCAGAGCTAGATCGCTTAGGGTAATCGCATGAACGGGTTATACGAGTTCAGGATAAACATATGCAGAAAACAGCCTGCTGAATAATAGTTACAGCCGACTTCATCTGGCTGTAACTTGGTCGTTAGTTGTCGAAAAACGGATTTTCTGATGTCTAGAACGTAGAGATTTCAATAAGGAATCTAATGGCGCTGGATTCATAATTTTCTGAAGTCGTTTGATATTTTTAAAGGGCTAAACAAGTTCAGTAGCTAAAGCTGTGAAAATTCTGGAATTTGGTTGGTTGTTTATCAAGCTAGATTTTAAAATCAGTAGAGAGTTGAGTCATGATTTTTGTATAGAAACTAGGTATAGAAATTTCCGGGCAACTCCAACTGGAATTTCGTTAATCGGACGATCAGTGATTTTTAAATAAATTCTTCCGTGGACTGCAGTCAGAAAGCGGTAAATCTGACTGCAGCTTAGTGAATTAATATTTATGGTTAATTGGTAAAGATTTAGGACTTGGAAAAATTATATAAATTTCTATGGTATAAATGTCACCTACTGTAAAAATATGGGAATTTTTGGAATGTTAGAACTATTTTATAAAAATCCTAGAAAACAGCTGAATAATTGAGTGTTAAGCAGAAAGTTGATAACTTGTGATTTTATGCATTAAAGTGTTGCATGGATTTGGAATGTGTTCATGATAAGTTGTTTGATTACTATGATCACATGAGAATACTTGCATGCATGTTTGAGTGTTAGATATGTTGTTGGTATGTATCACTTTGTGAATAAATTGTGTGTGGAATTTGTATTGGTGTGATTACACACTGACGTGTAATTAATTGGTTTGTTAGGACGCAACTAGCGGTCCCACCTCTTATAACATCTTTGCTACACTAACCGAGCAAATAAAGGTGAGTTCACGGCCCCTAACTTTATCCGGTTTTTAAACAACAGGGGGAGAAACATGTATACACTCTCAAACTCAAACTCTTTACGTTATACGAATTTAACGTCACATAACTACACGGTAACTAAGTTAATGTTAATGTAATGTTATGGTCACTAAGCAGCTTTATCACTTAAGTCCTCGACAATCTCCTCGGATCGTTAGTATTTGGGTTAAATAGCGGGGGAATTATAAGTAGTACTACTGGGTCTGACGAGCCCCATCCGAGCTAGTCGCGCTAGCCGACCGGGTATGGTCAACGGGTGTATGATTGGCCTAACATCGCCATGGTCATGTGATAGGCCTGGCAAAACGGAGGCACAACTGTCAGCTTCGATCGCGAACTCTTACGTGACATGACTTTAGGCTAGCTACCTATCTACATTAATATTGAACTTAATTACGGATCAACTTAATATTCCGGGTTTGGAATATTTGAAACATCAACTTATTATCCCGGGTTGGGGATAATGGAAACAGCAACTTAATATTCCGGGTTTGGAATATTGGAAGCAACAACTTATTATTCCGGGATTGGAATAATGGAACTGATATGTTATCCCGGGTTGGGGATAACGGAGTAACAAACTATAACGGAGTAAACAAACTAAACCGAACAAACGAATTTATGAAAACCTGTGAACTCACTCATCTTTAATGTTGACACTTGTTTCTTTACATGTTTCTCAGGACGCTAGGAGCTCTAGGTGCACGCACATGCATTGAACAAGACATCTTTATCGAGTCTCATTTATTAATATTGTTTTGGGATTTTTCAAGTTGTTTTGGCGTTTGTGTTGGCACCCGCATCATTACTTATTGATGCTCCCGCTCAATCTTAAAACTAATGCTCTGCTAAATATTGGTAATTGATATAAAATCTACAATGAACGATTTTGGAAAACGTATAATCAAATCATGTAGAGTCTTCGACGTACTAGTGTTTCAGATTCTGGTTTGTTCACACGCCTCGCGGTAAGACTCCGCAAGTGGAAATTAAGGGTGTGACACATAGTTATTTCATTATAGTTCATGATTAATTTCGACTTCCGATGATGAAAAGTTGATTTTCAAAGTCTAGAGCTGCTAAACAAAAATCAGAAATTTAAAATTGTCCAAAAATGATTAAAGTTCATTAAGTTGAGAGTGTCAGAAAATGATTAACGTTCATTAAGTTGAGACTTAAATTTGAGTTAAACATAAGTTTGCTCTCATAAGATCAATCAAGGTCATTAATTTGAACTTGATAGATGAATCAGATAATCAAGGTCATTAATTAGGACTTGATTAACTGAGAGGGTTTATAAATGAGAAAAAAGATTAAAATTTATAATTTTAATATTTAGAAATTTCAAACTTTGAATCTGAAATGTTTATTTGAATGTATGAAAGAATAAACAGGAAGTTAAATGTAAGGGAGAGCATGATAGAAATGTTGAATGATGATAAAGAATGCTCAAAGAAAGGGGGAGTGTGCTGATACGCAATGTTTTCTATTCAAGATCAAAGAAAATAGAAGACTGTTAATGATGTCTGAAGATCAAGAAAGTTAAAGCTATTAAAGTTTTGAAGAAACTTAAAGAATTTTAAAGACACTAGATCTTAAATGAAGATTCGAGGACTATGACAACAGCCAAAGGGAGACTGTTGATGGATATGTGTGTCGCCTACGTCATCGAATAGTATCGAGTCTGTATATAGCTGCATAATCTTAGAATGTATGTTGATCACTTCGCACGAAGTGGATATGCACTTCGTACGAAGTGAAACTATCCTCGTACAAAGGAGATTTACCTTCGTACGAAGATAGAATCTAGTTTTTTACGAAGGTAATGTGTTGTCCATATATAGAGGTGCAAGCTAGTTCATTTGTAACGTTTTGCGATTGGGATGGCGGAGTTCTTTCTGACTGTTTCTAGGATCAGTAACGTACAAGTTAATGAAACGGTGATTAAAGTGAATATAGCGTGTTTACAATGTCGGACATGCACAGCCGTGCGTCTTTGTTGCACCCCTGTGCGTCCTCTGATCTTCGGAAGCATGCCCGTGTGACCAAACATGCATCCATTTTTTCGGACATGCATGACCATGCACGCACTTTGTCGCCAAATCAACCACTTGCTCAATCCATACCCTACAGCTGACGTAATGATTAGACATGTATAGTGCACGGACGTGCACTTTAAGCACACGGTCGTACACTTTGCAAAAAGTTGTATAAAACAGAGTAGACGCATTCTAAACAATTATTGGATATTTTTGCAAGCTTTTGGGCGATTTTGAAGCTTCGGAAACAACCTTCTTGGGTCGGATTCAAGCCTCCTAGTTGCAAAAAAACCTATTTATCATCCAATCCATCTAATCCTTGCTTAGTGATGGTTTGAATCCTTGTTCTTTCCATCATTTTGGTTGTATTTCAAGCATCGATTTGATGTATTCTATATTATTGTAGCCTTAGGGCAAAAACACGAGTTTACTTATTTTATGAACAAACATTATTATGTTAATCTTTGTATGAAACTTTGGTACTTTTCATGTTAAGTCTTGATGATCATATGGAAAACATGTTTCATTGATGTTGGATTCTTGATTATATTTGGTTATTTTGGATGATTAATGAATGTTTAGTTGAGATATGTTGAAAAATCCTTGTAAGCACTTGTTAGTAAGCTATTAACTTGTTAATATGTTTACAGCATGAAACTAGAAATGGGTATTGGTTTAATAAAAGGTAAATCAAATGTTAATCAAGAGTACTTTCTTGCACATAAGGACCCTAACGGGTTAGATGGTGTTGTTAGAAGTTCTTGATACAGTTTATGATCTTTGTTTAGTGGTTTTGGTTGAAATTACTATCCTGGTAGATTTGTGTTCAAGGTTTGTAAAATGGAATAGTTTGTGATAGGATCTACTTTACCCGTGTACATACTTGTGAATACTTATTTATCGGTGTACATACTTGTTCATACTTGTTTATTTGTTCATTTGTATGTACATACTTTTCTTTGATTATTTATTTATTTGTTCTTGGTTTATTTTATTTACTTAGATTGTATTAGATTTTATTTATTTATTTTATCAAACTAACAAGATTGGGGTAATCAAACTACATGCCCCGCACACAACAAGTGTGGGGAAGGGGGTATAGCTATCGACTCGAAAGCAAAAAACTTAGCACGCTTGGGGGTAAATTTGTAAATATTATACATATATTTTTTGTTTCTTTCGTTTTACTAATTGTTTCAGTATTTTGTAAGTTTTTATAGTTATGATCCATGCCTTGTAGAGCTTTGGTGTTGATATGGTCCACAAACAAGTAAATTTTTGTAGTTGTGATTCATGCCTTGCAGTTTCTATCTGCAGATACACACGTACTGCACGGCCGTTCACGTAATCCGCACAGCCATGCACTTCATAACCGCACCTGTTCGAGAAACGTTTTTCACACCCTACACGTTGTTGAACCGCACGGCCGTGCGTGTCACACGCATGGTCGTGAACGCGAGAACTGTAGTGCGCATCAATGCATATGTTGATCTTCACGACCGTGCATATCATGTGCACTGCGCACGCAAAAAAAACCATATCAAATTTTTTTCCCTCTTAAAAAAAACCATATCAACTTCTTTTTCTCTTAAAAAAACATAACTAATTTTTTTTCTTAAAAAATTAACTAACTTAATAAAAACCATAACAAAAAAGAATTTTCTTAAAACAATAAAAAAATATTAAAAAATAACCAAAAAAATATTTAAAGTAAAAACCGTATAGTGCACAACCGTTCTCTCTTTTCTCTCCTACAACAAATCAACGTATTATTGTAAGAAATCACCACATAGCACAGTAAAGGTATAAATTCTTTAGTATTTTTCATGTTTAATCTTGTCTTTTGTCTTATATTAGTATTTTGCGTCAAGAAATTTGAGGGTTTCTTCGTAAATCCAAAGAAGACCCTGATTCTTGATATTTTTCTATAAATATTGTACTTTAATCGAGTTGGGAGCATGTCGTTCGCCGTTGCAGTCTTTGTCTATCTTTTGTTTTTAATTTTTTTTTTTTTGGTTTGTTATGTTTTATTTGAGGTTTTCATTTTAGGCATCTTTTATTAAAACCCCCGGATCTGTTTTTCCTATTAAAAAAATAAAAATATTTGCTACTTTGTATTTTATTTTCTTTTTAGCTATTGGATGGGATGGTTATTTAACTATCCTTTGATCGGTTGTGATGCTTTGCATTTTGTCTAGTATGTCACCTTTTGCAGGAAAATGAGGACACACACCGAGTATACACCCGGGACCATGGGGACGGCCAAGTCAAGTCCATGGGTCTTCTCCAGTTTTCTTCAATATCCAGAGAAGTGTTATTCTCTTTTTCACACTATAGTTTAGCTATTCATAACTGCCTAACTATTTTTTGTTTCACATTGAGGACAATGTGAAGTTCAAGTGTGGGGAAGGGTATTAACATTGTTAACTTTATTTCTCCTTAAATTTTTTTTTTGCAAAAACTCCTATTTTAATTTTTGTGGCATTTAGATATTGCAAAAAAAAGTTTAGTTGTTTTTAGAAAGCATCAGATACGATTAAAACTTACAAGTCACATTAATTTTGAAAAGATAACTATAAGCGTGACAAACAAAAGAATTACTCGCATGCTAATTTTTACACTTGCACCCATTCCTTCCATTTATGCGAGCATATTTTTGAGCCTTTTACTGCTTTCTTGACATGCTTGTTGTTTTTTGCGGAATATGAGTGAGCAAGATGTTTTATGCAATTTAGAACTTGTCATTAGCATATTTTTCAAGATCATAAATGTGTGAAATTGCATGAATATGATAGAAGCACAAAGGATACCCTTTTGTGTTAGCATTGTTCTTTTATTTGTTTCCCTCACCCACATTATCCATTAGTTGACCTTGTTGAACCTATATCCCATGTTTTTTTCCAACTTTACTCAACCAATTCACCTACTAAGCCAAATTTAGCCTTTTTATTTTAAAACCTTTGTGTTAAAACACAGTTAAAGTCATCATTTAACTTCTGTTCTTTGAACGTAATTCCTTTTGTGTAAAAGTGTTAAAGTTCTTGTTTATACTTTATGAAAAAAAAAACAATCAAAAAAAAGAAAGAGAAAAATATCTAGAAAGTAGAACACCCTAAAATACGGTGAAGATGACCAAATTAACGAAATTTTAAGTGCTGCTAAATGGTTATAATCTTTTTGTTAGCCCGAGAAGGTGAAAATCTTCTTGCGTTAGTTACATGTAGTTCTTGTTTATTTACACTTGTTAAACATAACCGCCGAGTTTTAACCATTTAGCCACGTTTAAATGTCCATTTCACACCCATAACCATTGCCTATCATTACAACCCTCAAAGACCTCTTAATGTGTGCCTTTTTCGCATGTTAGTTGATGGAGATTCAATCTTTTAACAAGCTTATGACATTGCATGATTCATTGCCTTGGCATCGAGTGTGTGTGAGCATTGTGAGTAGTGTGAAGATTTGCATGCTAAGTCAATTGAAAGTGGAATCACTACTTTTTGGTTTTACATATATTATAATGTGCTTGATTGGTTTGAAAACATTGATGATGTCTTTTGGAAATTGATTAACCGTTGCATATCTATTAGCAATTTAGTCTGCTAAATAATTGATGCCATTGGGAGCTTTCATTTATTTAGTTTACTTGAGTTTTCTTGAGTACAAGCAAAGTTCAAGTGTGGGGAGGTTTGATATACACTAAATTATACATGTTTTAGTCCCTCATTTTTACTCCTGTTTTATGCTTCTTTTACTACAAATTCGATGTTTAGGTTCTTAATCGTGTACTTTTAGGTTTTCAGGTAAAAACGATGTTTCACGCGCAAATTTGGAGAAAACGAGGAGTTTCCGGGTATTTTGGATGAAAACTGCACAATCTACTGAAGACATAGGTCATGCACGGCCGTGCATTCCTTGTGCACAACTGTGCAAACTCATGACAAGGGCAGTCCAAATGATTTCTCGGACATGCATAGCCATGCGTCTCGGTTGCACCCCCGTGCGCCCTCTAATCCTCGGAAGCACACCCCGTGCGACTAACCATGCATCCATTTTCTTGGACATGCATGACCGTGCACGCACTTTGCCGCCAAATCAGCCATTTGCTCAACCCATACCCTGCAGCTGACCTCATGATTAGAGAAGTAAAGTGCACGGGCGTGCACTATACTAAAGTTGTATAAACAGAGAAGACGCATTCTAATCAATTATTGGATATTTTTGTAAGCTTTTGGGCGATTTTGGGGCTCCGTAAACAGCCTACTTGGGTCGGATTCAAGCCTCCTAGTTGCAAAGAAGCCTATTTATCATCCAATCCATCTAATTCTTACTTGCTTA
>CAMTDV010000001.1:54117639-54122639 GCA_947069175.1 Scalesia atractyloides | reverse complement strand
GTAGAACATCGCGTGCTTCAATTCAAATTCATTATTGTTCATGTGTGTTTTCATTGAGTTTATATTGTTTGTAGTTGTGTTATTCATATTATCATGTTTATGCAATTCATTCATCAGGCCCCTCAGTTCCTCGTGAGAGACGAGTTGAGCATCGCGTGCCTTTAATTGTTCCATTATTATTCATGAGTGTTTCATTTAACATATTATGATTGTTGATCAAGTTACATCTAATTTTATTCATGTTTGGTTGTGCACATATTTCATAATCAATTTAAATAAATTGTTCAAATGTTTTCCATAGGATTCACTCGCCAACATTATGTTGATCCAAAAACCTTTTTACACATGATACAGGTGAACAGGTTGAAGCAAGGAAAACATAGGATATGCCTTAGAAGAGAACAAAGAAGTTAGATTGTTAGTTAGATCATGTTGTAGCAATCATTGTAAATTTTCATTTAATTTGTATTAATGAATATGAAACGTTTAATAAATGTCATGAGCTTTGATGATAACCCAATCATGCCCCGATCACCTTATCCGCTGCGGGTCGGGGTGTGACAGATTGGTATCAGAGCCATGACTATAGGGATATAGGATAGGTTATTAGACCCTTAGAGCCTATACTATAGTCTGCCTAAATTTTAAATTGATTAGGTGGTTACATACAAACTTGTGATATTTATTTGTTTCATATTTGTTTACATTTCAGTCAAACATACATGCTCATATACATGTTCATTATACATATATACATATTCATTATACATATATCGATGTTCATGTATTCAATTTATTTTCATATTCTCATTATCCAAAGATTTTATGCAATTTTCAATTCTCATCAAAGTAAGTTCTGCGACGGGCATGTAGTAACTGGAAGGGTACAAGTACCGGTAGTCGGAACGTCCTGTCTAGGCTGGCATTCGTATAAATCCAATATAACGGACCAGTTTGCCTACCTGGGGACCAACGATGAGAGTACGAAGGACCTATTATGCCAAAGCATGCCACACCAAACGTCGTTCGAACTAACCCTACTTTGAGGTGTCATCGTGTCTACACCTGGACACATTCTGTACATCACACGTTGTATACATATTT
This sequence comes from Scalesia atractyloides, assembly GCA_947069175.1. Classification (NCBI taxonomy): domain Eukaryota; kingdom Viridiplantae; phylum Streptophyta; class Magnoliopsida; order Asterales; family Asteraceae; genus Scalesia; species Scalesia atractyloides. Next base: position 54,121,535 of record CAMTDV010000001.1, on the reverse strand, counting down.
CTCGATTTACCCGGGTTTTTGTGTACGCAACCAGGCAGAAACCGTGCGAACCATATGAAAAACCGGTATTCATGGGGGCCCACATGATTACATAAGGTAAAGTATGGCGGCATGACGGGCCTAACAGCGAGCAAAGCCCAAGACATCCTATGGATGTAGTATTTTTGTATAATTATTTTATAAATGATCATTCTTGAATGCGACCCATGACCCCAAAAGCATCCAACTCATACTCTTGTCATGTATTCATTGTAGATGTCTTCTAACCTCGCCCGTAGGAAGACGAGAGCAAGAAAAGCCCGCGATCGCATGGCTGCCTTAATCGCTCAACAAATGGCTGCCGTAATACCCAACATTGTAATCCAAGTTCAACAAGCACTTACCAATAATCCTGTCAATCAAGCAAACCAAAACATTTTCAACTCTTCCCCAAACACCACTAAATGCACCTACAAGCATTTCAAATCATGCGACCCTCCGAAATATAAAGGGACTGAAGGTGTCACCGCACTCCTCCATTGGTTTGAAGAAATGGAGAATACTTTTCTAAATTGCGATTGCCCTGATGATCGCAAAGTGCGTTATGCTACCGGTCGACTATATGGGATAGCACTTACTTGGTGGAACACAGAGAAGGCCAAACGAGGTGTGGAAGATGCTATGTCCTTAACTTGGAACGAATTGAAGGAAATCATGACCAGACGATTTTGTCCAAGGAGCGAAATCAAGAAGCTAGAAGATGAATTTTACTCATTGAAGCAAGTGGAAGGAGACCACACCACCTACAACAAAAGGTTCCTCGAATTACATCAAATGGTTCCCAACATGTTTACTCCCCTCTACCGTTTGATCGAGCACTACATTCGTGGTCTTCCGTCAAAGATTCAAGACCCTGTGATAAGTACCAAGCCTGCAACTTTGGAAGCAGCAATGGAGCTAGCAATAGAGCTCACCGAGAACCGAATCCGAAACAAAGACTTCGAGGAGGAGAAGAAGAAGGATAAAGAATCGACTGAAACCTCCGACTCCACCCAAACCGAATCCCCTTCTCAACCCAACCCTAAGAGAAAAAGAGTCGGGCGACTTTTCGCTGCTACCCAACGAAATCAACCCGTTTTTCACGCTATACCCATCCGAGCTGTCCCAATCACCCAAGTGGCACCCAACTCAGCTTACCCAAATAAGAAACCGTATCTCGGACCTCACCCTCGATGCAACAACTGTTTTTATCACCATTCCCTTACTTTACCTTGCCGGCTATGTACAACTTGTGGACGCTATGGTCATTTGAGCAATGTTTGTCGCACCTTTCAAGACCAAACCTCTTCCCCTACACAAAACATGGCCCAAACTTATCATCAACCCCAATACCCCATGTTCCCATATGCTCGAGCTTGCTTCAATTGTGGCGACCCTACCCACCTTAGAAACACATGCCCTCAATTGGTTAATGTTATCAACACTCAAGCCCAATCAAACCCAGTTAACCAAGTAAACCAAGAAAACCCAACCACTATGCCACCAGCAAGAGGAAGAGTCTTCAATATCAACGCCAACCCTGTCGAAGATAATGACGGCCCTGATGAAGATACTCAGCTAGTCCTTTTCGCCGAAGATCCAGATTCAACTTCTATTGTTTAGTCTTATGTTTTTTTTATCACATGTGTAGACTGTTAGAGAAATTATTGGATATTATATATTATATATTGTTTTCGGTATATTCTTTTGCCGAGGCCGTGGCTCCCCATCCATCGAGGTTGAGTTGGATCCCCATTTTATTATGTGGTTGATCTTGGCGTGCCCGCACGATCGGCTCCGTTTGTTTGAGCCTTGATCGGTTACGTAATTTTACATTTCAATACATGCAATACGCTCGGCTCCGTTTGATTGAGCCTTGAGTGCACAGATTTATTCACATTTCAATACATGCAATACGCTCGGCTCCGTTTGATTGAGCCTTGAGTGCACAGATTTATTCACATTTCCAGTTCATGCAATACGCTCGGCTCCGTTTGATTGAGCCTTGAGTGCAAAGATTTATTCACATTTCCAGTTCATGCAATACGTTCGGCTCCGTTTGATTGAGCCTTGAGCGCACATACAATTTCATTATCAGTATCTTGTGGTTGTGGTGTTTGTAGTAGAGTCGCATCGAACTAACCATAACTTTCGGATAAAGTCAACGAAAATTTGACAAGGGTATGGTGGATACGCTGATGGTACTTCCTATATATAAGTATTCTTGTCAAATGATCGGAGGCATTATCAGACGGTTATGAGAGGTTCCATGCATAGGCTGATTGTGTGATGGTTGTTTAAATTAAGTTGTTCAATTTCAGTACATTCAATACGTTCGGCTCCGTTTGATTGAGCCTTGAGCGCACATACAATTTCATTCAATACGTTCGGCTCCGTTTGATTGAGCCTTGAGCGCACAGACAATTTCATTATCAGTATCATGTGGTTGTGGTGTTTGTAGTAGAGTCGCATCGAACTAACCATAACTTGCGGATAAAGTCAATGAAAATTTGACAAGGATATGGTGGATACGCCGATGGTACTTCCTATATATAAGTATTTTTGTCAAATAATCGGAGGCATTATCAGGCGGTTATGAGAGGTTCCATGCATAGGCTGTTTGTGTGGTTAAGTTATTCATATTCAGTACATTCAATATGTTCGGCTCCGTTTGATTGAGCCTTGAGCACACAATTTCAATTTCAGTACATTCAATATGTTCGGCTCCGTTTGATTGAGCCTTGAGCACACAATTTCATTTTCAGTACATGCAAAACGATCGGCTCCGTTCGATTGAGCCTTGATCGCACAGATATATTTCATTTCAGTATTTTATGTTTGTTGTATTGATTGTAGAGATATAGGACTAATCATAATTCACTGATAAAACCAATGAAAATTTGACAAGAATATGGTGGATACGCCGCTGGTACTTCCTATATATAAGTATTCTTGTCAAAGGATCAGAGGCCTTATCGGACGGTTATGAGAAGTTCTATGTAGGATTTATTAGTTTCTTGGTAACCAATCATAACTTGTGGATAAAACTAATGAAAATTTGGCAAGGATATGGTGGATACGCCGATGGTACTTCCTATATATAAGTATTCTTGCCAAAGGATCAGAGGCATTATCAGGCGGTTATGAGAAGTTCCATGTAGGATTTATTATTGCCTTGGTTGGAATTTGTGATACATTTATATCATCATGTTATTTAAAGAGATTGGATTGTGTTCCATTTCTACATAAATTAACCTCTCCATCATAACAAACGAGAGAGGAACTTCCATCATTCAAACATATATGTTATCAGAATGTGAATTCAAATATTTGCTGTTGTGTTTATTCATGTTCAAATATTCGCTGATGTGTCTATCCATGTTCGAATCTTTGCTGTTGTGTTTATTCATGTTCAAATATTTGCTGATGTGTTCATTCATGTTCGAATATTTGCTGTTATGTTTATTCATGTTCAAATATTTGCTGATGTGTTCATTCATGTTTGGATGTCAGCTGTTGTGTTTTTATTTATGTTCCATGTAGATTGTAGTGTTATAAGTTTTGCCTTAGGATATAACCATATTTTTCCCAAACGTATCTAAACTCTTATGCATGATATCATTTTTAGCGAATCATTCCTGTTTATCAATATTCATACAGTAGGCAACAAAAAGCGATTCCTGAATAGGGTACTTAACCTTTACAAGGAACGTTACCGCCTCGAACAAAAAAAACTTAAACCCTCATTTTTTTGCTAAGCATACAACTGTCAAACAAAACATCATCATTCTTATAGTCAAAATATATCATTATTTAAATTTCGGGACGAAATTTCTAAAAAGCAGGGATACTGTAACATCCGTCAAAAACGGATTTAC
>CAMTDV010000001.1:54102639-54107639 GCA_947069175.1 Scalesia atractyloides | reverse complement strand
ACAATGGGATGGTATACAAAGTTAACAGATTTCAATGAATACAATAGGATTTATGGCTACACTACATAAATTGTTGAGAACGGTTCTAAATCTGGTCCAAGATGAACTACTGTAGGGAATTTATTAAAACCCTTGAATTCTGAATATGGTAAAGTAGCTCCGGAGTGGGGAACGACCCCTTTGATAGGCGTCGCAATGGCTCTATTTGCGGTATTTCTATCTATTATTTTAGAGATTTATAATTCTTCTATTTTATTGGATGGAATTTCAATGAATTAGATCTATAAGAACCCCCAAGTCCTAGCTTTTCAATAAAAAATGAATCCTTTAGAACTCGGATTTCTAGCTCATTCTATTTTGGTAGTTCGATCGTGGAATTTCTTTGTTTCTGTATTTCTGGAATATGAGTGTGTGAGTTGTTATAATTGATCCTATTAATAGTACAGAGAATGGGTCTGTCATCTTGATGGAGATGGTTCTCCTTCGTCAGATTTTTTTCTAGTATCTGGAACACGGAATATATGAAATAGATTAAGAAATATTTGAACTATTATTCATACTTAATATTCAAACCTCGCGACCAGACTTCAAAAAAATTTCCAAGAATTAGAATTTAGAAATAGAATTTGAAATTGTTTCTTCTTTCAAATGCCTGTTTATGCTTATTTTGACTCAAAGACAAATCTTTCTTCAGATTTTTGGTGATTACCTATTCGTGGAATAAGTGATGATCCGATGGTTCTTACTCAGGGAATCTTTGGGCTTAACTTAGTATTTTTATTGAATCATCGTGGTTCTAGTATGAATCTGGGGTTTGAATTGATTCATAGGGTCTTAACAAGAGAATTCCTATCAATAATAAATAAAACAAATATAATAAACATTATAGACAAAAACAAATAAAAGAAAAAGAAAGAATATAGGGAAGAGAGAATTCAAGAGGCCCGTAAGGATCAAGATAAAGATGACTGAGCCAACTTGAGATTTTGGTATTATCGCCACAAAGAATAACTTTCGGATTTTTTTATTCGTATCTTCATAACAGATTGAATCGGAAAGTAAGAAGTTTCAAACTTTCTATTAAATATCCGTTCCAACCAGTATTTGGGTGTTTTTGCTTGAGCTGTACGAGATGAAAGTCTCATATACAGTTTTCGGAGGGGGGATCACACCTATCTCAATAAAGTATATGATTGGTTTGAAGAGCGTCTCGAGATTCAGGCGATTGCGGATGACATAACTAGTAAATATGTTCCTCCTCATGTAAACATATTTTATTGTCTAGGGGGAATTATGCTTACTTGTTTTTTAGTACAAGTGGCTACAGGATTTGCTATGACCTTTTACTATCGTCCGACCGTTAATGATGCTTTTGCTTCTGTTCAATACATGATGACTGAAGCTAATTTTGGTTGGTTAATCCGATCAGTTCATCGATGGTCGGCAAGTATGATGGTCCTAATGATGATCCTACATGTATTTCGTGTATATCTCACCGGTGGATTTAAAAAACCGCGTGAATTAATTTGGGTTACAGGTGTGGTTCTGGCTGTATTGACTGCGTCATTTGGTGTAACTGGTTATTCCTTACCCTGGGACCAAATTGGTTATTGGGCAGTGAAAATTGTAATAGGTGTACCTGACGCTATTCCTGTAATAGGATCAACTTTGGTAGAATTATTGCATGGAAGTGCTAGTGTGGGACAATCCACTTTGACTCGTTTTTATAGTTTACACACTTTTGTATTGCCGCTTCTTACTGCCGTATTTATGTTAATGCACTTCCCAATGATACGTAAACAAGGGATTTCTGGTCCTTTATAGATATAGAGAAGATATAGCATAGATATTTTGAATTCATCATTTATCACTTGGGGTAGGAACTATAGTATTTTATTGCTACAAGTATGGATTATTGAAAATAATAAGACATGTATTTGGATATTTCCCTTAAACTCCGCAATATTTTTTATTTGGCATCAATAGTTGAAGGGAATTTTCCGAAGAGAAAATGGATTATGGGAGTGTGTGACTTGAACTATTGATTGGTCTCTGCAGATCTGTGCCTTTATTTAAATTTATCTGCAACATTTGAATTCACAACCATATGTGTCTTTCAAAATGACAATAGCCTAGATTTCACGTCAATTCTGAAATTCACCCTGCCGAGTTTAATATTGATATTCTATGACTTTTATTTATTATTCTATATTCTATTGAATAAAAGTAATTCATAATCATCCGGTTAGGATCGATCTAAACCAGCCCATTAGTTATATGATTCAACATGCCAACGATTAAACAACTTATTAGAAATACAAGACAGCAAATTAGAAATGTCACAAAATCCCCCGCGCTTCAGGGATGCCCTCAGCGTCGAGGAACATGTACTAGGGTGTATGTGCGACTCGTTCAGATCATGAACTAGAACAAAGGAAAGAGAACAATGTTCGAATATCGATGATCAAATAGGATAGACCGGAAAAACGAACTACATTTCCTATCTAAAAATCGATGATATCCCTTTTATTGTGTATGAAATTTATGGTTTCTGTTGGTGTAAATCCACTCACCTCAATTCAAGATGAGAAGCAATTCTCCATTGGTAGCAAATGGTTATCCATTAAGCGGAGGAAATCTTAGTTAAAATAAACCCCTCTTGCAAGAACGGACTAACAGGGTCAGCTACCCAGTCAATCTTCATAATTAAATACCGTTACTGTATAGATAGAGCTCATTGTGAAAGACCTATTACTAGATAATTCATGGGAAATCACTGATTATTCTTCTTCCTATATACTTCTTATGTATGTGAATATGAATCTGGCTTCCTATTTCTCCATAACCAATCTTCTCACTTACGATCAACATCTTCTGGAGCCCTTATTGAACGAATATGTTTCTATGGAAAAATAGAGCATCTTGCAGAAGTCTTTGCCAGGACTTTTCAAGTGAATTTATGGTTATTCAAAGATTTTTTCATGCATTATGTTAGGTATCAAGGAAAATCAATTCTTGCTTCAAAAGGGACGTTTCTTTTGATGAATAAATGGAAAGATTACTTTTTCAATTTTTGGAAATCTTATTTTTACCTGTGGTCTTATCCAGGAAGGGCTTATATAAACCAATTATCCAATCATTCCCTTGACTTTCTGGGTTATCATTCAAGTGTGCGTCTAAAGCCTTCAATGGTACGCGGTCAAATGCTAGAAAATGCATTTTTAATTAATAATGCTATTAAGTAGTTTGATAGTATTGTTCCAATTATGCCTCTGGTTGGATCGTTCGCTAAATCGAAATTTTGTAACGCATTGGGGCATCCTATTGGTAAGGCAATTTGGGCCGATTTATCAGATTCTGATATTATTGAGCGCTTTGGCCGTATATACAGAAATCTTTCTCATTATCATAGTGGATCTTCAAAAAAAAGTTTGTACTAATTTAAAAATGGGATAACATGCTCGATAAGGCATGGGTTCTAATATCATAAGTGTTTCTTCGTAGGAACCGCCCACGAATTTGATCAATTACTCTTCGCGCTTTGTGAGCAGACATAGATATATATTGACCTAAAGCGTATACTTCTGTTGTTCTCTTATTTAACATAAAGTTCGCCTCCTACTAATCAATGATAAATATCTATATATATTATTATACATAAACATAAACAAACGTTCTTTAACAACGAGATCTATTATCGCTTTTTGCATGTCCTCGGAAATTTAAAGTAAGCGCAAATTCTCCCAATTTATGTCCTACCATACTATCTGTTATATAAATAGGTAAATGTTCCTTTCCATTATGGATAGCAATAGTATGGCCGACCATTATGGGTATAATGGTAGATGCCCGGGACCATGTTATTATGATTTCTTTTTCTTCTTTTGTGTTAAGCTTATTTATTTTTTTTAATAAATGATTCGCTACAAAAGGATTTTTTTTGAGTGAACGTGTCACAGCTTCCTCCTATTTTTTTTGTAAAGACGAAGAAAGAAATTCTATTTTCTTTCCTATTTACTACGGCGACGAAGAATCAAATTATCACTATATTTATTCCTTTTTCTACTTCTTTGTCCAAGTGCAGGATAACCCCAAAGGGTTGTGGGTTTTCTTCTACCAATTGGGCCCTCCCTTCACCACCCCCCTGTGGATGGTCTACAGGGTTCATATCTACTCCCTTATTACAGGGCGCTTACCTAGCCAACGCTTAGATCCGGCCCTACCCAAATTTTTCTGGTTCACCCCAACATTCCCCACTTGTCTGACTGTTGCTGAGCAGTTTTTGGATATCAAACGGACCTCCCTAGAAGGTAATTTTAATGTGGCCGATTTCCTTTCTTTTGCAATCAGTTTCGCTACAGCACCCGCTGCTCTAGCTAATTGTCCACCCTTTCCAAGTGTGATTTCTCTGTTATGTATGGCCGTGCCTAATGGCATATCGGTTGAAGTAGATTCTTCTTTTTTATCAATCAAAACCCCTTCCCAAACTGTACAAGCTTCTTCCAAATCATACGGCTTTCTGGATGTAGATGGTGATATCTATACAGTTGGATCTTATCTATATGGTATAATGAAGTACCACATGGGTGGATATATAGGAATCAAAATCTGCAGAATCACTCATGTTATGATCTTCTACATCCTAGGTCTTCCCGTTCCATCATCTGGCTTATGTTCTTCATGTAACATTCAGACCGAATGACTCTATGAAATTACATTGATACTTCCACATATTATGGGTAACGTAGGAGACATCTCTATTTTTCCCCCCGGGAATCTTTAGAATTACCACTGCTTAGCTTTCAATTCGCCTCTGACCATCAAATGAAATGTGAATAATCCGTCCTCTTCTCTTTGAAAGAAGGGGCGCTTCCGGTTTTGTCGGTGCTTGAAACAATTTTGTCTTCTCCATATTACTATATCTCTAGAGTCAATAATTTTATTTGAGGAACTACTGAACTCAATCACTTGCTGCCGTTACTCTTCAGTTTTCTGTTGAG